>CM069861.1:113223363-113660863 GCA_036172795.1 Pelodytes ibericus | reverse complement strand
CAATCATGCTCCCCTGGACACAAGAAAAAGACTGCAGCATAGAGCAGCAAAGTGCCGCACCTGCCAGGGTGCCACCTGGGGCAGCTTCCCCACTCTTCCCCATTAAAGGTCCGGCCCTGTGAAGGCTCCTAAATTACAAAACATGCATGAAGCTTAGAGCGGTGAGCATATATTGGTAAGTGCCCATATGGTTCCATTTAAGCATTTAAAAAAAAAGTCTTATGGGCTATAGCTTCAGATATTTTGGAAACCTAGCAACGCCTCTGTCCAGCGGAGAACGAGGCAACACAGGTCCAAACGAAGTATAAGAATATAAATATTTATTCAAGTCCTTGGACCTTTAAAAGCAACATATGGCATGGGATAGGATGAGAAGCAGCAGAACGCTTAACGAATTTCACACCTTCTGGTGCTTTATCAAAAGCAAGCTGCAGACTAGTGAAATACAAGGATTTATATACATAATGATAAAAACAATCGATTAGAATAATCAGTGTAATGAAAGGCATACCTCAGTGTACTCCATCCGTATTGGTGGTTTGTCATGCCTTCACTGGGTTGAAGAACACGGCCCTCCCAGTTCAGTCACACACTAATGTAACGATTAAGAGCAATACAAGATAACAACAAGGAATGTAGTACTTTAGCAACAATACAAATTCGACCACTGCAAGAGAGCCTTCCGCTAAATGGTTTAAAGAGAACAGTGTCCCATGGAGAAGTTGAAACATTTAGTAAGGGATCAATGTTAATTACATAGAAACAGAGATGGATGAGAGTTATGGTACTCATGTTTTCAAATAAACATCCCAAAAACCTCACGTTAATCCCTATAGTGGATTTTTCAATGTTAATCAAGGAACTTATGGAAGACGACTTGGCCAGCCTTCACTCCTCCGAGGCTACATATATGTCGGAGATTCAGCAAGGGGTTCAGTGGCGCCTGGCCCTCTATGGATCCAATCCTCCGCAGGAGGTGATTACCCAAATTCAAGAGCAGTGTCACCAGTCTTAATTCACAAATTATTTTCTCCTTACTGGGCGCTTTTGCTATCCAAATCTTTTAAAATACTTTTTGGTTTGCGGAGGCAAACAAAATCGCATGAATAATTTGTTTACAGTAACACGCTAAGAAGCTGAAAATACATTACACTTCTGATAGAATTAGTCAAAAATCAATAAAATTATTGTTAAATTAGAGGGCACAAGGAGATAATGTGTGTAAGTTGCCTATTAAGCATTTTATTTCTGCCTAAACCAGTAAAGCAGGTAAAGAACTATTTGAAATCAATCTTGCATTCCTAGTAGACATTTGAAATCACGGGCCTGAAAATATACTTTCAAGGCCGAAACCTTAAAATATTCTCGTAAAAGGAATGTCAGAACCCTGAGTAGGATAGTGAAACAATCTAATACCGATCAGTGAATATGAAATAGTCTGTGTTACCCCTCTGCCCCTTTTCGTTCTTGTTCCCCTATTCTCTCTTTATGTAATACAAATCTTTAAAAAAAAAAAAAGGCTCATTTTTGGGTACTATATAAAAAAAAATATTCTTGTAAGTGGCATGTGTTCATATTATCCATTTTTGTTAACACTGTTGCGTTGTTGTTTAATTAAAAAAGGATATTAATATTCTGTGTTTTCTAGGTGGTAGTTCCCAGAAGTCCTATCCAGGCAAAAGGCTTGCTGCTTTCAACTATAGAAGATAAAAACCCGTGCATTTTCTTTGAGCCCAAGATACTCTATAGAGCAGCAGGTAATGTATTTTTTGTGGTTTGTTTCTAGGTGTATATATGAGGCTGAATTCACATTACTGGGCTGGATCCCTGCAATGCATGCCAGTCCTTGTAAGAACAAATGTTTTGAGTTAAAGCAACAGTTGTATGCTTTGGCTAGCCAGTGTTGTGTTGGCTTTGTCTTGTTTTGCTTGGCCATGTCTGTATACATTTAGTCATTTCTTGTCTTTTGTAAATTCGTTTTTTTTATTTTTCGGTTACGTTTGACCATATTCTGGCTCGTGTCTCTTTAATATGTATTATATTCATAATGTTGAGCCTTTCTTTCAGTGGCAACCGGTGTAGTCTAGCACACACAGCTGCTTTCGCTGCAGTAATTCAATCACACGTTCTCAATTGCAAGCAGATAGCGATCTGATGGACTAATCTCTGTAAACTGTAATAGCTGGGACTGGTAACTCTTGTGCTTGATGCTTAACACATTGGCACAGGGTTTGGCAGCATTTGAGTGCAGACAGTGCTTTTGTACTTGCTAAAAAAGTCTGCTTGACGAAGCTCTGGTGTGCACATTAGCAGAAGCCAGAGGGCTACACAAAAGTCTATTTAGAGGTTTAACCCTTTAAAAGTTGCACATAAATATGAATTTAAAACGTTTACTTCCAGTCATTAGAGCATAAAAGCGGGTTGGAAAATTCAGATAATGTTAAACATACCATGTACCACCCAGGAAAATGAAAGAACAACCTTTTCATTCAAATTTAAGTTTAAATAATTCTAAAAATGTATGCATTTATTAAAAATGTAATAGCTGTCAAAATATGTTTAGTTTACTAGCAGATATCAGCTTTGCAACATCTACTGACTCACTTCCTGAGCTCTCCAGCATTTGACTTAAGCCTGGAGGTTAAAATGCTATATATAATTTAAGCACATTGCTATGCCTACAATGTGTGCAAACATACATTGCATAGAAGCCTGTATGTGGCACGCATCCATAGAATTTTTTCCACCATGTGTACAGCTAGGGTAGTCAGAATTACCGTTTATATACAGTACATATATACCTTTTTACATCCTCCCTTACAGCATGTAAAAGGCATGCATGTTATGAAAGCAATGCGCTAATCAAGGAGGAACTACCTTGATTAATTAAAGGAATACTAAACTTTTTTTACTAAACCTCACAGGATGTTAGTTTTCCTTGTTCAGTGTCAACCTGATGTGTATCTTTTCAGATACGTGTGGATTTATTCTCAGCTCTTCCTCAGAACTGAGGCAGAGCTGGTCAGGTGTCTGGCGCACATTGGGAGGCAGAGCTTAGCAGGTAGAGTTTTAGCAAGCTTTACAATGCATGCATGGTAGTGCTGTCACTCACACTGACAGCGCTTCTGCACAAACGTACAGTGTGCATGTGCAGTATACATTCTCCAGTGTCTGGAGAATAAGATCAGGGGCAGTTGGGAGGTCTGTGACACTGTTAGTACACGCACAGCCAATCAGAGTGGGGGCTCACGCGGATTGTCTGATTGAGGTCTGTTGGGACCAGGGGACAGTGCAGTGAGGGGACCTCTGTTTTCAAAGGGAATCAACAGAGGGAACCATGTAAAATGTAACGACCATCATAAAAGGCCACACTTACATATGTATGCATGTAATCAAAAGCAGTAGAAGGTATGTTAACCCCTTGACGACAAAAGAAGTGCCAGGCACGCCCTGGGAGAAACTCCCTTAACGACGAAGGACGTGCCTGGCACGTCCTGCGGTGAGTGAAGTGGTTTTCGCGATCAACGATCGCGAAAACCGCTTTAACGGTGCTGGTCTATTGCCTCGATGTCGAGGCAATAGCCAGCACCGAAATTTCTGCTCTGGGGCACCCACGATCGCCCCACGGAGCGATCGTGGGCGCCATATTGACTGAGCATGCTGTGCCGGTCAGAGCAATCGTGGCCGCCATATTGATGGAGCATGCTCTGCCGGTCTGAGCTTCGGAAGTGAAAGTAACTTCACTTCCGTCGCTCTGAATATGCTACTTGACTACCCCTAGTGGTAGTTAAGTAGCATAGCAATGGAAAAAATTTAAAATAAATATTTCATTAATTAAAAACTGGTAATAAAGTTAGATTAGCCTATAGGGTTAAAATTAAATAATTTTTAGCATAAGTGATAGGATTAAAATTCAATTAAAATTAAAACATATTAAGGGATATAATAAGGATTAGAGTTGGGGTTAAATTTAGTGTTAGTGTTAAATTTTGGGTTTGGGTTGGGGTCAAATGATCAATATAGGAAAAAAGCAAAAAACACTTTTTGGTTTTTGCCCCATAAATCGCAAAAAAATACCGAAAAATATGGAAACATGCATATTTCTGAACTCGGGACAACATTTAGAAACTATTTAGACGGTGTCTTTTTTAATGATATTATTTGTGTAAATTATATTTTAGGTCAAAGTTAGAAAAAGTGTTTTTTTTTTAATTTTTCATCATATTTTTTGATTTTTTTTTGTAGTAAATTATAAGATATGATGAACATAGTGGTATCTAATGAAAGCCCTTCTTATGACGATAAAAACAACATATAATTTGTGTGGGTACTGTATGTGAGAAAGAACAAAATTGCAGTTAAACACAAACACCCCAGAAATGTCAAAACAGCCATTGTCACCAAGGGAAAGTCAAGGTGAAAATGTCTTGTCACTAAGAGGTTAAGATCTGATCAGTTTAATAGCAACAAAACTGTAGCAACTCACCCAGTGTAACAGAGAGGTGGCAGTTTTAGGGTAAAAGTAACATGGCAGTGGGTTTTTTTGCTTCTACTAGTGGAAATTTTAAGTCCTCTATAGCCTAACAGGTCCAGGTAGTATAGCCTAACAGGGATTTTATTTAATTGTATGATATAGATGTAGTATTTACATTTTCTTTTCATTCTGAAAATCTAGTTTTTCCATTAAACTGCACTGTACTTAGATCTGCCACAAAGCATTAAATGGTCACTTAAACACTGTTTGTTTCTGCGTCATTACTTCTTAGTTAATATGCATGCCAAGGACATTTTTTTTTGCAATAAAGCGTTACATTTGTTTCTGTCGCTTTTAAACAAGCCATGTGCAAACAAAACGAGAGGAAAAGTTTTCAGTAACCCGTGCTACGCAGGGAAAAAGGTCACCGTCATTAGCACTCATCTTTGAGAAATTGGCCTAAGAGATGCAGTGATAGCTCTGACATATTTCCTGCTCAATCAATATGTTAAAACTGTCCTTATGGGAGCTCATGATAAGGAAAGGCTGCTACAGTGCAGACATATTATTATTTTGACTTTTAGAACGAGAATTAACTTTAGAGATTCCAGTGAATTAAATAGTCGTAACATGACCTAGTAACTAGTAACCAGTTATATTAAAGGGCTGCTGTAGCTGAAAAATTGACGAAAATAAAAGATCAAATCTGAACATTTTGAATAGAAATGCTTTAATGAAAGAATATAATTACACTGCCTTAGGGAGCCCTCTTTGCAATTTACCTTTCTAAGTTGTGGAGACGTAGAGAACAGATACAGGATAATTGGATGGTAGCATCGGTGGGGAAAAAATGAAGGCTCCAGACGTGGTGATGGCTGAATAATCGATTTATTCCAAGTAATGCAGCCACTGTTGCAAAAAGTTCTCTCCCACCTGGTGGATCAAACACAGACCCATTTCGCACCAAAAACGTGGTGCTTTGTCAAGGCTCTGCATGAAATGCGTAGGCATTTGTTCCACCGGGTGGGAGAGCACTTTTTGCAACAGTGACTGCTTTACTTGGAATAAATCGATTATTCAGTCATCACAGCGTCTGGAGCCTTCAATTTTTTTTTCAACCATAATAGCACCCAATTATCCTATATCCGTTCTCTACATATCCAAGCCTGACCGAAGCGCTGGGAAGGGTGAGCTGGGTTAGAGGAGTGGGAGGTAATCATTATGGAGCCTTTCCTGTTACACTCATAAGTTGTAGACACAATTAAGCAAATACATTTCAAACAGCCATTGTTCTAACTCTGCATTAAGTTCTGCCACAAACAGAACTATCCTGAAGCATGCAGTCTGATTCAGTGCAGCTTCAGCAGTGAGTGACACTCTTTTTTTTTCAGCCAATGCAGTTAATGCTTTAATGGTTTCAGTTAAAATCTTGATCTTTCATTACTGTAGAAGTATTTAAATAATTTTGTGTGCATCGTGAACACTGATTTCCACTATTGATCAACTGTGGCTGGTGCGATTAAATATTTGCCACATGTGCTCCGCAGCTGATCAGATGAGATGTGGCGTGTACCTCCTCCACTTGACGCTCGGAGCCTTGAAACTTTGATTCACTGATCGTTTTCACACGGTATTGAATAGATAAATGAATAATCCTATATTGTGATAAGTCCAGAGCTCCAGAGCTTTCTGTTACTAGATCTTAAACTTTTATGTAAATGAGTAACAATTGATTAAAAAATTTAGATATGGATTTACAAAAAATGGAAAAAGTCAAGTTAAATAGTTTTAATACTTGTTTTTGAATGGATCAGTCCAGTTTAAAAAGAAAAAAAACACTGTATATAAATGCACGTTAAAGCCTGCACTTACAAATCTATATTCACTGCCATTCAAACGTTTGGGGGTCACTTCCTTGTTTTCCATATAAACATACATCAGATGAGTTGCAAACGAATAGGAAATAGAGCCCAGGCGTTGACAAGATTAGAAAATAATGATATAGATTTAGAAATAAGGACATTTCTAAGTGAGCCCAAACTTTTGAACTATAGTATAGGTGTGTATATGAAAGACATCCTGAAGAGAGAGAGATTATACACACACACACACAAAGTATTGAGACGTCTGACCATTACACCAACAGGGACATTGCATTCTAAATTCATAAACATTAATATGTATTTGCCCTTGCCCCCCCCCCCCCTCCACTTTGCAGTTATAACAGCTTCCATTTTTCTAGGAAGTCTTTTCACACAATTAGTGTTTCTGTGGGAATTTTTGCCCATTCATCCAGTAGAGTATCAGGCAACTAATTGTTGGACGAGAAGGTCTGGCTTGCAATCTATATTCCAGTGTATCACAAAGATGTTCAATAGGGTTGAGGTCAGGGTTTTTGTGCAGGGCAGTCAAGTTCTCATACCAAACTCATCCAACCATGTCTTAATGGATCTTGCTTTGTGCACTGGGGCACAGTCATGCTGGAATATAAAAGAGACTTCCCACAAAGTTAGAAGCATAGCGTTGTCCAAAATGTCTTGGTATGATGAAGCATTAAGATTCCCTTTCCCTGGAACTACAGGACCTAGCCCAACCCCTGAAAAACACCCCCATGTCCTTATCCCTTCTCCACCAAACTTTACAGTCGACTCCATGCATTTAGGCAGGTTATGTTCTCCTAGCATCTGTCAAACCCATCAAACAGTGATGCATCAGTCTACAGAACACTATTACACTGCTCCAGAGTCTAGTGGTGGCGTTCTTTAAACCATTCGATCCAATGCTTGGAGTTGTATTTGGTTATATGAGGCTTGCATTCAGGTGCTCAGCCATGGAAACTCATTCCATGAAGCTCCTACTGCACAGTTTTAGTGCTGATCTGATTACCAGTGGAAGTTGGGAACTCTTCAGCTATGGAATCTGCAGAGCATTGGGGACTTTTACGCACCATGCGCTTCAGCACTTGATGACGTCACTCTTTGCATGGTCTTCAGTTTTGTGGCTTAGTTGCTGCTGTTTGTAAATGCTTCCACTTTCCAAGAATAATGCTTACACTTAAACGTGGAATATCTAGCAGCCATGAAATTTCACGAACTGACTTATTTCACAGGTGGCATCCTATCACATTACCACACTTGAATTCACTGAGCTCTTCAGAACGACCCATTTTCCCCCACACATGTTTGTAAATGCAGACTGCATAGCTAGGTGCCTGATTTTATACACTGGTAATGGGTCTGATAGAAACACCTCAATTCAATAACAGGTGTGTCCCAATACTTTTTTCCATACAATGTGTGTGTATATACACATAACATGTATATGTTATGTTTATATATATATATATATATATATATATATATATATATATATATCTATATATATAAACATATGTGCGTATATATATATATATATATATATATATATATGTGTGTGTGTGTGTGTGTGTGTATATATATATATATATATATATATATATATATATGTGTGTGTGTGTGATAAATGGTGCCTCATGTGTCTCTTCAAACATCTACATTTAATATTTGAATGAACACAAAACATCCATGGCAATACTTAATTATTCTTACTGCTCAAATGTTGGGACTTTTCTAATATCCATCTAAACAACAGATGAACTAAGGTTTTAATATTGGTTCCTGTCAATAATGATGTAATGATAACGAATGAGGATGGAAAAATTAGTCATGTTGACATTCTAAGACTAAAGCGGTAATGGAGAACCTTCTGTTAGGTCTTTTGACCTTTTCTGCTTGGTTTATTGTAGCGCATGTGACATGCAGTAACTGATGTAGGAATGAATACAGCTTGCATCTACGGTTACTATAGAGACAAAGATTATATGGCAGAATTTACTTAATTTTATAAAAAGAAAAATTCTCATTTTAACCATATTAATTCATAAAGCAAAAAATAAATGTGATTCTGAGACTTTAGTAGTAGTAGACGTAGTAAGTTTTAATTTCCTAATTTTAGTAAGTAAGTTTTTATGAAATTTACTATTCTTTATATATTCTATTTAAGTTATTGCAAATATGTTCTCTTTTTTTTTTTTTTTTTTACATCTAACCTTTCAAAATTACAAAGTCAGATGGATGTTAAAATATCTTGTGGTTGTCACTAAATTTAAATTTTCGGCTCTGATCATAAAATGTAATAATATTTTGTGCTGTCTTTTTTTAAAAAAATTCTATTTATATTGGCTTCTTTCATATAATGTATAAAAGCTTAAATTTATACTCAAAATGCAATGCTAACATATTTCTTCGTGTAATTTTTATTTAAAGCAACATGTGTACCATTTTTGTATCACTCTTTTAGCAATAATAAAATGGCACACATTGTCTTTTGCTGTGTGGGAAGATGAACAAAGGTAAATAGTTTGCTTCAGTTTCTTCTTCTATTCCCTCTGCAGTGGAGCAAGTCCCAGTGGAACCATATTACATCCCATTATCTCAAGCTGAAATTCTCCAAGAGGGAAGTGATGTTACCCTTCTTTCGTGGGGCACACAGGTTGGTGATAAATCCAGTGTCAGACATTATTAATTAAATAAAGTGTTAATTTCGTCTATTAAACATTTCCGTCAAAGCTTTAGTCCACTGCATGTTTTCAGTGACTAAACTAAACAATAACTAAAAAAAAAAGGAAGTTAATAGGAGTAAAACTATGACTAAAATCCATTGCCATTTTCGTCAACTGACTAAAATGTGAGGGACTATTGTATTTACCTATCTGGACTTCTGGTTCCAATGGATCTCTGCCAATGCCCAGTCCCCTGACTCTATCTGCAGCTGGATTGGCTGAAACACAGCTGGATTGGCTGACACTCTATGTGCAGCTGTGCCTGTCTGCCCCCTGTAATAATGCTCTGCAAACTGCAAAGGAAGAGGATACGCCTTCATCTGATTCACCTGATACTGTCACGTGAGTGTTGCCCCTCCCACCTCCCCAGCAAGTAAACCTAAAACTATGTAACAGCCTTGTCAGACCTGTTCCCTCCCTCGCTGCTGGAAATTTAGTCGACTAACACAGATGATTAAACTACAATGGCATTTTAGTTAAAAGACTATGACTAAAACAAAATTTGCCGTCAAAATAAACAGTGATGGAAACCAATGGAATGTTCTGCTGACCGCTTCACTTTTAGCACTGAGCATCACAGTTGACCTTAAGGAAAAATCCCCATTGTTGCAAAGGGAACTATTCACTAAAAAGTAAAGTTTAAGCAAGTTAGTGTTAGGTGAACATTTCATCTCACCAATTTAACCATATATATAACCTGATGGGTTTCACCTGCTAGGCAAACGCACCAGGGTTGTTCCTGCACAATGCATAGATAAGTGCAAATGTTTCTATCACTTGAACTCACCTGCATCTCACGTTAAGTGAACAACTCCCATAGTTGCCGTGTTAATTCGGTTGTAAAAACATGTGTAGTTCGTCCAACCCTTCCACACACGCATGTTTGATAATACTATAAAAGAGAAAAAAAATACTGAGACCGTTTCGAGATGAAATTTGTTCTTGACGCCAGCATAATTAAGTTATTTTTAATTGGGAAAGCCCCGGATGGATTCATTTCTGGATAAGCTTCCAACCATTTTTTTTTTTTTTGAATGTATGGACTGTTAAATGTGTAACTCTGTGTAATTCTATTCTGGACTAGGTCCCCAGGACATGCTTGAAAACAAGAGAAATATCAATTTATTCTTCCTGGTAAAACACTTTCTAAATAAATAAAAATACAGCTTCATGTTGTAGTGTATTCAACAATTTAGTTGCCTTAACCGTGAAGAAACATTGTCATTGTTTAAGATGATGGCATTCCCCCCCTGCTATGGTATCTGGGAAGTTCCATTAACCCCTTAGTGACCGAGTTCTATGTTGCATTTGACGTGCCTTGAAGACCAGAATTCCATTATTTTTGGCATACGTTTACTGAACTGTGAATTTCTTTCTTTGTGTTCAGTACACCCACACAAATTATATATCATTTTTTAAAGGACGGATAGGGCTTTCATTTGATACTATTATTTTCATCATATGATATCATTTACTATTAAAAAAAAGATAAAATATGATGAAAATATGCCATAAAAAACACTTTTTCCAACTTTGACCTGATTTTTTTTTTTTTTACACAATTACAAATGGTAAAAAAAGACCCCGTCTATATATTTCTACTATTTGTCCTGAGTTTAGTAATATCAATGTTTCCTTGTTTGTCTATGTTTTATTTCACGTAATAGAGCAATGTTTTCTAACCATTTTCTTCTACAGTGATTTTTTTAACCCGAACCCTAAATTTACCCCAACTTTAAATTTAATCTAACCCTAAATTGACCCCCACCCCTTAATCTAACCCTTGTAATCATCCGAACCCCTGTTTAACCCTAATTATGACCCTATTTATTTAACACACATATGCGGTGATCAGCTTTCACTGCCTATGTGTGTTAACGCGCATACGATCACATTCGCGGTGATCGTATGCGCGCGGGGGGGTCGAGGGGGGGCTGAAAGCCCTCTCAGAGGCTGCTTCGGATCCGAAGCAGCCTCTGAGAGTAGCTACAGACATGGAGCGCAACACTACATGAAAACGGAGGACGTATGTATACTTCCTCATGGTCCTTAAGGACCATGCTTTTCAGTACGTATATATACGTCCATATGCGTTAAGGGGTTAATAAACTGTTCTCCTGAGAAGTCTTTTTATTGATATTCAACATACTTGTAACGAGAAATCCTATACTAATGAAGGACTTGTTTATATAATTTAAAAATTAAATTTTAAAATGAAGAGCTAGTCACGCTTTTTTCAGATAGACAACCGTAAGTGATCATATTCGGAAGTGGAAATTTCTAGGATCAACAGCAGCTCATCCACAAAGTATTAGACCACACAAGCGCACAGGCTGGGACTGTCAAGTGCTGAAGCATGTAGCAGGGAAAAGGTGTCTGGCACTTGGTAATGAGCACTGCAACTGAGAACAAACTGCCTCTGGAAGCAATATCAATGCAAGAACTGTTCATTTGGAGCTTCATGAAAAGGATTTCTATGACTGAGCAGCAACACAAAAGCCTATGATCGCTATATACAGTGACAAGTGTTGGCAGGGGAAAGCAACCAGCCTGAATGCATAGTGATAACTGTAACGTTTTCTAGAGGAGAATTAACAGCCTGCAACTTTTTTTTCATGGTTTGGACACTTGGCGTCACTGAAGAGAATCCTTAATGCTACAGCCCACATCAGGGGCACCCAACATCCGGCCTGTCATGAGATCTGCAGCGGTGACCGCACCTCTATGTGCATGTAGAACTGTACCCACCTTCGGGGACTAAGTTCCCCAACAAAGAACAGCAGACTGTTGCGCACACAAACCCTCCTCTACCCTGCGCCTAATGTCATGCGCAAGGGTCAGAGGGAAGGCAGTCAGTCGCACTCCAGGAGCATTCCTGTTAAAAGAGAAAAAAAAAACTGTAAATGTCTCTGTGTGAGTCTGTGTGTGTGTGTGTGTGTAAAAGTGTGACTGTGTGTGTGTGTGTGTGTGTGTGTAAAAGTGTGACTGTGTTTCTTACCTATTTCCCTAATGATTAACTTTTTATCTTGGTCTAATATGCTGGAACAAATAACTAATCTATAAATCTTCAACATGTTCTGTGCTCCTTCTTATACTATGGTGCCGACATTTTGGGTATGTCTCCATGTGTGCTTGCTTCCTCGTACTACAGTGTCAAACTTTCTATTTGTTAATATGAGGATTTGCACATGCATCACACCTGCTCTGCTGTCATCATTGTGAACTGTTTACATTAGCATTCACATAGACATTTGCATATTTATTAACAGCCTCACAAATACTTTCCTCCATCTTGCATGATTGATACACCACTAGTAGTGACCGATGGTCACTGGACTGTCTTAGGGAATTACACTGCTCAAAAAAATAAAGGGAACACTAAAATAACACATCCTAGATCTGAATGAATGAAATATTCTTATGAAATACTTTGTTCTTTACATAGTTGAATGTCCTGACAACAAAATAACACAAAAATTAAAAAATGGAAATCAACATTTTCAACCCATGGAGGTCTGGATTTGGAGTCACACTCAAAGTGGGGAAAAAAACATTACAGGCTGATCCAACTTTGCTGTAATGTCCTTAAAACAAGTCCAAATGAGGCTCAGTGGCAATGTGGCCTCCACGTGCCTGTATGACCTCCCTACAACGCCTGGGCATGCTCCTGATGAGGTGGCGGATGGTCTCCTGAGGGATTACCTCCCAGACCTGGACAGTCTGTGGTGCAACGTGATGTTGGTGGATGGAGCGAGACATGATGCCCCAGATGTTCTCAATTGGATTCAGGTCTGGGAAACGGGCGGGCCAGTCCATAGCATCAATGCCTTCGTCTTGCAGGAACTGCTGACACACTCCAGCCACATGAGTTCTAGCATTGTCTTGCATTAGGAGGAACCCAGGGCCAACCGCACCAGCATATGGTCTCACAAGGGGTCTCATCTCGGATCTCATCTCGGTACCTAATGGCAGTCATGCTACCTCTGGCGAGCACATGGAGGGCTGTGCGTCCCCCCAAAGAAATGCCACCCCACACCATTACTGACCCACTGCCAAACCGGTCATGCTGGAGGATGTTGCAGGCAGCAGAACGTTCTCCACGGCGTCTCCAGACTCTGTCATGTCTGTCACATGTGCTCAGTGTGAACCTGCTTTCATCTGTGAAGAGCGCAGGGCACCAGTGGCGAATTTGCCAATCTTGGTGTTCTCTGGAAAATGCCAAACGTCCTGCACGGTTTTGGGCTGTAAGCACAACCCCCACCTGTGGACGTCGGGCCCTCATGCCACCCTCATGGAGTCTGTTTCTGGCAGTGTTCCTCCTTGAACAAAGGCGGAGGTAGAGGTCCTGCTGCTGGGTTGTTGCCTTCCTACGGCCTCCTCCGCGTCTCTGGTTGTACTGGCCTGTCTCCTGGTAGCGCCTCCATGCTCTGGACACTATGCTGACAGACACAGCAAACCTTCTTCCCACAGTTCGCATTGATGTGCCATTCTGGATGAGCTGCACTACCTGAGCCACTTGTGTGGGTTTCACTCCGTTGCTACCACTAGAGTGAAAGCACCGCCAGCATTCAAAAGTGACCAAAACATCAGCCAGAAAGCATAGGAACTGAGAAGTGGTCTGTGGTCACCACCTGCAGAACCACTCCTTTATTGGGGGTGTCTTGCTAATTGCCTTTAATTTCCACCTGTTGTCTATCCCATTTGCACAACAGCATGTGACATTGATTGTCAATCAGTGTTGCTTCCTAAGTGGACAGTTTGATTTTACAGACGTGTGATTGACTTGGAGTTACATTGTGTTATTTAAGTGTTCACTTTATTTTTTTGAGCAGTGTATTTCGCCCAAGCAGCAGAAATTCTAGAGTTACATAGTAGTTCAGGTTGAAAAAATACTTGTGTCCATCAAATATTTGTTACCTGGGATGGCTCTTTGAGGATGTGAAGCATGGTCGCATTTGCAGGAGGTCTGTCTGAGTGAGCTGGTCCAACCAACATAATTCCACAAGTTGTGCATAACATGTCCCCTGTCCTATAAACCAGTGGTGTTTCTGGAGCAGGTTAGGAGGGTCTACAAAATTCCACCACTTCTCCCAAGTCTTTGTTTTCTTGACAAAAACGGAGATATCTTTTGAATGGTACCTAACAGAAGTATCAGTAAAAATCGAGGGTGCGCAAATTTTTATGTATTTATTTATTAACCCTTTAACCTATTTGGACATATATATATATATTTATCCTGCAAAGCATGGTCCTGAGATTTAATATAGCGTGTGCTAATTAGCCCATCGCTACATACCAGCACTTAGTCTCAGAGGCTGCTTCGGATCCTTCGAAGTGTGCCTCCCCTCCATGCATTGATCACCACAAATGTGATCGAATGCACTAAAATGTGCATAGGCAGTGATCATATTTCACTGCCTATGCTTTTTTTGCGTATTTCATAATTATTTTAATAGTAAATTATATCATACGATGAAAATAATGGTATCAAAAGAAAGCCAGCCCTATCTGATATATAATTTGTGTAGGTGCACTGAACACCAAGAAAGAAAATCACAGTTAGGCAAACTTATGACAAAAATGTTATAAGAATAATGGAATTCTGGTCTTCAATGCACATCACATGCAGCATAGAACTCTGTCACTAAGGGGCTAATATCTTGGATTATCACACTATTTTGCTTGATATGGAAAAGGAAACAAAAAACCATAATATGGTGTAGTATTTGCGGAAGTGGCAGACCCCTTGTGTTACTCCAACTACGCCATATTATGGTCCTTGTTTTTTGTTTCCACCTTTTTACTTCATAATCGCAACAATTTGCATTAAAGGGACTGTCTGGTGCCCAAAATGCATCTTCCAAATGTTAATCCATTTTAAAGTGCTTTCAAAGTACTTTAAAATGCATGTTTTATATTTTGCATTGCTTAAAATATGAAAATCTTGCACTTAGATGAATTTGTGAAATTACAGCAGTTTGTAAGAAACCAGGACAGTATATACTAGCTGAGTAAAAGAAATGTCCCTTTTTATTTGGCTACAAGAACCAATTAGTGTAATTTCATTCAAATAAATGGAATATCCTGTTTCTCTAGTGTTGTCATCAGACAATGTGTTGCACTGTTAATAGATCCTACTGTGTACAAGATCAAGGTCACTTATAGTCCACACAATGTATGCAATTCCAGCAGCACCGGAGTGATTAAATGAAACAAATGTTTATATGCTCAGTGTCTATATAATCAGTGGTGCCGCACCTGCAGTAAACATGCAGAGTAATCACTGGGGGTGGGCTTGAGTCAAATATTACAAATGCGATTTATGCAGAATGCCTGCATCAAATCACACTGGGAAATAAACCTGTGCACTATACAAGCAGTAGTCTTCAACATGCACCAAAGTGAGTATGGGGACTAGACTGTCCCTAAGACATCAATCAACTGAAAGTCAACAGGCCATCATACCAAAATAAGTAAAGCAACAATTTCAATCCCAGATAAATATACTTGTTGCAGTTTGGCTAGCCTAGTGTAGTATATTGTTTTGGGTTTTTTTTGCTCTAGTTTTATGCTGTTTAATTGTACCTATAAATGTATTATATGTTTGAAATACACTGATTGAGTACCTCTTATTGGTTTTAAATGAATTCCAATTGAATGCAAGAAGTTAGGCTTTTCTTCTCATTTGTACACTTTCATGTAATCTATAGTGATGAAAAAATAAAATGCTTACTATTGCGTTTGGGAATGCATTAAAATGTTTAAATCCATAATGTTTAGTGCATATGACCTATTGTGTTATACTTCATTATATCCCAGAATCAGACTGTTGCCCCTCTAATCATGGGATATGAATTACACACTGGCATGATGTGTGATGAAAATTGGAGTTGACAATAAAATGCTTTTCATTCACTACACTGAAGAAGAGTCCTTCCTATACATGACATTTCCAAGCAACTATTGCTGTATTCCTTTCTGAGTATTGCAGGTTGCAGCAATTACATTCTCAGATTTCAGTATTATCAAAGAAATTGAATGTTGTAAATAGATTAACATCTGTTTCATATAAATTTCAAGTGCTGTTGCTTCATTGTACGTGTTGAAATGTGAAATATCTTAGACCATTTTCCCTCAGTAACTAATGTTTACTTGTCTTTCCTTAGAATAATCTAACGCTGGCTTCAAGCGACTCTCTCGCCTAAACATTGCTCTTACTGTGAATGTAGAAAGTGCAAAACATAATCAAAAATGATCTATACATTGTGTTAGAATTGTAAGCAAATGCATAAACTAAGAGAAGGTAATGTGGTTTAATCGTGATTATAATGTCTTATGTTATGACATCCCCTTGAGGCTTAATATGCAAATTTTGCATATTACAATTGATTTCATAAACCGCAAACACACTACACATTGAAATTTTTTTTAATGTATGCACTTTCTTGCAATTCTGCTAACATATGTTTTATTCTTTACATTCACAGTAAAAACAATTAGTGAAATTTCAGTTAAAAAGTCCATAGGTGCTCGCTTTGTAACTACAGTAGTTATAGGTTTCATTTAAATTTACATTTTACTAATACAGCATTTATTATTCAAAGAAGTCATATTATACATTGTGTGTGCCAGTCCGATAAAAGAATACTGTGTATATAGTGTAAAACTAAATGTTAAAATGACTGGTGAAGTGTGCTGCCATAATACTGCATAAAGTGTTTTAAAGCTTTGAAGAATGTGTTGGTGTACTGGTAAGGTTTAAGTGGATGGGGATAAGAAAACACCATTATTTGCATTGTTTGTTGCATTGATCTAAATTTCTTGCTTTTGTATGTGTGTGTGTGTAGTGTAAAGCGACCCCTGGTTTATGTTAGTTTTTTTTATTCATTTACAACCTTGCTATAGCATTACATTTTTTTTAGTCACATTATTTTCTTTATGAAACACTTTCTTTAGTAACCATTATGTTGCTTCCCTGTACGTTTTCTTTGTCTTTTTTTTTTTCTTTCTGCTTTTGATTTTTTTTTTTTTTACTAGTGAAGAAGCATTTAGATTTCATGAGAACTACAATGCAATTTATCCCACAAGCTCAGCACACCCCTGTCAAATATTAATTTCCATCGATTTCCATTCAGTTATTGGTCAACTGAAAATCAATATACCTTAAGACAGGGCTTGACAAATTTATCTGAGTTTTAGGAGCCAGCTAAAAAATCTAGGAGCCAGACAACGGCACATAAACACAAACACACGCAGTTACATAGTCTGTCACATATACATACAGAATAAAGGATCCTTTATTCTGATTTGGAGGACTAGGGTGAAAGTCCTCTCCGTGCACCCTCCACTTCTGAACGCAAAACACCCCCCCACCCAAACATCCAAACACATCCAGTCAGACACATATATACACACACAAACACATCCAGTCAGACACATATATACACACACAAACACATCCAGTCAGACACATACATACACACAAACACATCCAGTCAGACACATACATACACACAAACACATCCAGTCAGACACATACATACACACACAAACACATCCAGTCAGACACATATATACACACACAAACACATCCAGTCAGACACATATATACACACACAAAACGCATCCAGTCACACACATATATACACACACAAAACGCATCCAGTCACACACATATATACACACACAAAACGCATCCAGTCACACACATATATACACACACAAAACGCATCCAGTCACACACATATATACACACACAAAGACATCCAGGCACACACATATACACACACACACAAACGCATCCAGGCACACACATATACACATCCAGTCACACACACATATACACAAACACATCCAGTCACACACACATATACACAAACACATCCAGTCACACACACACATATACACAAACACATCCAGGCGCACACACACATATACACAAACACATCCAGGCACACACATATACACACACAAACACATCCAGGCACACACATATACACACACACAAACACATCCAGGCACACACATATACACACACACAAACACATCCAGGCACACACATATATACACACAAACACATCCACGCAGACATACACAAGGCAGCAGGTTTTTTTTTTTTTTGGTTGTCGTTTTTTTTAAAAGAGAAAAAAAAAAAGTTCACCTATCAGTGTCCCCCCTCCCTCAATGCAGAGAGGGGGGGGGGCGGTTTCCATTGCAGCCCGGTGGCTCAGAGCAGCTTCCATGCTATGCTCCCCAGTACTGGATCAGCGCTAGAACGCGGTGCGCGAGGGGGCGGAGCAGGAAGTCTGTGCAGCCGGTGCACTCACTCTGCTCTCTCGCGCACCGCTGCTGAAATAGAGAAAAAAAAAAAACCCGATCCCATTGCTGAGGACACCTCGCGGGGCTCACGATACCTGGGCGCCAGGTCTGATTTCTGCACAGAGAAATGTCAACCAATATTACACATGGATGAACCTGGATTAACATTCCCATCATCTCCATAACACTCTCCCAAGCCACCTCCCAACAGAAGCAACGGAGGGTGAGGAGCACCCTGAACATTGAGTGTGATATCCTGCTGGCAAGAAAGGAGACATTATATTTTATGGACTCATGACAAGACAATCCTTGAAACTTTAATGGAGCTGAAATGTCAGTTGGTTTTATGGTCCATCAGCCAGGACAGAACACTTATCAAAGGACCATTGACTGACAAGGGATTGTTTATGCTGTTTTTACAAAAGTTAAATATTATACATGTGTTTTTGAAGGAGTTCCTGTAGCCTCTTCATAATTATATCAATAGATCTGAATCTATTGGGTGAAGGCTCAGGCTCCTACTGTTTGCCAATGAAGGTTTTTTTTTTTGAACACTTTCATTATTTACAACATACTGATCATCAAATGGAGATGTTTATGATCAAACCAGTAATAAAATGTAAAAAAGTCTATATTGAAATTCTACATTTTTGTTTTCATTTTGTTTCTGTTTTATGTGGAATGTTTTTGTTTTATTTATGACTAGTTTAACTTTCTTTCAGGTTCATGTTATTCGTGAAGTTGCAGATATGGCACAAGAAAAGCTCGGCTTGTCCTGTGAAGTAATCGACCTGAGAACCATATTACCCTGGGATATAGAAACTGTTTGTAAGGTAAAACAACTTTATATGCTTTCGGAAATTCGATTAAGAAACTCAAAAAGCATTACAATGATTTCAAATTTGAAAACTGACAAAAATCTGAAATTTGATATATTTCCCATCATGGAAAGCTAATGAGTTTTTGTTTCGATGTAGTGTTAAGTAATAGAGCGGGTAAATTAATGACAACTACAATTGTTGGTTTATGAATATTTCACTTTTTGTTTTATAAATTGTCCAGTTAAAAAAAAGTCAAACTATTACTGGAATCTAGAAAAAGTCCCATAGTGAAACCTTTGTACAACCAGTTTTTGGAGCTGCTCACAGAGCTGTAGGTTCAGTAGATGGCAGCCCGACAAGTCTTTGTTTTTTATTTTAAGATTGGACTTCAATATCTATTATGGAGCAACTAAGAGAACCATGTTAAGCAGGTGTCTTCATCAAACAGATTAAATCTTAATTACTGGATGGTTATTTTGGATTCCCTGTGCATTTAAAATGGAAAACTTTTGGCCTACAACCAATAGGTGGATCCATCTGACTGAATTATAGTTCGCTGAAATGTGATTCGGACGCATCAAATTTAACTTCTGGCACATCCCTGTTGCCATTTCATCCAAAAAGATGATAAAATCCTACATTGAAGTGGTTTCCAGTTTTTCTTTGAAAAAATTGCTTCTTGATTCCAAAATGGCAATCAAATTTCTCCCGCCATCAGCATGTTTTTATTAATGTTGCATAGTTATTTATCCTTTCATTTTATTTTCTTAAAACATTTGGGCCTTTATTTTCATTAATAAACACAGCAAAGTTTCCTATGACTTGCTATGCAATATGCTGACCTAAACAGAAATGGTGAATAGATCTATTTCCTAAACACTAAATAGGTCCTTATTGCTACAGTGTTGAATATTTCTGTATAACGAATCAAAAATTATTGGAGATCGTCTATAATGTTTTACTGTAAATGGATTTTATATAAGGTAGCATAACTAAATACTTTGTTATGCAAATACATGTTTGTAAGCATTGACTGTTCTTTATTTTACTAATGGGAAATGCTGATAAGCAGGGAATGAGAGTATGCTTGACACAGAGAAGAAAAGCAGATTTGATTTCCAAATGGTTTCCTGTGCTCCCTGTAAGTAAGCATCCAGTTTATTAACTGAAACTTGTACCAAAAGTTTATGAATGCAAAATGTTGAACACCTATGGATTATTTGTCTGTTGTTGCAAATATTACACTTTTGATGTTCAATTGGAGGCCCGCAGGCCGGATGTGTGGCTCCATCCTGACTAATATGCCCATAGTTTCTGAGGCAATACATCATGAAATTAATAATATTCAGCTCCCTCACTTAATATTCTGCATGACACTTCACATTAAAACAGTTTGAACAATTGTATTAAATCAGGGGCGTCCGACATGCGGCCCGCCCGAGCATCAAGGTGTGGCCCACCTGAGCTCTGCTCCCACAGCCTCTGGGAACAAGGAGCCCACAGCCCTGTTTTTTAAAACAAAAAAAAAACTGTTTGGTAAGTGTGTGTGGGGTAAGTGTATGTATGTTTGTGTGTGTGTGTGTATAAATGTGTATGTGTGGTTGTCTGTGGGGGGTAAGTGTATGTGTGGGAGGGTGGGTAAGTGTATATGTGGTGTGTGGGGCGGTAAGGGTTTGTGTGGTGTATGTGTGGTGTGTGGGAGGGTGGGTAAGTGTATGTGTAGTGTTTGGGGGGAGTGGCGGGTAAGTGTATGTGTAGTGTGTCTGTGGGGGGTAAGTGTATGTGTGGTGTGTCTGTGGGGGGGTAAGTGTATGTGTGCTGCACATTAGTGTGAAATATATATAAATATATACACACATACACATATATATGTATATAATTATACATGTTATTCTCTGAATGAATGAATGAAAAATGAATGTGGCCCTATACACCCCTATATCAAATCATTGTCTGAAGTACTGTGAACGCTTACAGAGCTGGCTGGTGGATATATTTACCTTGGGTTCATTTATTTTCATTTGCTTGGCATGCATATTTTCTCTGTCTGCAGAGGTATTGCTTATTTTTTTTCTCTCCTAGCCAGTGGCCACAAAATGAATACTTGTATTAAGCTTGTTTTTTCCCCTTCTGAACTAACGTTTTTTTCGACTGCTGAAGTATTTTGGACATAGAACTATATCCTGGCTTTGCACCTTTCATTGTTAAATTGTTCATTGTTGTTGGCGCTGATCTTTTGTTATGTATGTAGCTTCGTAGCTTCAGTTCTAGATTAGTGACCTGGCTGAGTCAATCTGACATCTACAAAAATGATTTTGTACGCTGTCTGACAAGGCAGGGATAGTTATAAAGTCACCTATGATTCCTGGACAAATCAAGGTAAAATAACAATTTCCTAAAATTGAAAATAAGTCAGGGGCAAACGTGGCACATAATGCTTTCTTTGGAAAAAATCTGAAGCGTTAATGAAAGATTGATTTCCTGCCGTTTGCAATATTTTCAGTATTGAAAATATTGGAAATACGGCAAATTGGTAACTGTAATTTAATGTCATCTGAAACAATAATTAACTTATTTTTTTCACACAAATTAATATAAAAACACATTTACTGCAGTTTTTAAACTCACTTTATTGTGTTTCATAGCTGAGGAGCTCTGTTATACACTTAAACAAACTGAAAATTCTGAGCTCCCAGAAATGAGGGACAATAGAGGAGGAAAAGTAACAGGGAATTGAGTATAAAATAGTGATATTCCTTTCCTGACAGGCATACACAGTACACATTTATGGGCAGCATTGCATTAAATTAATTTTAGTTGGCTTGCCATGCACTGAATATCTGTTATGTGCTACATACTCAGTTCAGTGACATCAGTTCAAAAGTGCGCATTATCCATGAAAATAACAAACATACTATCTCTATCTCTGCCATAATGTGGATCAAGCTGAGTAAGTGTTGAGTTGTTTCAATGTACTATCAGAAATATTGGCCTGTTTTCCCTCATACCATTCAGATTAACTTGTCCTAAATCTCAAGTGAGAACAAGTATATGGAAGATTATGCATCATGCCTGTTTACTAGCACTTCTAGGCCAATAAAGAGAGGCTCATTCTATTTATCCAGATCAGAACAAATTTTTATTTTAAATTGTGGTGTTTACCATTCCACATTTATGTGGAATGGTAATATATGGAATGTGCTCTTTGGTGGTATACTTTTCTAGAGCATACAGGTAAATACTTTGTCATTTTCCCCAACGTTCTTCCCAAAAACGGATAATGAGATCAACAACCGAAACACAAACTAGATTTGACAAAATATTTATTAGGGTGAATTAAGTAAAAAATATCCATCTGTTAAATGAGAAATGGTCTTCCAAAAACAAATATAACCAAAAAGATCTCGCACACTGTGCTATAAATCAAAATAGTAAAACATGATCCAGAACTCCAAGGAAGGAGTAGGGATTCCACACTACTTACCTATACATCAGACATTATTGCCAACCATTTCGAATCTGCCGAATTGTGGCCCTAAATCGAGACTGTGTCACAGCAAGAGTGGCGTGGCCTGGATATTTAGTATGCTCAGTATCTTGTCGTTTTTTTAGTTTTCAGCCATTTTCTTCTGATAACGTTTTTTCCCCCCCAGTTACTGTCTGATATTATTGCCAAGCATTCTCAGATCATATATATTCATTCACTTTTTAAATGTCTAAATTGCAAAACAAACAAAAAAAAATCTTTGCCAGTTCTCAGGTAAATAATAAAACTAACCTGAAAAGCATTAAAAACACTTCAGGAATCATGTAAGACTTGTGCGTTGGAGGATGAGTTTTGATGTAGGAACTTTGAAGCCAATCCTAAAATGACTAAACTCTCCCAAAGTATTTCATAAAGGGGGGGGGGGGGGGGGCATTAAAATTCAAGCACTACATCATTCTGTTGTGCAGCTGGTGGATGGGCTAACCGCTTAAATGTAACATGGGCCTTCAGCCGTCTCCATTGAAAAGCTTTTCAACCCCCCCTTGAGTGAGGGAGTCCGTTCCAGAGCACCTGTTGTGAGAAAATGTATGGCAGAAAGAAAACATTTTTAATAGTTGCTGAACTGTAAATGAAGCTCTTCCAAGAAATGCTGTAACGTGCATCGGTTTGACCAAGTGAAACATATTTGGCAAGTGCTGGACATTAAATCATTGTTTTATGTATTTATTCTTCAGCAAAACTGAGGCTTTACTTTAATACAAATTCTAATCAAACATTTTTACATATCTCTTAAATGTTTCCCTTCAGGAAATATTGTTGAACATACACTTTTAGTACCTGTTTCATGGTAGGCTGGTTTCATATCTCTTGTCTGAAAGCACTTTAAGTTGAAGGGAAATCTGAAAAACATTTCCTACAGGTTCTTTTAAAGGGGACGCTAGACCTACAATGTTCGAAACAGATCAGTCTCAGCTTTTTTTCCCTCATCCCTTTTGTATTTCTTAAAGACTGTGCATAAAGTAAAACAGTGTTGTTGAGATTGGCAAGAAATAAGCCTTTCTTAAGTATCTGTTAAATTTTAGTTATGTTTTGTGTGAAAAAGCAAAATATACCTCTGCTGTTTTTTTGTAAAAATAAATAAAAACGCTACTCGTTTTGGCCTACATTATACCCATTATAATTGCTATAAGCAACAGTGGACATCATGAGTTCAGAAACGCAGTTTTAAGTGTAGTGGGGATTTTGTTTTGGTTTAGAATGTCCTCTTATGTGGTGGCTGATAGGGAGGTAATCTTCAATCAGGGGATGGATGATCCAGCTGAAGATGCATAGAATGTTTCATAAAACTGACATTTTAGCAGAAAAGTACATTACACTTCAATACATTGCGTAAAGTAAATTATTTCAACTGGCCACACAGGACTGCTTAAATGAAATATGATTATACGTCATGTACCCTTCTGGTGTCATTTACCGTATTTATCGGCCTATAACACGCGCCGGCGTATAACACGCACCTCATTTTAAGAAGGAAATTTTAGGAAAAAAAACCTTAAATTTCAAATAAAGAACTTTGAAGCCCAATATGCCATTTTAATATGCCAGGATATTGCCCCCAATATGCCATTTAATATGCAGGATATTGCCCCCAATATGCCATTTAATATGCAGGATATTGCCCCCCAGCATGGGCGTAGGAAGCGGGGGGGATGGGGGGGACGGATCCCCCCCAGGAAAAAATGTGGGGGGGACAGGTAGGGTGAAATTCCCCCCAGCAAACGGGGCCCCCAGCCCCTGCTTGCCGTGTTCACAGCGCATTGCGCTTGTGAACACTTTTCCGGCAAGCCGCATCCGATGGAAAAAAAAAAAAAAAAAAACTGACGCCGGATGTGACGTCGCGTCACATCCGGTGACTGTTTCCCTCCTCCGTGCAAGAGGGAAGACTGCACGGAGGAGACATCCGGCGGGGCGGGGGACACGGAGCAGATTCATGTAAGTACTAGGGAAGAGGGGGAGGGGGGGGGTTTAACTGGCACTATATTACTGGGTTCTGGCTGGCACTATGTTACTGGGTTCTGGCTGGCACTATATTACTGGGTTCTGACTGGCACTATATTACTGGGCTCTGGCTGGCACTATATTACTGGGTTCTGGCTGGCACTATATTACTGGGCTCTGGCTGGCACTATATTACTGGGTTCTGGCTGGCACTATATTACTGGGCATCTGGCTGGCACAAAATTACTGGGCATCTGGCTGGCACTATATTACTGGGTTCTGACTGGCACTATATTACTGGGCTCTGGCTGGCACTATATTACTGGGCTCTGGCTGGCACTATATTACTGGGTTCTGGCTGGCACTATATTACTGGGCATCTGGCTGGCACTATATTACTGTACTCTGACTGGCATAATATTACAGGCATCTGGCTGGCACTATATTACTGGGCATCTGGCTGGCACAATATTACTGGGCATCTGGCTGGCACAATATTACTGGGCTCTGACTGGCACAATATTCCTGGGCTCTGACTGGCACAATATTACTGGGCTCTGAATGGCACTATTACAGGCATCTGACTGGCACAATATTACTGGGCTCTGAATGGTACAATATTACTGGTCCCTGAATGGCACAATATTACTGGGCTCTGACTGGCACAATAATACTGCGTTCTGAATGGCACAATATTACTGGCATCTGAATGGCACAACAATTATGGCATATGTGTGTGTGTGTGTGTGGGGGGGTTAACATTGCGATGGATGGCGGGATTGCATGCAGGGGAGGGGGCAGGGTCCAGGGGGCCCAAGCAAATGCTTGCCCAGGGTCCAATCACTATTAAAGACGGCCCTGAGCATACTTGCCAACCCGGGACAATCCCGCAACGTTTTCGATCCTGGGACTGTCCCGGGAGAATCAGCTCTGCAGCGATCACGGATGTCACCTGATCACATGACTTCATCGCATGACGTCATGTGATCATGCGCAAGGCTTGTGCGGGTCCTCCACAAGTCACACAGCCCCACACTGGGAGGAACGAGGTAGGAACAGTGACGGTGTCACTGTCAATAATGTACCGTTTTTCTTTTTATCATGGGAGCTTCGGAACGTGATTGATTATTGCAGCTCTTAGGGGCATTTAAAAAATGTCTCTTAGAGCTGCAATAATCAATGACTTCCGAAGCTGCCATAATAACATGTCTCTTAAATCTGCCAATGACTTCTACTAATGATGAGATGATCAAAAAATGAGGGCAAAAAAAACCCCTGGCAAATGAATGTGGGCAACAAAAAACCTGGCAAATGAATGTGGGCAAAAAAAAAAAACCCTGGTAAATGAATGTGGGCAAAAAAAACAAACCCTGGTAAATGAATGTGGGCAAAAAAAAAAAAACCCTGGCAAATGAATGTGGCCAAAAAAAACCCTGGCAAATGAATGTGGGCAAAAAAAACCCTGACAAATGAATTTGTGCAAAAAAACACTGGCAAATGAATGTGGGCAAAATAAAACTGACAAATGAATGGGCAAAATAATGTAATTAATAAGTAATGATTGTAAGAGGCACAGACAAACCTGGAACGGAAATGCCCACCTTCCCTGCAATGAGATATAGCTTTGATCCCTGCTATTGATCTACATTTTTTTAAAATGTATTTTTTAAGATAAAAAAAAACTGCTCACTTGAATGTGTGTATGTGACAGACTGTGTGTATGTATGAGTAAATGTGATAGACTGTATGTATGTATGAGTGTATGTGACAGACTATGTATGTATGTATGTATGTATGTATGTATGTATGTATGTATGAGTGTGTGTGTGTGTGTGACAGACTGTATGAGGGAGTGTGACAGACTGTATGAGTGTGTGTGACTGACTGTGTGAGTTTGTGTGTCTGTGACTGACTGTATGAGTTTGTGTGTATATATGACTGACTATGAGTGTGTGTGTCTGTGACAGACTGTATATATGAGTGTATGTGAAAGACCATGTATGAGTGTGTGTGTCTATGTGACTGACTCTGAGTGTATGTGTCTATGTTACAGACTGTATGTATGAGTGTGTGTGTGTCTGACAGACTGCATGTATGTATGAGTGTGTGTCTGCGACAGACTCTATGTATGTATGTATGAGTGTGTCTGTGAACGACTGTATGTATGAGTGTGTGTGTGTCTGACAGATTGTATGTATGTGTGAGTGTGTGCCTGGCAGACTGTATGTATGTATGTATGTATGAGTGTGTTTCTATGTGACAGTATGTATATGTGTGACAGGCTGTATGTATGAGTATATGTGTCTATGTGACTGACTGTATATGACTGCATGTGATTGTGTGTATGTGCTGTTGTCTGGCTCCTAGATTTTTTCCCTGGCTCCTAAAACTTAGTTAAGGTTGTCAAGCCCTGGTATAAATTTTACTAGTTATATACATATATTTGGGGTCCACCTTAAGCTTTTGGAAATATTTAATATTTTACAGTTTATTTTCTGGTCAGAAATGTAATGTTTGTTTGCTGAGAGGGTAGTGGATGCATGGAATAGTCTTCCAGTAGAAGTGGTAGAGGTTAATACAGTGAAGGAGTTTAAGCATGCATGGGATAGGTATAAGGCTATCCTAGATATAAGATAAGGTCAGGGACTAATGAAAGGATTACATTACTGAGATGGTAGTGGATGCATGGAATAGTCTTCCAGTAGAAGTGGTAGAGGTTAATGCAGTGAAGGAGTTTAAGCATGCATGGGATAGGTATAAGGCTATCCTAGATATAAGATAAGGCCAGGGACCAATGAAAGTATTACTATACTGAGAGGGTAGTGGATGCATGGAATAGCCTTCCAGTAGAAGTGGTAGAGGTTAATACAGTGAAGGAGTTTAAGCATGCATGGGATAGGTATAAGGCTATCCTAGATATAAGATAAGGCCAGGGACTAATGAAAGTATTACTTTACTGAGAGGGTAGTGGATACATGGAATGGCATTCCAGCAGAAGTGGTAGGTTCATACTGATGTATGTTTTATGGTGTACACACAGCTCGCTGACTATATTTCATGTAACAGTGATAAAATGCACCTGCCTGATGTAGATGTTGTGCTGTGAATGTATCTGTTGTATACCAAGGATCCTGGTAATGTTGGTGGGAACTTGGTGATATAATATACACTGTGACAAGCTTTATTTTTACTGCTGCTATACCCGGCGAGCAAAAATGCTGTCCCCCCCAGATTTGTGGGGGTTCCTACACCCATGGCCCCCAGTATGCCATTTAATATGCAGGATATTGCCCCCAATATGCCATTTTAATATGCCAGATATTGCCCCCAATATGCCATTTTAATATGCCATTTAATATGCAGGATATTGCCCCCAACATGCCATTTAATATGCAGGATATTGCCCCCAATATGCCATTTTAATATGCCAGATATTGCCCCCAATATGCCATTTTAATATGCCAGGATATTGCCCCCAATATGTCATTTAATATGCCAGGATATTGCCCCCAATATGCCATTTAATATGCAGGATATTGCCCCCAATATGCCATTTAATATGCAGGATATTGCCCCCAATATGCCATTTAATATGCAGGATATTGCCCCCAATATGCCATTTTAATATGCCAGATATTGCCCCCAATATGCCATTTAATATGCCAGGATATTGCCCCCAATATGCCATTTAATATGCAGGATATTGCCCCCAATATGCCATTTAATATGCAGGATATTGCCCCCAATATGCCATTTAATATGCAGGATATTGCCCCCAATATGCCATTTTAATATGCCAGATATTGCCCCCAATATGCCATTTAATATGCCATGATATTGCCCCTTAGTATGCTCGTTATGCCACCCTCCTCCCCCAGACCCCAGCACTTACCTCGTTCCTGCTCCGTCTCCCGGTGCTCTGAAGCTGCGTGGCTGTGAGGGAAGCATTGTGAGCTTCCCTCCAGCCGGGTGGTCAATAAAGTTTGTTTAAAAAAAAAACACAGTTTATTGACCGCGCGGCTGGAGGGAAGCTCACAACGCTTCCCTCACAGCCAGGCAGCTTCAGAGCACCGGGGGACAGAGCAGGAACGAGGTAAGTTTTAGATTTTTTTTTTTCGGCGTATAACGCACCCATCATTTCCCCCCTATTTTCAGGGAGAAAAGGTGCGTGTTATACGCCGATAAATACGGTATATGATCTTCAAATAACATCAATTTGAATCGCTTTTTTTCTTTGAGTGCGTTGTTCTTCCACAACTGCTAGAATTTTTCGCCGCGTAGTATCTGCTCTATATTCACATTGTACTCACATTAAGTAAATGATCATACTCAACATCTCTTTTGTTTGAGCCTATATGTATACGTGTATCTCTAGGAGGCAATCTTAACTAGAAGAAATAAGCTGCAAACACCCAGTACCTCTACTGGGAAGGATGGAGCTCCATTTCCTGGGGTCGCAGAACATAATGTGATGTTGTGTGACTCTGCCCCTTTATCTCTGCCACCTTTTGTCCTGGGAGTCGAAGAGAATAAAGTGGACAAGCATGCAGTTCTGTCAATTTTACTTCTCAAATGGCTCTTGCACATTAAAGGGTTAAATACATTCCATTATCCTCCACCATATGACATTACATCTAACCACTGATATGGTTGTGTGCCCAGTGAAATAATTGTCTAATTATTAGATATAACCATTTCAACATGCAAAATATTAATTCAATCTGAGTCTGCCTGGGGAATCTTCCTCCTGTGCTGTGTTCCTATCAGCTTTCATTCACCGAGCTGCGATCATTATGACTGCATAATATACAGTTTATTTTACAATGGTGACATTTTTAGAAGCCTATTAAATTTCATTAATGTGATGATGATGATCATGCAAAGCACCAGAAAATACCAAGTTAAGGTTGCCCTGCCCTGTGGCTAGAAATCAGAAGCGTAAATCTATTTCACATGGTGTGTACTCTTACATTCTATCAAGTAGGCCACATTTATGCCTGCAGGGCAGTAAGAATGCTGTAGTGATATAAGTGAGGGGAAAAGTTATGCTGTCTCTAGCATCTTCTATTGAATTAATCTTCTCTCATGTATCAATCCAGTCTTTTTATTAACTCCACTTTTGCACAATCCAATGCCTCCATCTAAACATGAACTACACTCATTTTGCAGGAACTTGCAAAATATTAAGATTATTGACACAATCCTATGTTTTCCCTGAGTAACGTAAATCTCTTTTCCTCACCATTGTCACCTATTGGCATGACTTTTGTACCAACGTTTGTGCATTCTAGATAAAGTCAGAAAAAAAAAAAAACTTTGTGTTGTTTATTTCCTGTATGACTATGCAGATGATGAGGATAACTGTATTGTTATAGGAAACTGTTGAATCCATGGTTTTAAGGAGTCTGTTTTTCTTTCCTCAATTGTTTTTTTCTTTTTCTTTCCTTCTTCCCTTTTCCCTTCCTTTTTCTTTCCTTTTTTAACACTCAGTCTTATTATATCATCCATTTTATTTTGAGATGCGAGGTAATGATATCATCCTGTCTAATTTTTCATGCAGTTTATCTGGTGCGCAGATACAGTGCATATAAAAAGTCTACACACCCCTGTTAAAATGTCAGGTTTCTGTGCTGTAAAAAAATTAGACAAAGATAAATCATTTCAGAACTTTTTCCACCTTTAATGTGACCTATAAACTGTACAACTCAATTGAAAACAAACTGAAATCTTTTATATAGAGGGATTATAAAAATAAAATAATGTGGTTGCATAAGTGTCCACACCCTTTTATAACTGGCGATTTAGCTGTGTTCAGAATTAAGCAATCACATTCCAAATCATGTTAAATAGGAGTCAGCATACACCTGCCATCATTTAAAGTGCCTCTGATTAACCCCAAATAAAGTTCAGCTGCTCTAGTTGGTCTTTCCGGAAATTTTCTTAGTCGCATCCCACATCAAAAGCCATGGTCCACAGAGAGCTTCCAAAGCATCAGAGGGATCTCATTGTTAAAAGGTATCAGTCAGGAGAAGGGTACAAAAGAATTTCCAAGGCATTAGATATACCATGGAACACAGTGAAGACAGTCATCATCAAGTGGAGAAAATATGGCACAACAGTGACATTACCAAGAACTGGAGCTCCCTCCAAAATTGATAAAAAGACGAGAAGAAAACTGGTCTGGGAGGCTAACAAGAGGCCTACAGCAACATTAAAGGAGCTTCAGGAATATCTGGCAAGTACTGGCTGTGTGGTACATGTGACAACAATCTCCCGTATTCTTCATATGTCTGGGCTATGGGGTAGAGTGGCAAAACGAAAGCCTTTTCTTACGAAGAAAAACATCGAAGCCAGGCTACATTTTGCAAAAACACATCTGAAGTCTCCCAAAAGCATATGGGAAAAGGTGTTATGGTCTGATGAAACCAAGGTTGAACTTTTTAGCCATAATTCCAAAAGATATGTTTGGTGCAAAAACAACACTGCACATCACCAAAAGAACACCATACCCACAGTGAAGCATGGTGGTGGCAGCATCATGCTTTGAGGCTGTTTTTCTTCAGCTGGAACTGGGGCCTTAGTTAAGATAAGAGGAAATTATGAACAGTTCCAAATACCAGTCAAAATTGGCACATAACCTTCAGGCTTCTGCTAGAAAGCTGAACATGAAGAGGAACTTAAACTTTCAGCATGACAATGACCCAAAGCATACATCCAAGATTAATGCAATGAGTAGATTTTTTTGTTTGAGCCCAACTTCGCTCCCATGAATCCCTTTCCCAGGTTATGCCAAGCTCTGTATTCCATTTCCCCCAGGCCGGTGGGTCTGTACTGGTTTTAACATTATCCAGCAAGAAGTACCAATTCCTCAACTTACTTGTGCTGGGGTTATTTTCAAATATTTTCTCCACAAGGGTCCCTACACTCCCTTCAATGGGGCTAAAGATATGGTACCTTGTGAAATGGAGAACTCTCAAGATACCAAAGGAATCCTTCCAGTGGAGCCCAAAATCCTCCATTACCTGTTTCAACGACTTAACCTTCTCACCCTGCATAAGCTGAGTGAAGCTTAAATTGAGTTCTTTAAATCCTGAAGTAAATGCGATATCTGCTATCAAATTTAAACATTAACTGATGTGGAGCCCAAGATTTTATTTGTCAATCCTACTTTCCTCTTAAAGATGAGCCATCTACCCAGCGTTCCCATCAATATGTTGTTACCAGAAGCGTTTACTAGACGTAGGGTCTCAATTCTACTTAGCCATAAGGTTCTTTCCAATGCTATAGAGCCAGCCATTTCCTGTTCTATCCAGAACCAATCTTCTTTACGTGAAGCGGGGAGCTGTATTTGGTGTACGTGATACAACATACTTGCTTCAACATATCTAGCCAAATTAGGAAGTCCAAGTCCTCCTTTATTTCCAGGTTTGTGCAGCCATTGCCTGGCAATTCTGGGTTTTTTACCTCCTCAGATGAACTTCCCCACTGTAATTTGAAACTGATTACAATATGTTGCAGGGATAGGGACAGGAATCATTCTCAATAAATACAACCATTTGGGTAAATTATAAGATTTGATAGAGTTCATCCTTCCCGCCCATGACAGTCTCAACCCCTTCCAGCGACCTATCTTTTGTTGAAGATCGCTAAACAGTGGGGAATAATTCATCTTAAGATTGTCAGTAATAACCCTGGGGATCAATACGCCTAAGTACATAATTGACGAGTTTGCCCATGCGCAAGGGAACTTACTTGTCAACTCAGAGAGCGTCTCAGGTGGTATATTGATGCTCAGGGCTTGTGTTTTCTTTATGTTCAGTTTATAATTAGAAAATAGACCGAATTGATCTATTTCCTCCAGCACCTTCCCAACCGAGCTTACTGGGTGGGTAAATGTCAATAAGACATCGTCCGCAAACAAACTAATCTTACAAACTCTACCTCCCACCGATATTACCTCAATGTCCATGGCTTTCCGAATCCGAATTTCCAGGGGTTCCAGAGAAAGTATGTAGAGCATGGGAGCCAGAGGACACCCCTGGCGAGTCCCATTCCCCACGTCAAACCACCCTGAACACAATCCAGGCCCCGAAATCCTCGCCGAAGGTGCCGCGTAAACAGCCATGACAGAGTCGATTAGGCCCCTGCCGAAACTGTATGCCTTCAAAACTTCCTCCAGGAAGCTCCAATCGACCCGTCAAAGGCCTTCTCAGTATCAAGGGCCAGGATCACCGAGGGAACCACATGTTTACCAACAAAATCCATTAAGTCAATGATCTTCCTAGTGTTACCCATTGCTTGACGCCCCTTCACAAATCCTGTTTGGTCAACGCGTACGATAGTAGGAATAATTGGCTTAAGCCTATTCGCGATTATAGACGAATAAATCTTAGTGTCCAGATTAATCAGCGGAATTACTGTCTTTACCTTGTTTGGGGATTGGGATTATAGTAGCTTGAAGCATCTCTTTTGGAAATGCACGGCTACTTTTAATCTCGTTAAATGTTTCAACCAAATAAGGTGCGATTATACCAGCCAATTTCTTATAAAACAACGCTGAAAAGCCATCTGGGCCCGGTGCTTTATGTAGCTTAAGCTTATCTATGGAGTGTCTAACTTCCATGAGAGAAAACTGAGCTTCCAATTCCTCCCTTTGTTGCTGGGAGATCGCTGGGAGCTCCGTTTGAGCGATATAGGTCTTCATAGCGTCCATATCTTTAGTTACTGACAGATTATACAGTCCTTGATAAAACTTTTCAAAAGCTTTACTGATGCTTTGTGGAGATAGATGTATTTTTTGCCCATCTATAATTTTAAAAATACTTGCACTTAAATTGTTGGTCTTCAGCTGGTTAGACATCAATTTGTCGGCCCTATTCCCAGAGTAGTACCACTTTTGTTTGGCATATTTCAGGGATCTAGAGGCACGGATAAATAGTTGTTCCCTTATTTCTTTCCTTAGTGTTTTAATCTCCTTTATGCGTGAATCCTCAATCGAGACCCTGTTCAGCATATTTTATTCCGCTAGCCTGATGTTCAATTCCGCGAGGCTTCTACCCTGCTCTTTTTTTAACCTGGGATCCAAAGCTTATAAGATGCCCACGAGCTACGCTCTTAAAGGCACACCATGCCAAGGAATTATCTAGGTCCCCCTTTGCATTTAGCGAAAAGTATTCCTGAGTCATGGATTGTATACCTTCCACGTTCTTTTGATTATTTAATAGAAAATGGTTTAGTCTCCATGAGCCTCTAATTCTCGAAATATCCTCTTTAATATCCACCACGACAGCATCATGGTCAGACCACGCCTTGATTTTTATTTTTGCTACTAAACACTTACTAATTGTGGGGTGATCCAGAAGGATCATGTCAATCCTCGAGTAGGAGTTATGTCTATTTGAGAAAAAAGTAAAATCTCTCTCAAGTGGACAAAGTACTCTCCATGAGTCGTAGAGCTGGAACCTCCCCATCATACGGGGGAAATCTCTAGCTAGGGCTCTCTCAGCAGTGGATATCACTCTGGGGGCCTCGTCCCTCCTGTCTACTTCTGGGTCTGACACACAGTCTCCCAACACAACCAGTGCTCCCTGTACATAATTGTATATCTGATTAAGGGTTTTATTTACAAACTGCATTGGTCTCTTGTTAGGAGCATATATGTTTAGAATAGAGAAAAGCCTATCATTCAATCTACAAGTCAAAAAAACGTAACTTCCATTTGGATCCGTCTGTTTATATATCAACTCATATTTGATCTCCCGGGAGATCAGGATGGCCACTCCATTCTGTTTTTTCTCCTGCTTTGAGGAATATTCAACATATGGGAACTTTTTAGACTTCAATCTCTGAGCGTCAATCTCCTTAAGATGGGTCTCTTGAACACACGCTATATCGATTTTGTCTATAAACAGAGAGTCCATTAGAGAGATTCTCTTTTGGGGTGTATTTAAACCCTGAACATTCAGGGTTAAGAATCTCAAAGCCCCCATCTAATACACCTCCCACCCTCTATCCCCTAGGGCCCCGGCAGACCCACCCGGTGACACTCTCAGTCCTGGGAAACGAACCTCCAACATACAATACAAACAACAAACAAAAAAAAACAATTTCCCTACCGCTGGGTTACCATAAAAATCCCCAGCCACCTCCTCTTCCTTCATGATGCAAATAACTTGCATCTAACCCCTATTTCGCTCATAGGCGAAATGGAGCCAAGGGGGTTAAATATCCTGGTTCTAAGTCTTCCTGTGGCTAGAAAAAAAAAAAAAAAAAAAAGACACCCCACCCTCCCATGCAAAATAAAACCAAATATCCTTGAACAAATTACCTATATTAATTGTGGTATTAATAACTTATACAAACTAGAACCGAGATTCTATATAAGTCTTGGTACCCGCCCGCGAAATTCTCTAGTGCAAATAATTTATTCATTATAAGTGATCAGTGGATCAAGATATAAAGTGCAGTTGTGCCTAATATCTACCAGAAAAAAAGAAAACAACCCTGTAAAAAAGTGACCTAACCAAACTCCAAAAAACCCGTAAGTAAGAACCTATATTGGTTATAGTGTTAATTACCTGTATAAACTATGCTAAAAATTCTCTAGTGCTAATGGTTGATCAATTATAAATAATCAGTAAATCAAAATATATAATGCACTTGTGCCGAATGTTTATCCCTAAAAAGAGAAATACTATCTAGTACCGAAAAATCGACCGTGGCTATCTCTAGTGCTAATGATTGCTTAATTGATAAGTGATTTATGACTCAGCATATAAAAGCGCTTTGTGCCTGCATTAACTCTAAAAAAACAAACAAAACAAAAAAAACCCCCAGCAAAATATAATCTGACCACACTTCAAATTATGTATGCTTTAAACCGGCTCTGTGTAATTCCTAGGATACGGTCGCAAGATCCTTTAATGCCAATAATTGATCCATTACAAATGAGCTGTGGATCGAGGAATAAGGTGCACTTATGCCAAAAAAAAAAACGTCTACTCTCATGAAAAATATTTGCAGTCATCCAATCCGAATGCCCTTAAATGTACTGCCCAGGGCGATAGATCATGCCGCTATATACTTGATGTAGAGCTGTACCTTATACTGCTTCAGATCTAACTTCTGAATGCCGCTATACCACAACTAACTTTCCTCTAATGCCGCTATACCATAGTTTATAAAAAGAAAGGAAGTGGGCAGTCGTTTACTCAATTCTTCCAACAGTACAAATTAGAGTGAGTAGAAGGCCCGCATGCGAGAAAGGGAAGGAAAAGGGAGAGAAATAAAAAGGGAATAAGTTCCCCACTAGCTTAGAACCACTTATTGTCTACTTTGTTGATTGAGTGTTACGCCTTCATCAGGCTATGCGGTCCTTTATTCAGTGATAATTTGTGGTTTCGAAGCCACTCTCTTGCCTCCTCTGGATTATTTATTGTGTGCGAGGAGTCAGCAAGCCTTATATGCAATTTAGGTGGGAAGCCCCAATTATATCTTATATTAGATTCGCGCAAAGCCTCTGTAAAAAAGCCAAAGGATCTTCTTTTAGCCCTGGTGGCAACTGATAGATCTTGGAAAAAAGAAATATTATGATACTTTGGGTCTGTGGAGGTAAAGTTTTTCCCCGTCAACACCACTTTCTGTTTTATGTAAAAGGAGGAAAATCTTAGAATAATGTCTCTAGGGACTTCCTGGGGGAGGTTCTTTGGTTTAAACGTACGGTGGACCCTCTCTATACATGAATCGTGAGATGCCTCCTGGACTCCCATTAAGGAGAAAAGGTCTGTCAGGAAGGGCCTCAGTTTTGCCTGAGACACCTCTTCCGTTATACGCGTATCCTAATGTTTTTACGCCAGGCTCTTTCTTCTGAGTCATTCGCTTTGGTCTCTATTTTAGTGATTACCTCCCTAAGTTCACTTATCTGGTCATTTAAAGTCCTATTCTCAAATTCCAGGTTTCCAATCCTTTGCTCACAGTCAGTGATCCTTTCCGCCATTTTAGCAACGTTATCATTGGTTTCTCTAAAATGCTTTTCCAATTCAGACTTAAATAGCAATAATTGTCTATCCAGGCATATCTGCAAGTGGTCTTGGGTTAGGGGAACCACTGGAGGGGGGGAGTCACTACCCATAGATTGTGAAGCCTCTGGATCGGGTTCCTCCGCATTGATTTCATTGGGGTCTATGTGAATGCCCACACTTTCCTGTGACCTATTGGTCTGGGGAGAGAATAATGTAGTTATTTTCTCCATTCCACCCCCTGAAGTCCTTTTCTTTTTGTCCCTATCCTTCTCCTTTTTTGAAGCCAATTTAATATCCTGACCTCTTTTTGTGGCCATAATGTCGGTCACGAGGGAGGTTATTGTACCTCTTGGATTATTCCCTTGGATTTATATGCAGTGGGTAGATATACCTGAGGAACGTCCTGTATTGGATTTTAGATATATCCTATTTACTAGTACTTGATTCTCCTGCACTACGAAAGAGAAAATGGATTTGTCATGCAGGGAGCCAACCTGGCTTATACAGGAGGAAGGTGACCCTTGATATATAGTGGGGTACGTCTAGGTGGAACTCCTTTACTAAGGTGAAGGGCGGGGAGAAATGAGTTCTTTTAATTATAGAACTCTGACCTTATCCTTATAGGAGATATTATTTGTTCACTTTACCGATAGCTGTCAAGGAAGAGCCGGAGACTGGTGGCCCAGATAAACTTATGTAGCAAATATAGCACTGACCAACAAAGTTCCCTGGGGGGAATTTACAAAGGACAGCTCTTTAAATTTCTGTGATAACAGAGCTCTGTTGTTTGCTCTTACGAAGCGTTGTCACTATCCTTAATCTCTGAACCTCCTTCCAATCCTCGGGAATAGCAGAAACAAGTTGAGTACTTAATCCATTAAGACCAGTACTACATTTTTACTTATCCGACCCTTGCTTTACAGCGTGGTTGCTCCCGGTGTATGGTTTAATGTGTGAGGGTAAGTTCCTTCGCCTTCATTACATGGGCCGTAAATAGTCAGAGGGCAGAGCTCTAGACCCGTCAGGGAACTACACTGATACGGGTATAACTTGAGCTTCCCCCATCTGAAAGCAGATCAAGCAGACCTTGTATTAGGTACTGCTGGATATTCTCCCACGCGAGTGGTTTCCTCCACTAAAATTATAGATCAGGCAGGCATATCAGTCCTAGCTAAATCAGATACCCTAATTGATCACAATGTTTTAAATATATAGTAAAGGGCTTCCCTCCAAAAATTTGCTAGAGCACAATTAAAGAGAGCTGCTCCTTAAATAGTCCACCATACATACATATAGACCCTGCAGGCCCCCACAAAACCGCTTTGAACAGTTGCACCATATAACCAGGGACATATAGTAATTATCTGACCGCGTGGGTTACTTATCGTGACTGCTGGTTTCCCTCATTCGAGCTGCTCCCAGCTGATTTGGATGAGTCATTGGCAGGCGATGAGTCAGAAAAAAAAAAAAAGAAGTTTTCTGCCATATCTTCTGGAAAGCGCTGCTCCCTAGAAGGTAGAGCCACTACTTCCAGTCTGTTCCTGAGGCCAGCCAACCGCACGCACAAGAAGAACAAACGCTCTCAATCAATTTCGGCCGCAGCTCCGGTCCTAACCCCCTGGGACTCCGAGACGCTCCGCCCACTCAGCGTCTCACGTCATCACCGTCCCCTTCTCAATTGTTTTTGATTGAATTTTGTTTTCTTCATGTTTTAAATAAACATGAGTCTTTTATTCTAAAAAAAAAAAAAAAAATACCATACAAGTATTAAAATAACTACCTTTAAAGGAGATTTGTGATTTTCTTTACGTTACATCGGTAGTGTATCTTCTACAAGGCAAACAAGGCACTCGCCTAGGGCAGCACTTTGCAGAGGGTGTTAAAGCACACTCCTGGTTCTTCAAACGTTTTCGCTCCCTCCCCCACCGTTCAGCAAGCTTTAGCTCCTTCCAATTAATCAGGGTGATGGGGCCATATAATGGACATGGTGGGGGTATGAAATGAGGGTGATGGTGGCATGTAATGTGGGTGAGTGGGCATTTAATGTGTGTGCAATTTGGGTGACGGGGCATGGAATGGGGTGATGAGGCAAGTTGTGGGTGTGCAACTTGGGTCGTGGGGCATGTGATAGGTGTGTAACGTGGTGAAGGGGGGGGGGGTGCCCGAATTTTGTGTGCCTAGGGCAGCACAAAACCAAGATACACCACTGTGTTACATTATGTTTTAGTGCGTCAATTTCTTTATTTTGTAAACTTGTAATCCACTAGAGGCCCCTGCAGCACTGCTCTCTTGTTAAGAAATTAAACAGCCACTTTATGGATGGCAGAGAAAGCAATAAGATATTGTGTACAGGTTTCAAAGCCCAATGATTCATTATTGCAGTAGTGTGAATTTCTCCTGTGCTGTCACCTTACTTTGGGAATGCCAGGTCTAAAATAGGCAATGCATCCACTTTATTTGGAAAGTAAACATTTCTAGTATTTGGGGTGTTCCATTTTCAGCAGTTTCCCTACTCTCCTTACCAAAATACATAAACCATTCATTTTATTCGGTTTAGACTTGGCTCATTGTAAAACAAATTTGTGGAATTTCAACTTTATAACTCGGGCTCCGTTTCATTTTGCGTTCTTCCAACACATTCTAAAAAGTATGGAAAGGGAAGGGTGGCAGATTAATTAAGTGGTTTTGTGGGATTTATTCACTAAACAGTGACATATGGTGAAATGAGAGAAGAAATGTAAAACTTAGGCCTAAATAGCGGAATTTGGGAATTTTTCCAACTCTCCCTAAGTTTTGCATCTCAGCTGTGACTGCACAGGTTTGCACAAGCCTAATGAAATAGGTTGTCTGGTATGTTTTGTCTTGATTTAATACACCATGCAGTGACCTTCTAATTGACCATCCTCTTCCTTTTGTGGCACAACTTTTATTTATTTTGCTATTGTTTCTTTTACAGTTTATTTTAATTTTCTTTTTTCATTTTGAGGTGGATTTTGTTAAAGAAATGTGACTTTATAAGTTTAGTTAAAAATCAAAGGAATTGCATCAATTTTGAATTCATACTCTAAGTTTTTTATTGGATTTATTTGTCTTTGTGAAAACATATGTTTTCATTTGTGTTAATATATATGATGGTCAGTGTGAACAAATAGTCAACATAAGCAAAAGTAACAACTGAAATCATAAAAAGGATGACAGGAGGTGCAAAGACAAAATAATAAAGTATATGAATCTGGAGTAGAACCACTCCTTTATTATCAAATTAATCCCCAACCAAAAGTTTAAGGGGAATGATCTATATATATCTCTATCAATTGAAATGGGGGGAGGTGGTATGAAAATATACTTAAAAAATATATATATAATGTGGGCATATATATATATTAATAATTAGCCATATGCATAGAATACAAACTGGTCGCACTCAGTCACATTAAAAAAAAATAACAATAAATATACAATATTTATTAGACCTGGTCCTAGCCTCATAATATATTGTGTACTGTTGCCCAAGAAACAAAGAATAACTCCTGTTAAATATGCAAAGATTGTAAGTTGGGTTATTGAGCAGCTCCAAAAAAGCTAGGTATAGATTGCTTCCACTTAGGACTGTAAGTCATCACTATCCCTCTCTTTTTCCAATCATCCAGCAACCCTGGCTGGGCATTTAGACAGAAAGAAGAGAGAGAGTGAGCACAAATACAGTTCCCAATGTTAAGGAGTGGCACATGTCCAACTGGTGCATCTGGCGATCAGGATAATAAACAGCAACCATTTATACATAGTGGGTCACAGTCCTTTAGAGGGACATTACACCTCTTATAATTGCAGCACTGTATATTACAGTTCATAATCCTGCCCTCCAGGTTACATGAGGTTACAATCCAAAATGTAAGTACAGATGGCTGTTAGATTCCTGGTCCGCAGGATCACCCTTGTCTCCGGGAAGAGCTCCTTCTGCCATAAAGTGTGCTCGTGGCGAGCTTGTCGAATTAGCTTATAGGTGTAAAAGCGCTGACGTCCAGATGACCATACATATACCATAATATTGTCCTGGTAGTTGATCCAATAAATCAGACAAGTGCCAAATTCAACTCCACATCTGATTAGCACTCTCCATTTAAAATGTTGCTCCCTCACCAGTCCATGGTAAAGAGCAAATACATTTTTTTTGAGTCACAGTATCTAAAACAGAAATGTACAAAAGAAAATGCAATGCTATACTTTGTACAGTGGAAAAGATAAAACATGTTAAGTCAAAAAGAAATCTATAAAATATACAGTACAAACAAGTCTGGAAAATGATGGTCAAAAAGCAATGTAAATGGTGAAAAAAGAAGCTTTGTGGCAAGGACACATGAGGGAGTTTGATTAAACCTTCACAAAACACATGGGATGTTGATGACGTTATTATATAGCCACTAGACCTACCCAGGCAATATTGGGCTTTGCCTGATCTTCTCTAGATCTGGATTTTGTATTATCATTGAAAACTAAATGAGCTAGATCAGAGCCTTTCTTTGAGTTTAGATGTGTCAGGATGATTTACACACACAAAACTTAGAATGCAAATGTAATTGTTCGAAGATATCCATTCCCTAGTCTTGGGGAAGAAAGACAAAGTATCACCTTAGCTGGCAATGTAGACCTTATGCAACCCCATATTAGCAGCCATAATTAGATCCAGATATATGTGCTATGTTTAATAAGAGAATCCATTATCAGTCTAAAAAAAAAAAAAAATTCTTAGTTTGCCTACACTGATCCAGATCATTATTTTTATATTGGTGAGACCGAAGGTCTTGTTTACCAAGAAATCCGCTATTAAGGTGGAAACGTGTGTTGAAACTGCATAGGGTTCACATTGCTAGTCCAATCAAATTTTGGGTCACTTTGTTCATTGTTTAAAAATGAAAGGCTGCAGCTAGTGAATAAAAAAAATGAAACTGCTAATATTGGTTGGGAAAGGGGTGTCTATACTCTTTTCCTTAGATCTATGTGTTATTCCTTCATCTATGATCCCTTGATCTTGATGTCGACCAATACCTTTCATGTTCTATTGACACCAGTTGATCAACATCCTAACAGGCAATCATAAGTAAACTGGATGTATATGCTGCAAAGGTGATCTTTTATAAAACAAATGCTAACCATTTACATTTGTAAATCTATGCTAAAATATTAAGAGATTGAGATTTGATAATTAGCATAGGTTTATTACCACACAAGTCAATTATACCATGCCTTCCAACTGTTCCAATTTGTATGGGACGGTCCTGAATTTGGCACTCTGTCCTGCTTTTTTTTAAATTAATGGGCAAGTAACACTGGCAAATTAATGGGCAAATAATACTGGCATATTAATGGGCAAGTAACACTGGCATATTAATGGGCAAATTCTTTGACATATTAATGGGCAAACTAACACTGGCACACTAATGGCATATTGGCTGTCGAATATTAATGGGCAAAATAACACTTATTAATGGGCAATTTGACTGGTCTATTTGACAAAAGTTAATTGACATATTACTGGGCAAATAACACTGGCATATTACTGGGCAAATAATGGCATATTAGAGGGCAAATTGGCTGTGGCATGTTAGAGGGCAAATTGGCTGTGGCATATTAATGGGCACATTGTCTGTGGCATATTTGCAAAATAACACTGGCATATTAGTGGGCAAAGTGACAGTGTGTTATGTTCTGTGGGGCAAATTGACACTGTGGCATGCTAAATTGTGTGGGTGAAATATGATTGCAAGCCAAGTGCTGTGGGTGCAGTATATGTGCATGGCAATTGCTGTGGGTACTTTATGGTGCTGTGTTAAATCCTTTAGGTGCAATGTTAATGCAGAGGAAAGGAATAAAAACAAGAAATTAAATTGTTCAAAAACATTTTTATTACAAATGAAAATAGTTTTCTATAACATTAAAAAGTATGTATAAGTATAAATAGTGAGGGTCGGTGTCCGTCCCGTGTGTGTATTGGGAAAAGGGAGAGCACCGGAGAACCTCCTCGGCCAACGAGCCAGAGGAAAGTACTACCTCCTGATTAGCCTGAAATGATTGTAAAATCATTTTGATTTGTGGGCTTCCTGACTGGCATTACAAAGGAATCTGTTTGGCATGGTACTGGAGGAAGTCCAGGGAGGTGACACCAACCGTAGTGACGCCTCTGGGTCTTGTGAATCCTAATCTTTCTGCCATTATTGTTATTTACACACAAGGCAAGAATTTCACACAAGGCAAGGGAAATTGTGGGAAAACTCACTAATCTGTTATGTTATACTACCAAGCCATTGTCACTTTGACAGAAAATTTTAATTTATTGATTGAATTTTCCATGCATCAATCAAAGGCAGGATTTTTTTTGTTTGTTGTTCTTCAGGGTAATGTGGAGTAATGAATATATTCTGTATTTCCAAAGACCATTTACATTTTTCCACCAAAAACAATAGTATCGATTACTTGTTCACAAATTACATTTATAGCTTGGCGTGTCTTAACAAAACATGCACCAAGAGAATCGGCATAATAATGCTACTAGAAGTCAAATGTAGAAATGTAAAATATTTTACAGATCCAGGATTAAAACAGCAATAACAATGATAGAATAATTTATAGTGGGGGTTTTTGTTTTAGAATGATTGTGCAATGTCAAAATAAATAATTAGCATGGAGACAAAAATGGAAGAAGTATGTGCACCATAAAATTTTATCTCATCTGCATAGTAGAAACATATGGTCTCAGGTTGATGTTGGGATCTGCCCATAAATCTAAAATTGTAAATACTTGAAAGCAGACCCAGTGTAACGGCTGCACCAGGATTAAAAAGTGAACTAATAATTAGCATTTCTAGATAAAACCGCAAATCTGCTATAACATTAAAATGATGTAAGGTATACTTACCAATGTTCTGGCCATGGGGTTATGGATACACCAGCACTACAGCACGCAGAATGGGAGAACGATACTAGGTTAGATTTACTGATGCCCGTTAATGCAAAAATTGCATTACCAGGAAAAAGTGATTAAACCAGGGTCTTCTGGTTGCCCGAATGTCCCCCCCCCCCCTTAAAAAGCTGGGGGCTGCTGAGAAGACCCTGCTCCATCTTTTTAAATGTCCGGGGGCCCGTGGTATGGCATAAATATTTCTGTCTACAGAAAATCGTTTTCTCACCCTTCAATGGGTAATATGTGTCTGTCTTCCCCAACCTCAGATTCTCTACCAGAGGCCTGGGAATTTGACGGTTCTGCTCAGTATTAGCTATTAGTATTAGTATTTGTATTAACAGCTTAGCTGTTCCTAGCACTGCGCTCTTCTGGACAGAGTGCTCTGATATAATTCCTGGAATCTGTTGGTGCCCTTCTCCCAGCTATAGATATAATCCTGTGCTGATATTAACTTTGCAGATTCATGTTAGCGCTAATATATTATATCTGTCTTGTTTTCCCTGTGCTGATATTAACTTTGCATCTTAATGTCCGAGATATCTATCTATCGATCTATCTATCTATCTGACATTAAGCTGCAAAGTTATTATCAGCATAGGGTAACAAGAATAGAACATGTGTGTGTGTTAGTGGCTTATACACATTGAATCATATTCTGGAATATGATTGTTTATTTTGATGAAAGAGAACATCCAGTAGATTTAACAAAAATACAATGAGTGACCGATTTAATTAGGCAGTACAGTTTCCTCTCACAGAATAATTTGGTCTATAATATTATTGCACTTTTATACTTTTTGGGCAGTGGAATACAATTATGCCTGCAGCCTTTGGATTGTTTAATACGTACCCTTTTATTTATCTAATTCAAGTTCTCACCAAGCACTGGAATGTCTTGCTGTACTGTCTTGAAAAACATTATTCTCAATTATATGTTAAAAAAGAAAAACAAAAAAATATTTTTATGGCCCTCCTTGTTCCTTTTTAAAAAAATGTTTACATTTATTGATTCAACATCTGCCGTCTTTAAATGGGTAGAGAGTTTCAATGTTGTCATTTCTTTTCAGTATTACATGGCCGCTCATTTATGTTTTAATGAAAAATCCTCTGCTTAGGTTCTAAAGAGCAATGTATTTTTCTAAAGCCACTTGGCTGAACATCTTGGGATAAGAGGCCAGTTTGCAAACGTTTAACCGCCTTGTGACACATGGTGCTTGCGTCAGATAAGGCGCAAGCAGCACCGAAACGCCACTCTTTGTTCCTGGCCAACAGTTGATCGGTAGCTAGGGACACAATGGCAGAGAACCCATTTAAGGTCTTAATAGACCCTGTGGGTCCAGGCCAAAAAATTGCAACACCTCCCGACATCGGGCATGGCGTAATTCAGTAAAATCTAGCCGTGATCGCTTTGAGCATAAAAATAGTGCGGCATAGAACATCCAAGCATCATGAAGAGATTAAGCAATCTTTACTACTTAAGCTGAAACATGAAATAAATGATTACTGTATATATTTAACACACTTGTTTGTAGTTCGTTATCATGTTTACCAAAAACAGATCCTATGTTTTAAGGTAGCGTGCACTTCTTAGCACAACACTACATGCCGACACGAAGTCTCAGAGACTGTCTTCAGCATACCCCGCACATACGATCACCGCAAATGTGACCGTATGCATTAAAACACACACAGGCAGTGATCAACTTTTACTGCATATGCTTTAAAGGTTTTTCCATGATGCCCCGACATCATGCAACACCCTATTTGGCCCAAAGGGGTGATCGCGGGTGCCATATTAATGAGGAGCATGCTCCTCCAAAATGTCACTGCCCTTTGTGCAGCCCCTAGAGACAGTCCGCAACATTACATTAGGGTTACAGTTAAGATTCGTACAACGGAAAGGGTTAAATAGGGTAAAATAGATAAATAAATAAAACACGAAGACTAAAATAGGGAGAGAAACTAACAAGAATAGAAAGGACACAAGGATGAACAGAGAGCACATCGAAGGGGGAGATCCATTGGCACGTGTCTCTGAGTCTGAGTGTTTAAAAATATAGAAAAAAAAAAGAAAAGATTCGTACAACGGTTAGATTAAGAGGTGAGGTAGATTTAGAGTTAGGGTTGGTGTCAAAACGTCACTGTAGGAGAAAATGGTTAGGAAACAAAAAAACACTATCGGGTATCGCCCCATAACTTAAAAAAATAACAGAAAAACATGGTATTTCTAAACTCAGGACAAATATTAGAAACTATATAGATGGGGTCTCTTTTACAGTTTGTCATTTTATCAAAAAAATTCAGGTCAAAGTTAGAAAAGGTGTTTTGAAAATAATGGTATCAAAAGAAAGCACTGTCTGTCCTTTAAAAAATAATCTATAATTTGTTTAGGTGGACTGACCACGAAGAAAGACAACAGCTAAGCAAACGGATGACAAAATAATGGAATTCTGGTCTTCAGGGCACATCACATGCATAATAGAACATTTTTCTCCTAATTTAGGCATTTGCTTGCAGTTTTGCCAATACAGTGTAGAGCTAATGTTCAATCATTTTTTTACATTTATTTTTGTAGGTCTTTCCTCAACATTTTTTTTCCAGTATATCTAAATTTGTTAATTTTATCTATTTTCTCTCCACTGGCAGTTGTAAAGAACTGAAGAATATTATAATGCTTTAGCAACAATGGTGGGAAATGGTCAATACAAGCCCATTTTATGCCCTCTCTGAAGGCATTTATGCCACTAAATCGTTTGAGCTTGTAAAAACTCTGTTAATATGCTAAACTGACATCTCATTTGGAGTTGTGCAATAATGGGTACAGATGTGTTTCACAGACTATGCAGGCAATGGCATTTGACTTTCTTGTTGCCTCTAAATGTGTCAGTCATGATGGTAACACTGATTTACTTTGAACTGTAATGTGGTTAAAATAAAGGCTTCTTTATTTAATGGACAATGTCAGGATTTGCCAAAAGCTCCCCATTAATGGACAACTGTCAGCAAAAATATTATGTTTAATTAAAAAATTGTGTAGGCATTTTAATTTGAAATGTTTTATGAAAGAATACAAATAAAGTACCTTATTGAGCCATCTTTGTCCCATAAAGCTCTATGGACGGGATGGATGTGTTTAAATTCTTGTTATGAAGGAAGATCTGACCTTAGGTAGGACTCAATATGGATCTTATTTATGCTTTTTCATTAAAGTATTTCCATTAAAAACATCAAACAGGAATTTAGGGATTAAGGGATTTGTTTTATATACAAAATGCTATAATGATTGAAATATATGGTATTGTTTTAATTTTGAGACGTTACCTTTTTATGTGAGCAATAAAAGTTGGCACTGCTTTGAACATAAGCTGTTTGGATATATTAAATACACATATGATATAAGGCAGATCACCTCTTCTGACATAAAAATAGATAAAAACATAAAACTTGGTGACCAGACTGTTTTGACAATTTTGTGCCCTTCGTAACATTGGCTTTTTTAACACTCCTGCAGTGTTTGTGTTTAGCTGTAATTTTCCACTTTCTCATTTTAATGTACCCACACATATTATATATTGTTCCTAGAGCCATAAGAAGGGGCTATTCTTAAATACCATTAATTAATTTACTATAAAAATAAAACATGATGACAAAATTGAAGACTAGGGTTGGTGTCACCCTGGGCGGTTACTCGGGGTTTCACCCCCCTGGACTTCCTCCAATACCCTGCCAAACAGTTTCCTTAGTAATGCTAGTCAGATGGCCCATTAAATATGCCATACAGGACCCCAAAAATTATGCCACATACAGGAGCCCGACAAAATATGCCTCACACAGGAGCTTCTTAATTATGCCACACACAAGAGCCCCATAGTTATGCCACACACAAGAGCCCCACAAGGTGACAATTGTACAATTCTAAAACAAACAATATCTATACACATCTCTCTCACTAGGTGCATTTATACGTATATGAACCTTTTAATATTATATTCAACTATTTTCATATGTAATAAAAATGTTATTGAAAAATTGCATTTCTTGTTTTTATTCCCTTCCTCTGCACCCACATTGCACCTAAAGGACTTAACATAGCACCATACAGTACCCACAGCACTTTGGCATGCCACAGTGTCAATTTGCCCCACAGAACATGCCACCACATCACTTAGCCAATTAAAATAAGTTCCTGGCAGGTACCAATTAACATGCCCGGTCATTTTGCCATTAACATATGCAACAGCCAGTTTGCCATTTAAAATGCCACAGCCAATTTTCCCATTAATATTCCAGTGTCAGTTTGCCCATTAATATGCCACAAACATAGAGAACAATTTTCTTTTTAAACACTCCGGATCATATAAATATAGATTAATTTTTTTATCCTTTTTATGTGTTTTCAGGTCATCCTTGTGTTTTTACCTTTTCTCCTTTTTTTTCCCCTTTTAAAATATATTTAAAGTGCTCAATTCAATTTAATTAATTCTCTTAGGGTTAGGGTCCCTAGAAACCTCCTATTTACTAACCTTGTGTGCATGTTTTTTCATTTCTTTCCCCTTACTACCTCCTTGCATTTCCAATTTTCTCTCATTCACATCCTCACTCGTACTCTTACCCACATTCATCCACCATCCATACCGTGGGCCTACATATTCCTATTCCAATCTTATGTCACTCCTAGTATTGTCTCTCATGTTAGTTTCCTTTTGCACCTGCTCTATCTGTTCCTGTTGTTATTTAATTTATATTCTTCTTCCACGTGTCCCTAATTCGATCGTATTTGTCCATGACTCCTATCCTATTATAGTGTAGATTTTACATGATTAGATTTTCCTCCACTAGTTGTATGACTTCTTTATATGTGGGGATACGTCGTGTTTTCCATTTCCTTGCCAACAAAGTCTTTACTGCTTTACTGCCCTATTGCTACTCTATTTATTGCCACAGCAAGTTTGCCCATTATTATGCCAGTATTATTTTGCCATTAATATGCCAGTCAATTTGTCCATTAATATTCCAGTATTATTTTGCCATTAATATGCCAGTGTTATTTTGCCCAATAATATGCCAGAATTTTTGCCATTAATATGCCAGTATTGTTTTTCGATTAATAATCCACAGCCAATTTGCCCATTAAAATGCCAGGATTATTTTGCCATGAATAAGCCACAGCCAATTATATGCCAGGATTATTTGCCATTAATAAGCCACAGCCAATTTGCCCAATAATATGCTAGTATTATTTTGCCATTAACATGCCAGTGTTATTTTGACATTAATAAGCCACAAAACATTTGCCCAATAATATGCCAGTATTATGCTGCCATTAATAAGCCACAGCCAATTTGCCCAATAATATGCCAGTGTTTTTTTTGCTATTTATAAGCCACAGCAGATGTCCCAATAATATGCCAGTATTTATTTTGCTATTAATAAACCACTGCTCAATTTGCCCATTAGTATGCTAGTAATTATTTTGACATTAATATGCCACAGCCAATTTGCCCATTAATATGCCAGTATTATGTTGCCATTAATAAGCCACAGCTAATTTGCCCAATAATATGCCAGACTTATTTTTCCATTAATATGCCACAGCCAATTTTGCCATTAATATGCCAGTATTATTTTGCCATTAATGTGCCAGTGTTTTTTGCCATTAATAATAGGGATCGACCGATTATCGGATTAACCGATATTATCGGCCGATATTCACAGTTTCCTAAACTATCGGTATCGGCATCTAACTTTACCGATAATGCCGATAATATTGACACTAAGGCTAAGCAGTTAGGCAACAAATATAGCTTAACCCCTTGCCGACAAAGGACGTGCCAGGCACGTCCTGGGAGAATCTCCCTTAATGACAAAAGACGTGCCTGGCACGTCCTGCAGTGAATGAAGCAGTTTTCGCGATCAACGATCGCGAAAACCGCTTTAACAGTGCTGGTCTATTGCCTCGACATCGAGGCAATAGCCAGCACCGATATTTCTATTTTGGGACCCCCACGATCGCCCCACGGAGCGATCGTGGGGAGCCATATTGACGGAGCATGCTGCTCCGTCAATATGGCTAAGTCCTCTGCCGGTCTGAGCTTCGGAAGTGAAAGTCGCTCTGAATATGCTACTTGACTACCCCTAGTGGTAGTTTAGTAGCATTGCAATGGAAAATAATTAAAATACATATTTAATTAAATAAAAATAGGTTATTTAGCTATATTAGCCTATAGGGTTAAAATTAAATATTTTTTAGCATAAGGGATAGGGTTAAAATTAAATTAAAGTTAAAAAATATTAATGGATATAATAAGGATTAGAGTTGGGGTTAAATTTAGTGTTAGGGTTAAATTTTGGGTTCGGGTTGGGGTCAAAAGATCAATATAGGAAAAAACCAAAAAACACTATTTTTGGTTTTTGCCCCATAACTCGCAAAAAAAATACCAAAAAATATGGAAACATGCATATTTTTGAACTCGGGACAACATTTAGAAACTATTTAGCCGGGGTCTTTTTTAATGATTTTATTTGTGTAAATTATATTTTAGGTCAAAGTTAGAAAAAGTGGGTTTTTTAAAATTTTTCATCATATTTTATGATTTTTTTTGTAGTAAATTATAAGATATGATGAACATAATGGTATCTAATGAAAGCCCTTCTTATGACGATAAAAACAACATATAATTTGTGTGGGTACTGTATGTGAGAAAGCAAAAACTTACAGCTAAACACAAACACCCTAGAAATGTCAAAACAGCCATTGTCACCAAGGGAAAGTCAAGGTGAAAATGTCTTGTCACTAAGGGGTTAATTAAGCTGTTTTGATGCCTTGCTTATATTTACTGTAGTGTCCCTTTGATATAATTGCCTATGTCATTGCTGCTCATTTTACTAAGATTTAATCTAAGTATGGACTATGTGCAATTGAACATTGTTGTTCTTGTTACCTTTTGACTGATATTTATTTAAAAAAAAAAAAAAAAAGTGGTCCAATTTGTTGTATTTGACCATATCACCATTGTTTTGCTGCATTATTTATTTTTATTTAGCAATGAAAAAGATTTACAAAAAAAAGCTAAACATTAACAATAAACATGTTCATTTAACAGCAGATTTGTGTAGAAATTGTTTTTTTCCCCAAAAAATTAAAATGCACGAAATATCGGTATAAGTTATCGGCTATCGGCCTGAAAGTTCACAGGTTATCGGTATCGGCTCTAAAAAATCAATATCGGTCGATCCCTAATTAATAAGCCCCAACAAATTTGCCCAGTAATATGCCACCCCCCTTCCCCAGTGCTCACCTCCTGGCTGCTCTGTGTCCCAGTCTCCTCCGTGCAGTCTTCCCTCCTGCACCCCCCTTGTGATGCCACTGCTCAACCTGTCATTTAGTAACAGCTGTTTCTGTACATGTAGAAAATTGTCTAAGACCCAATGTTATATTATTGTATCTCTCTAAATAATGTTTCTTTGTTGCTAGTTACCTTTTATTATTAGTTCATTTTTATAATATGTATTCGTATTATGATTACTTTTTGTCTTGGCAAGCATGTATACTATTGTCTATAAAGCTGGACAAGCCTTGGATTTTGTTTTTGATTACAGGTCACACAAACTGGATATGTTTTAATGATTTGGGGTTTTCAGCACATTTTTCCTGATGAAAACTGACAAGAGAAGTTGCAGTTTTTATAAATAAGAAAACCTTCTGTATTGGATATCCACACGTCCAAAGCATTTGCACAGATCCCAGAAAAAAAAAATCATTGCATTTTTGGAGTCATGCAGATGAATACATTATGTTTGTAATAGGATATTTCTCAATGTGAAGATTTTCAAGTTGCCAGTTTAAGCACTTGATGGAGAGCACAATATTTGCTTTATTAGATGCTCAATTCTAACCACTATTCTGTAGTGCCAGTTATGATTTACCACTTACTGCTTCAGGATTGATGTGTATAAGGCTTTCTTGAACAACAAATAATGTGGACCTTTTGTTATGGGAAGGTAGGAGGACCTCACTGGTTCGCTTCTGCCTTCACAATCTGTTTTTGTTTTTTCCCCTTGGCTCCTTTTAAAATTTAGCTTATCATTTTGAGAATATACAAGCCATTTCTATATCTCTGATCGAGAGGAAATTTGTCACCAATGCCTTAGTTTATGTTCTCCATCTTTCTCCCCTCGCCCTTTCTCTTTCTCCTCCTCATGAAATTTGACTATCACTTTATATACTCATGTATTATCTCCCGATACTCCAAATTTATTTCATATGTATAAAAATAATAAGGTCTGGACTTAAAGGGGAGAAAAAAGAGCATAACAAGACAGAGAAAAAAAACACAAAAAAGAAACCAGGAAAACCAGACATCACAGACACGGACAGAGAGCGTAGCTGGAGGAGGAATGGTCAATTTTTCCCCATAATCCAATCTAAGACCAAGGCGATAGATAGAAGATAGAGAGAGATTATTATATCTATTTTTCCCCCTAGGTTACCAAAATACAGATCAGATTTACATCAACATTCTCGTTATGTCTTTTAGGCGAACTATATAAACAGAGGAAAGGGGAGTGAACCTATGTCTCACTATTATTTGGATTCCAGATGTCACAGATTTTCTCATATATTTCCAAAGATCTCATTCTTACATAGTGCAGCTTCTCCATTAATATATTACTCTCAATCAGTTGGTTTATCTCTAAATTAGATGGAATTTGTTTTGTTTTCCATTTTCTAGCAAGCACATTTTTTACTGCTATAAGTATTTGCCAAATAATATTTCTTTGATTGCGTGGAATCTCAGTTGGAAATATATATTTAGAAGAGCGATCTCTGGTATAATTTGGAGATTTATATTTGTTTTTTTGTTTTATTATCTGGAATACCTTTGTCTACATTTCTGCAAGTTTTGGGCATGACCACCATACATGTATCATTGTTCCTTTTTCATTACATCCTCTCCAACAATTATTTTCAATATTGGGGTAGATATGGGCCAGTCTGCTGGGAACTAAGTACCATCGGCACAATATCTTTCTGGATAATTCCAGATGGTTTGAACATTGTCAGAAGAAGCATGGGTCAGACGGTGCTTGTCTCCACTGTTCTCTTTGGAGTTTTTACCTCCTTCTTTTATCTCCTTCTCCCAAATGATTGCCCATCTAAATACGGTTATTAAAATGTATGCTAAGATCCTCGCAATGAGAGTTCAACAAATACTACCCGGTCTTTTAAATTGTGATCAGGTGGGGTTTGTAAAAGGCCGCCATACAACAGATAGTGTTAGGAGATATGTGAATGTTATCCAGGATGCCCACACCATGAAGTCCCAGTGCCTTTTGTTATCATTGGATGCTTAGAAAGCGTTTGAACTCTTGCACTGGGGCTTCCTGGTGAAGGTAATGGGTAGATATGGATTTCCATTGGAATATATCAAATCAGTAATGGCACTATACCATTGTCCAACTGCCAAAATATTTTCTAAATATTATGAGTCCAGATCCTTACCAATTAATAACTAACTTTATCACCAATACTAATTGTGTTGTCACTGGAACCTAGCGATCCTGATTAGAGAACATCAGGGGATTCAATACTACCGTATTTGCTCGAATATAAGACAAGGTTTTTTTCAGAGCAAATCGAGGTCAGACTATAAGACTGGGATCCAGGTCCCCCGCAGAGCAGCAGGGGACCTTGATCCCCCTCTCAAGCAGCCGATACGCGCCGACATCCCCCGCTGCTGCCCGACACGTCCGTTGGGACTTCTATGATGAAGCCGGGTCCTTCTGGCTTCATCATAAAAGTGCCGGCCAGCAGCAGGGGATGTCTGCGCGTTTCGTGCAGACATCCTCCGGCTGCCCCCGCTAGCCACCAGGGACATTCGGGCAGCCTCCATGCTGCCCGACACTGCCGTCTATTATGACCGACCAGCTGTCTGTCATTATAGACGGAAGTGTCGGGCAGCATGGAGGATGTCTGCACGTATCGTGCAGTCATCCCCCTGCTGCCCCCACTAGCCACCAGGGAGAGACGAGGTAAGGGGGGGGGGGCACAGACGGAGACAATGGGAGGGAGGGGGGACAGAGACAAGGCGAGGGAGGGAGGAAAGAGAGAGAGACAAGGGGAGAGGGGGTAAGAGGCAGAGACAAGGGGAGGGAGAGGGGAAAGAAACAGACAAGGGGAGGGAGACAAAGAGAGACACAAAGGGAGGGGGAGAGAGAAATCTGGGGGGGGGGGAAGAGAGAGGCAGCATTGGCACATAAAAGGAAATAAAAACAAAAAAATGCAATTTTTTTTATATCATAATTTTTATTAAAAAGAACTTTACATGTGAATATATACAAGTTGAACTTTTTTCCTATAGGGTAGTCTTATATTCAGGCTTTTAGTTTTTTCCTAAAGGAATATCCAAAGTTTGGGGGGGTCGTCTTATAATCGAGCAAATACGGTACTAAGTCAATATAGTAAAATAACTTATACAATGAATGTCAAAAACACATGCAATGCCTATAGGTATACTAAAGGGTGTTATTGACTAATTAAAAATCAAATATAACTATGAATGGAGAGAAGGAGATATGACATATCTGGTCGTTAAATTAGCAGCAAACCCACAAAATATGCTTAGGGATAACTTGCTTTTAAAATGTAAAAGTTTAAAAAAAGGATGTTAAACTGGTCTACAATACACCTGTCATGGCTGGGAAGAATAGCTGCGATAAAAATGACAATTCTTCCTAAACTTTTATATGTATTCAGATCCATACCAATAGAAGTCCCTAGAATAATATTGCAAGAAATCACAACTCACATCATAAAATGTATACCAATCAAAAAACCAGAGTAGCAAATAGATGGTTAATGCAATCAAGAAGGCGAGGAGGAATAGGTATTCCAAATATAATAATATTTCGGAAGGACTTTATCCTGCCCATAGAAGCCTCTGGGGAGGATAGAGGCAACTATTTAGGTGAGGGCAATTCTGGAGAAGCTCGCCATCTGAGATTTTGGTATGAAAATCAGCCACAACGGGATTTTCTTACCAATTCGGTGCTTTCTGAGTAGCTCTGCTCAAGGGCTAGTTGGATCTCAGAAGTGGTGACCCTTTTATATGTTTTACATGTGCCTGTGGTTTCTCCTGTTTATGACCTCATCTTGTGCCTGGATAAGCAAATAACTTTCAAATGGAAATGTGTAGTTTGCATATCAGGCAAAAAAGTGATGTCACAAACATGAGACAGCAGCTACACATTTAAACATATTTTTCCTTTTAATTTAGGCACTGGCAATTGTACCACCATACTGAATAATTTGTACCGTATTTGCTCGATTATAAGACAACCCTGATTATAAGACGACCCCCCAAACTTTGGATATTCCTTTAGGAAAAAAACTAAAAGCCTGAATATAAGACTACCCTATAGAAAAAAAGTTAAACTTGTATATATTCACATGTAAATTGCTTTTTTAATAAAAAATTATGATATCAAAAAATGTATTTCTAGTTTTTATTTCTTTTTATGTGCCAATGCTGCCTTTCTCTTTCCCTTGCCCCCATTTTTCTCTCTCTCCCCCCTCCCCTTGTCTGTCTCTTAACCCCCTCACTCCCCTTGTCTCTGTCTCTTAACCCCTTCCCTCCCCTTGTCTGTCTCTTAACCCCTTCCCTCCCCTTGTGTCTGTCTCTTAACCCCCTCCCTCCCCTTGACTCTGTCTCTGCCCCCCTCCCTCCCCCCTGTCTCTCTGTCCCCCCTGTCTCTCTGTCCCCCTCCCTCCCTCCTCCTGTCTCTCTGCCCCCCTTCCTCCCTTCCCCTTACCTTGATCCCTGGTGGCTAGTGGGGGCAGCCGGGGGATGTCTGCACGATACTTGCAGACATCCTCCATGCTGCCCGACACGGCAGTCTATTATGACGGACAGCTGTCCGTCATAATAGTCTGCCGTGTCGGGCAGCATGGAGGATATCTGCACGTATCGTGCAGACATCCCCCAGCTGCCCGATTGTCCCTGGTGGCTAGTGGGGCAGCAGAGGAAGTCTGCGCGATGAGCGCAGACCTCCCCTGCTGGCGCCCGGCACGCTCGCCGGGACTTCTGTGACGAAAGCGGAAGTACCCGGCTTCTTCACAGAAGCCCGGCGGTCGTGCCGGGCGGAAGCAGGGGAGTCTGCGCTCGTTGCGCAGACATCCCCTGCTGCTAGAGAGGGGGATCCAGGTCCCCTGCAGCTCTGCTGGGGACCTGGATCCATGTCTTATAATCTGACCTCAATTTGAGGTCAGATTATAAGAGACCTCGATTATAAGACGAGGGGGATTTTTCAGAGCATCTGAAAAAAACCTCGTCTTATAATCGAGCAAATACGGTATATTTACATTCACAAAATACTTTTTTTTAAGGGTACACACTATGTACACACCTCAGCAAAGTTGTGCCCCACTTAGAGAACAGATTGTGCAGTATATATGTACTTGAACGGTGGAATTCTGCATTTGTCAGAACATCTTTTCTGGCTGTGTGATTAATAATGGAATACAGCAGCCAGTTACACATTTACTTATATATCTGTGTAACTGGGCTCAGGTGCTGCTGCAGCTTTTGTTGTTGACTGTAACTTTGTGGTACATGAATTGTTCAGGATTTCCAGCTGCGTTTTGTGGAACTTATTTCTGTTCAGATATTTCATGAAACTCGAGTGAATTTATAACTGTTGACATGAGAAATGTGTAGATGGTCCAGGTTTTCTTCACATATTTATTTCAGGCCAAAGTTTTGTAGTTGCATATTAGTTAAAAAGTAAATATATATATATATTCATATTTATATAGGGAAAATGCAATAGACTCCATATTTAAAACACCTTTTTCTCAGACATTTTCTTGCAATTTTGATGACACGATATATATAGATAATTTTAAATCATTTTTTATTCTCTACATTCGTAGTAAAAACAATGTTTAGGTGATACAGTCCCTTTAAGTGAGACTGTTTTCCCATTGCACAGTGTTGTCAATTGATATTATTTATCAAAAAGATCTTTTGCTGTTCTCAAGCAAAAAAAACAACAAACCCATTTATTCTAGTGTAAGCTGTATTTGTTTTGTATTTTCACCATTGTGCAGGCTTGAAGTCCCACATTAGACAATAGTGCATAGGTCAATGAGACCTCCTCCAAATTGACTATTATGGCTTCAGGCAAGAAATCTCCCTTCTGTACGTCATTCCTTTTAAATTAGCTGCTGGTGATTTTTCATGCTTAATCGACGTAAGTGCTAAAGAAAAACTGTCTCCCTTCATATGAAAATAAATGAAAGCGTGTTTAACGGTTCTGCTATCCGCAGTAGCTGTCCATCAATTATAATTATTTCTCTCCGCTTGCAAGAGAAGTGCCTCTGTTTTACGGCATGCTTTACTAGATGGGTGAAACCCCTGCCACGGCTAGCTGGATGCTTGGTCTGCAGGACAGCCTGTCTGCTAATAAAAATATACTATTATTAATATAAATTATAATACCTAGGTGGCATGATGCAGTGGCTGTATTCATAGTTGTTTAACTTGTTTATCTGTTTTAAGGTCAATTACATCATATCTCAAATCACTCATGTGAATCATATGTTAGGGGACCTAATCTAATTGGTAATAGTTGTTAAAGTAAAAAATATGCACTTTACTTTACTTTTACTACAGTGCGTTACGTAGCTCATTCATTGACTGGTGAGACTCATGTTTTTAGATGCTGTACATTTTGTTAGATTTCATGCTCGTAACATGGGTTCTCAAATGCTAAGTGGGATGACTCGTTGCATCCCTTTTGGCCACTGTGGCCAGCCCCAAAAAGTCCACTTGAATGATCATGTGTGGCAAACAAAATATAGTTGTGGCCACAGTAAAACCAATTATATGTGAATGACTGCTCTCTATATAACAAATACATAGAGACGTAAGGGGTAATGTATAAAAATTCCCCCACTGCAGAGTGTTGGGAGACTTCTAAAAAGGCTCAATCACTTTTTGCAGTGCAGGAGAGGGACCTGTGCCAAACAATGTTTGGTGGAGGTTCCCCAAGACAAATCAGGCGTTTTTCAGCAAATTATTATTTTTTTTTTTAATACACGACCTGCAACGGCACAATGAGTGCAGACACAACCTAAAGCTACGCATTCTGTGTAGATAGCGTAGACTCCCTGAAATTTGTAGGGAGTCTGCTTTATACTGGCACACAGTATTTGGCGCAATCTGTGTGTGCGCCATGTTTATACATGACCCCCATAGTTGTAACCTGGTTACCCCATCAAATGGATGAGATGACATATTCCTGGAAGTGGCTATATCCCGTTGAAGATGCGCTCCGATACCAATATCAAGCCATTCAAGTCTGACTCTGTTTTTTATGAGTCTCATAAAAGATGAGAATGGGTAATTCAATGCTTTTATGTGTAGCTTGTAGAAGAGATTATTTTCCCTTTGAAAACTAAATGGTGGAAGCCCAATTTATAGGATAATTGGAAGCTGTTCGGAAATAGTCAACTCTTGACTTGAATTTGAACTTCAAGTTTTTTGTGTTTCTCATTTTTCTTTGTACTCGTCCGTCAAGTTTCAAATTGAGGGTGACTTTCCACATCTGGAGATCATATTTGGAAAGTTAGCCTATACTTTTGTGAAACGGAAGATATTGGACATCTTGTGGTAATGTACAATTATAATCAGCAGGCTTTGAGGATTTAGGCAGATATATTTTGAAATAATTTATGTGCCTACATTTTGTATTTAGTTTTTTAGATGTTTCTGTTGTATAGTTTGCTTTGTTTTCTTTGAGCGGGGACACTATCATTACCATGTGATTTATCTTAGTTGTGGGGATCTCTACATCTCAAATTCATGTTTCTGCAAATACAGTTTTACATTTGAGAAATGTATATTAAGCACTGATTTGTAAAGTATGTTATTTGCTTAAACCAGGGCTTGACAAATTTATATGAGTTTTAGGAGCCAGCTAAAAAAATCTAGGAGCCAGACAACGGCACATAAACACAAACACACGCAGTCACATAGTCTGTCACATATACATACAGAATAAAGGATCCTTTATTCTGATTTGGAGGACTAGGGTGAAAGTCCTCTCCGTGTACCCTCCACTTCTGAACGCAAAACACCCCCCCACCCAAACATCCAGTCACACATACATACACACAAACACATCCAGTCAGACACATACATACACACAAACACATCCAGTCAGACACATATATACATACACACAAACACATCCAGTCAGACACATATATACATACACACAAACACATCCAGTCAGACACATATATACAATCACAAACACATCCAGTCAGACACATACATACACACAAACACATCCAGTCAGACACATACATACACATAAACACATCCAGTCAGACACATACATACACACAAACACATCCAGTCAGACACATACATACACACAAACACATCCAGTCAGACACATACATACACACACAAAACACATCCAGGCACACACACATATACACAAACACATCCAGTCAGACACATATACACTCACAAACACATCCAGTCAGACACATACATACACATAAACACATCCAGTCAGACACATACATACACATAAACACATCCAGTCAGACACATACATACACATAAACACATCCAGTCAGACACATACATACACACAAACACATCCAGTCAGACACATACATACACACAAACACATCCAGTCAGACACATACATACACACACAAAACACATCCAGTCACACACATACATACACACACAAAACACATCCAGTCACACACATATACACTCACAAACACATCCAGGCACACACACATATACACAAACACATCCAGGCACACACATATATACACACAAACACATCCAGGCACACACATATATACACACAAACACATCCAGGCACACACATATATACACACAAACACATCCACGCAGACATACACAAGACAGCAGTTTTTTTTTTTTTTGGTTGTCGTTTTTTTTAAAAGAAAAAAAAAAAAGTTCACCTATCAGTGTCCCCCTCCCTGCGATTACACCTCAATGCAGAGAGGGGGGGGGCGCGGTTTCCATTGCAGCCCGGTGTACCGGTGGCTCAGAGCAGCTTCCCTGCTATGCTCCCCAGTACTGGATCAGCGCTAGAACGCGGTGCGCGAGGGGGCGGAGCAGGAAGTCTGCGCAGCCGGTGCACTCACTCTGCTCCCTCACGCACCGCTGCTGAAATAGAAAAAAAAAAAAACCCGATCCCATTGCCGAGGGCACCACGCAGGGCTCACAATACCTGGGCGCCAGGTCTGATTTCCTGGTCGCCATGGCGATCTGGCGCCCGGTGTTTGTCGAGCCCTGGCTTAAACATGGCAAATGATCTCTTGTTACATGCTTTATTATACCTAATACACATACTTTCAAAAGAATAAGTGTAAAAAACAAAAATATGAAAGCAACAATATGGAATACCATAATTAATGATAGCATTACTATTCAGGTAACAGAGATAAGAAAAATGCTAAATATCTCCAACTCCGCTGGCCTGTACAAGTTTGAAATGTCTCAATTACCTGCAATTCTCTCATTATTTAGTAGATCCTTTAATATCCGCTTACACTTGTCTATCCATATCTGTTAATCTATGTCTCTAATCTATATAATGTCTCTCTTTGTCTCTCTTGGCTACCTGATCTACAGATCTATTCACCCAATTTATCCAGTTCATCTCTCTGTCTGTCGCTCTATAAATGTATAGATATAAGTTTTCTTGGTTGTGAATGCATCTTCTCCATAACAAAGAACTAGTGTGGAATATTACAGTGTACATCTGTCAGGTAAACTGCAAGACAGCTATTTGTAATAAGCCAATTCTCTTCTGTTTATGTTTGTGCAGAACGATACGACTGTTCTACCTCATTTATGTTGCCATTATTTTTCAAAGTATGTTTTTAGTCCAGTAACACTAATCTTATGGAGGTCTTAGTCTCAGAACACAATGTGTTATTGATTTTTGTCTATAGCTTTAGAATTTGCACAGGTGGAGATTTTTGCACATGGTTATCAAGTGTAGGTCATTTTTATATTGTACATGTAGAATTTTCAGATCTGTGTGTATTTGGCATACGATACAACAAATTAACAGTTTCGATTTACTACAAACTGCTAAATTATACAGCATAATTTTGGTCCTGCAAATACTTTGTCAAAAATATGAATTTCTCTAGATGCTATTATGATTATTACCGGGAACGGGGGACTAATAAAAGTACTCAAAAAAAAATAAAAATTGGGCAGACTAGATGGACCGAATGGTTCTTATCTGCCGACACATTCTATGTTTCTATGATGTCCTAAAATAAACACTCTAGAGCGAATGAACTGATATAGTTGTAAAATCAGGTAAATGGAGAATCAATAATTATAGAGAAAGAGTAGCCAGATTATCTGCCACTATTGAGTGTTGCTGCACAATCCCTGCACCATTCAAATTAGAGGTTTAATGAGGAGGGACCTCCAAGACTTTTGCCATTTCTCCCTGGTGTCTAGCCAGGGCTTGTGAGGCAGAACACTGGTAGGTCATGTGACCCCAACGTGTTCTGGCTTCTAAGACCCAAGTGTTGTGCAGCATCGGAGGGTGCCTGATCATAGACATCCTCCGGATACTGGTCCCCTGCAGCTCTGAAAAATATACTTGTCTTATATTCTAGCAAAAACAGTAAGATGATATGCTAGTTTTATGAAAGTGGCAGTCTTGACACATATGGCATGTGTTTGTTTTTGCACAACGTTTGTGTCACTTATAAGTGAAATATAAGAGGGCATATTTTAATGATTAATGTACCCACCCACACCTATACATCTACACACGTTTGACTTTATTCCATCATTTTTAGCAATATCCACCTCCTAACTTCTTCCCACAGACAAACCTTTCTTTTTTTAATCAGTGTACTTACATAACTAGTGTACAGTAAAGTTACCTCTCATTGTTATACTCACACCCGCTCCCCATACATTCCCCTTCTTTCTTTCCCCTTGAAATAAAATAGCCACAGTGTTTATTTAAAAAACAAAATATAGAAACATAGAATGTGTCGGCAGATAAGAACCATTCGGTCCATCTAGTCTGCCCAATGTATAACGTAAATAACTTTATTAAATACAAACCATATAGCATATAAGCACATAAGTATAAAACAACATATCATTAACCCAACATGAACATATTAACCAGGTGCCGAGGATCAGTACACAACCATAAGATTACCACCAGCGGGAAGTCACTAGCATGGTGGTATAAGTGGATGACCATCACCCTCATCACTTATTCCAATGTTTAAACCACAGTTTTCCCAGCCTTACTTGGTAACCATTACCAACCCCCTGGGACCAACTTGTGCATATGATCAATCAGCCATATCACCCCCACAACATTTTACAATTACTAAACCCACTCATATCCTGTTTACACTAACTTGTTCCCCCATTAACACCTCCGACCCTTGTGATACATTGTTCATTAACACACCCTGGCCCTGAACTCTCAGCTCTTACTGACCCAGTCATGTGGCCCCTGCGTTAATTTTCCGTGTGTCTAACTCCAGGGCTTTCTGTATTGCTTGCTGAGCTCCTAAACACGCATCTATCCGTGATTATCACGAATACTGGCCTAAACATCTGTGTCTTTGTCTGCTGCACTGATGAGGGAAATATGACATTGATACTGAAAACCTATATAACATCCATTAGGAAACATAGGCGTCTTTGTAGAGCTAAGGTTTAAGAGGAGACTCCCTTATAGGGATACTCAGTCCTCCGAAGCCAGATGGTGTGACTAGACGCAAGTCACTGCTCCCAAATTGCTCTGGTTCTGGCATAAGCAGATGCTGATGAATGCATGAATCGGAAGCTGATTCCCTTATTTAAAGGGAATCAACACAGTAAAGGAAGAGAGTATATTTAAAAGAAGAAAAACTACCACAACTAGAGGACTAGAGGTCTTAAATTAGAGGGGCAACGATTTAAAAGTAATATCAGGAAGTATTACTTTACTGAGAGGGTAGTGGATGTATGGAATAGCCTTCCAGCAGAAGTGGTAGAGGTAAACACAGTCAAGGAGTTTAAGCATGTGTGTGTGGGATAGACACAAGGCTATCCTAGCTATAAGACCGGGAACGGGGGACTAATAAAAGTATTCAGAAAAATTGGGCAGTCTAAACGGACCGAATGGTTCTTGTCTGCCGACACATTCTATGTTTCTATAAGTAAAACAGCCCTGATTTTATCACATTTCTATCTGAACAGCGTTTCTCTCAGAATACGGGGGAGCACCTTATTTATAAGTACTTCCAAAAATAGTTGTCAACCTATTGCAGGCTTGTGCATATGTTTCATTTTTGAATTTTCCAAGCTCTCTGTTAGAGAATTGTCCATACATGGGTTTCAAGGGATTTTGAGATTGATGGCTGAACAGTGAGTTTTATTTTATGTTTTTGGATTGCACAGTTTTTTATTATGTTCTGAGGGACACCTTTCTCCAATTAGATGTAACCTGGCTCTTTCACCATAAAACATACTAGTTGTCATATCTGCCACCCTCTGCTCTTCTGAATCTAAGAAAAAAAAAAAAACACAATGAAAGGAGTAATTCTAAAGTTAGATGAAACGGGCATTTAACATGGAAACTTTTCAGGTTCTTTGATCCTGCCCAAAAGCAGCAGCTGTGCTTCATTATACATCTGCTGTTAAGTGTGAAGGGAAACGGTCTTTCTCAGAATGTAGACTTGGGATTGGGTGGACCAAATAAGTATCCGCACAATACCTGGAAATGTGCAACCAGAAGTTTATTTTATAGGCTGTTAGTAATGTTGCCTTTTACATAGCTTATGGTCTTACTTTAAAGAAACCCAGTTACTCTCTTGATTATGTTCAATGTAAATTAAGAAAATATACAGCAAAATACATTAAGCTACAATCTTTATATTTAGCTTTAAATTTTAATCAAGTGAAATATTATTTGGAATTATATTTTGGGATCTTGTAATAAAAGTGTGATAGCCACTCTAAGATAATTTGGAGAATGTATTCTGTCTTTAGAATGGGCACAACAATGTTGAACTTGCTGGCTTTTGGTGTGTGCGATCTGTGCAAACAGAGGGTGCCTGGTAATGATGCCTATGGTGGCATGTCACAGGGGGCGGCCTGGATATCCTCCTGCTCACACTCCTGCCATGCAGCGCAAGCGGTGATGACTGTGCCAACTAAATTGTCACAGAATTAATGCTCCCTCCAGCGCACCTATTGTGTTTTTGGGGCCCGGCAGCTGTTCAGGGACAGAGATGGCACAAATCAGCTGTTTGAGGGCTGCAATGACACGGAGAATCTGGTTGGGGGGCAACAATGACTATGTTTGGGGGAAATGTAGCCCTGGTAAGTTGTTTCCAACAAGCTGCTGGAAACAACAAGTGGTTCGGGGACAGATGGCACAGCCTGGCTGCTTGGGGAGAGATGGCATTGCTCCTAAGCAGCTGGGCTTAGATGGAATAGCCCGGCTGCTTGGAGGCAAGTATGGGACAGACAAGCTTCTTGGGGGGCAGGTGGCTTCGTAGTAAAGTAGGGAAGATAGGGAATACCAGAGTGTTCCAGGCATTGCAGAAAATGCCCATATTGTTGTTGAAGAAGGAGCATAGACCATTCTGAAGAGCCGTGGATAAGCAGGTACATCACATTCCATTCCATCAGGACAAAAAGACAAGTATTAGGTGAAACCTTCAATGTGGCGAATTCTGATTTTAATCATGCTTCTATTCTACAAATTAATTTAAGTAATATTGCCAGGGTAGCTTGTTGTGTCTATGAAACTATGAGCCAAGTCCTAACAACTAAACAATGTTTTCTAAAAGGTTCGATATAAAAGTTCCTAAATGTAAAACAGATTATACAAAATATACATAAAGAGCTACTACTGGATTTAAACTCTACACCCCTCACCTTTTTCCTAAATCACATTTCCTCTTTGGTCGTGTCATGATGACAATGATATTTTTATTCCCTAAAAGGAAAATATTCCAGTTATATGTAGATATTTTTTGGTTTCTTTTTTGTAGTTTCCATGACCTGTTATTTATGAGCAAATGATTGATAACCTTTTGCATATTTTACTTTTTCTCATCTGCTGTTGTCCCTTGATGCACACCCAAGTAAACAGTACACATGTGCAATATCAGCATGAATTCATTAGACTAATTTTGACCTGACTTGCAAATGTCTTTGAAATGTATGTGTTTTGAATCGAGTTGTTTTGGAAGAAAGATTAGCCAAGCTTTATCTTACAATCCAAAATGAAAAACTTGCTGGATTTTAAACAAGATAACTAAGAAACTAGTGATTTATGTTATTTTATGATGACTAAAAATTGCACACATGTACTTAAATAAAAAATGCAACATTATGTTCCATTTATCCCATGTTATTCTGATTTTGCTAACTTAATTGTGGTTTGTGCCTAACCGTGCTAGATGTAAATATTTTAATTAATTTTAAGTATATGTTCCCAAAATACCTTCTAATCAGGCCTCTGGGAATCTCTCTAATTTTTGACAGGTTACCCATTAACTTTCTAGGGAGCGATAATGACTTCCCATTAAATTTCTCTATAGTCTGGAAACCCTAAATGAGGCCAATAAATATTTACCTTTTACATATCAGTGTTATGTAATTAAGGTAATGCATCTTCTATAACAGTGCTTCTTAAATCTGTCCTCGAGGACTCCCAACGGTCTAGAATATTGGGATTGCCCAATATAAAGAACTTTCCAGTGGCCAGTTCATTAACATAACAAGAGAACATCCCCTGAGACTGGAAGAGCAAAGATTTCATAGACAAGAAAGGATTATTTAAGGTACTGACAATAAAGATATGGAACTTACTGCCAAGAGGGGTGGTGCTATCAAATACAATATTCAGAAATGACAAACAGGGCTATCAATAATAGAATAAACATTCATATTTTAAAGCTTCTTGATCCAAGGAGAAAGCTGATTTGGAGTCTTTTCGAGTCAAGAAGGAATCCCCCACCCCTAAAATTCAAAATAGCTTGGGTTTTTTTCTTTTTCCTTTCAAAAGCAGGACTGAAAGATAGAAAGGATGAACTACTTGATAGTCTTAGGACTATTTTCAACCAAAATTACTATTTTACTGCAAAATCTGCAAAAACAAAAGAAAAGAAAATTGGTAGAGACACTCATGTTGAAGCAATCACACACCCAATTTAGATTGAAGTAGAAAAACACTTTCTGTATCACCGCTCTCTTCACTCTTGTCAAGTTCAATCCAGATAGAAACAGTTAACCAATCTCTTTTAAATTGTACAGTACGTTTGGCATCACACCAAATGGTTCTGTAAAAATAAAGTAGACCACATTTACCGAGACCTTCAGGTCTACACTTATCATTGCCTCTTAACTAAGTGAATTATTTGACGTATTCCCCGCATAAAACCATTTTGGCTCCAGAATGTTAAGAACATTTTTCCTAGTGTACCAGGTGCATAGTACAAATTCCTTCATTGTTCTTCTAAACCCACAGCGATCCCAGTACACATTTAATTATCTGTGCAGCTGAGTAATACAAACCACATATGAGTGCTTTGCTAGTAAATAATTCCCAATGCTGAGATGCACTGGGCAGCTAGTTGACTTTAAACTGCTTTAAAAATGACTCCACTAGTCTTGGATTTCCACACAGCAAAGTCATTGCGGAACAAAACTAGTTTATATTTATATTACAGTGGCACTAAAGTAACAATGCAATGCTATTTCTTTTATTCTAGATATATACATGCCTCCCAACTGTCCCGCTTTACACAGGACAGTCACGGATTTGAGGCTCTGTCCCACTGTCCCGACCGAGCTGTATTAATACATACTCGATTTAGTATCTAGATGGCGTATAGTTAGAGAGGCCATCAATCAGTGAAATGGGTGTTGAATGCCCTTTATCAACTGCCTTTGGCACTTTGCCATTCAGTATGTGGAACAATACTTTTACTGGAACAATAAAGTATATTGAATGTATATGTCCACCAGGGTTGCCACCTGGCCGGTATTTTACCGGCAGGCCGGTAAAATATTGGCATGAGGCCAATGTTAAGTCTATGGAGACCATAGCAAGGCCGATATTTTTTGGAAGAAAAGGTGGCAACCCTAATGTCAACATGGTGCCTGAATTACTCTTGCCTCCCTGCCACCACCGCATCACACTTTCCACACATCCCCAGGTTGGGAAGCACTGGTTTAAATAGTTAGATACTTCTAGCTTTGTGTTGAATGGGTTAAATCCACACAGCAACAGTATCCTACAGCTACTTCTGCTACCTATAAAAGCATTTTGCTTGACATCACAGGAGACTTAATACCAGCTGGTAAAAATAGAATCTGTGGATATCTATTAGGTGTAACACAATGGTCCCTGTCATATCTCCTTGCGTCTCTGGTTAAAGTGACATGCTTTTATAATCCTTTAGTCACTGCACTGTGACTAACACTTCTTTGTCAGTTTGAACTGCAAAGAGCATCTTGAATGAAATAGGTTTCTATTTGTGTTCATTTTTTTTTTTTATACAGTGAGGTGTATCCAGTCTTACCCTCTTAATAGAATCTATAGCCAGTATTTTATACCGTCATATTTATGCTTAAAATAAATGCGTAAAATTCATGTAAGAACTATTTTTACACAAGGCTATTGGTGACGGATTTATGCTTCTTGTGCAGGCTTTTTTTTAGTGTTCTGTATTTCCTGACTTCATTTCCATTCAAATATCTGTGAACGTACACCATGGACTGCTATATTCATGAAAAAGTTTTGCAGTGTTGATACTCTGCTGATGCTTAGGAGATTTGGCAGATTTGTGAATTTGCCTCAAAACATTTTTTTGTTTTCCCCCTTATAACTGCAAAACTTGCTGGCTTTCAAACAGTACAACCTGAACATGCTGCTGATAAAGGACTAACAATTAGCGGCCTTTCTACTGTCTCCATACACTTAACATTGGCCTGATGCCAATTTTTTACCGGCCCGCCGATAAAATACCAGTCAGGTGGCAACCCTATTTGCTGACTGAGAGCAATAATTACACACTTAACGATAAGTCATAGGAAATTTGATGTGGTTTTGTCCTAAATGAAAGTTTCTGATTCGCCATGATCACTTGTGATTTAAATTCAGGTCGCTGTTAGCTTTTGGCATATCTACTTTTTCCTTATTTGTATGATTGTTCAAAATATGTTATTTATGCATGTGTTAAAGAGTGCACTGATACATTTTTTTTTTTTGGTCTGCATGTGGAAAACGTTTACTCAAAATATTGCAGGAAATTTTGAGCATATGTGATGCTCCTTCATGCATGCCTCCAACTGTCCTGATTAAGGTTGCCACCTTTTCTTCAAAAAAAATACCGGCCATGCCACTACCTCCATAGACTTAACATTGGGGTCAAGCCAATTTTTTACCGGCCTGCCGATAAAATAACGGCCAGGTGGCAACCCTAGTCCTGATCCAGGACCGTAAATTCACCAAATGTTTTCTTGTGCCATTATATAGCCCATAGCAGTGATGATCATTTTAAAATTTCCTTAAACAATATTGAAAATAACATTTTTAACAAACCTGTACTTCCTGACAATTTTAGAATGTGTGCTGTAATTCCAAGATGGCCACCTCCATACTGAAAACATTCATATGCGAAGTGCAGCTAAACTTCCTTGGTTGGATTAATATAATAATAATTTATTGATAAAATTGTTACTGTAAAGTAATATGCAGGTAACCTCTCCCCAGTTACAGATCCACTAAACTTTTTTTTTTTTTTTACTTGGAATTTTAATACAGAAACACAAGTGAAAAACAATTGCCCATAGTACGAGGATAAACTGCTATGTATCTGTTAAGGTAAATGCCAGTTTATCTTCTCGCCGGCAGACAGGGAAGCTGCAGCTGTGGCCGACACTGTCTATCTGAGTTCAATTAGAGACAGTCATTTTCACCTGCTGCCAACAGAACAGAGGGAAACTTAATTATATCCCCTCTGTTGGTGGCATTCAAAAACAAAGGTCATGCTCTAGCAGAGAGAGACAGTAAGCCCAACTGACCCCAATAAGATGACATGGGGCACACATCAGAAGAGCTCTACCTCAGCTGAGAGGCAGAGCTCACAGTAAACCCACATTGTGTCTGCAAAGATACACATCTGTTTTATTTCTGAACCCTGGCATAGGATTTTTAACATTTTGTGTCTATTGGAAAAGCGAAGTGAAAAAAGAAAATCCTTTAGTGTCACTTTAAAGCAGGGGATTTTGGAGAGTTTGAAGGATTTAAGAGCCAACTCAACCTCCAGAACCACATTTACAGAGTTCTGATAATATTTTGACCATTTTATATAGAAGTTTACATTTTTAGAAAATGTGGCTACTTAACTCCTAAGCCATGCCCTGCCCTAACCTAAACATTCTGATATCAATTGCTGGAACACATGACGCAGCCATTCATGTACAGATCGAAAACACAGGGTGGTAGATACTCTTTTAAACCAGACCTGGCGAACCTAAAATAGCACAACTAAAATATTTATGAAGCTAAGCAAAAAAACTTAAGCCCATCATTCATGCCAGAAAGTAGAATAGAAATCTTATAGGAAAAAGTAAGTTAATGCAACCAAAAGTCAAGGATATATGAAGGAAAATAGAGCAACACTTCATTTGGAACATATGTTGGCTAGTGGACGCCTTTGATCCCTACTATCAAAATTCAATATAAACATAAAAATCCGCTAAAGAAAGTAGCTATTCAGTATGCATTTAAAATGCACAGTTTAACTTATTACTGGAGAGCTACCCCTCGTAGCGCAGGATAAAATAAATATGCTCTAACCATAGTCCTATGGTTCTCTGTACTTCCATATTAAATGATATGTGTGTATATATATATATATATATATATATATATATATATATATATATAATATAAACATATTTCCAAAAAAGGTGCACTCAGCTCGAATGTCCACTGTAGAGTGAATTGCCTGGGTGCTGTACAGCATGGTCTATATACACATCCAATAGAAGAAAATATGCACTCACAGGTCTTGAGGATCAAAAAAAGTTCATTATGTTAAGTCGATACTCCAATAAATCATGTGCAAGTAGTCGACGTTTCGGTCCACGTTCTGGACCTTTATCAAGACTGATATATTCTCACACACATTTATTAGGGTTGCCGGTAAAAAATTTGTTTAATGCCAGTGTTAAGTCTATGGAGGCACCAGCAAGGCCAGTATTTTTTGGTGGAAAAGGTGGCAAAACCAGAGAGAGGCTAATCCCACATAATCTATGCATATATGCGCTGACCGAACTGATTTTATCTTTTGGATCTCTGTAGAATTGGCTGATTAACGGCTGAGAACATGCCTTAATACCCTGCTTTTTTTCTTGTCTTTTTTAAAGCTGTTAACTATGTTTTGTAATTAGTTTTGTTTTAGCCTCATTAATGCCTGAGGAAGGGATCTAACAACTTGGCCTTGAACGCTTGACATTTAGCTCTGTTAGCCAATGAAGAGTATCATTTAACTCTGCTTGTTATCTGCAGTGCTACAATGATGTTGCCATTTTTCTCTGGACTGGCAGCACACCTGTCACTCAGGGGCACGATACCCCCCTGGGATCATGTATAAAAACGTCTGAACTGCAAATGGTCAGGAGAGGTATAAAAAGGCACCATCAACGTTTGTTTTGTATAATGGCGATTGCGCCTTTTTTATGAATCCCAACATCTGGTAAAATTTACCTTGGAGAACCTTGTAGTTTTGCCTTTATCAAGGATATATATATATATATATATATATATATATATATATATATATATATATATATATTTATTTAATTTCATTCACATGCAGCTGAATGTGAAAATGTAAGATTTTTTTTTTTAAGCAGCCAATTCTGCTATGTTGGAGATTAAGCATTTCTGCTTCTGTAGTGCTTTTTTATGATTTTTGAGAATTTTGAATATCGGGGGGGGGGGGGGGGGATAAGCAATGTACTTATTAATGATAAATAAATGCTGCTTTCACTTTAAATAAAAAAGTATATGTGAAAAGTGTGCTTATAATATGTGGACCTAAGACTTCCTTAACATATATGCTGTTGCTACTGCATGCCAACATACGGTCTGATGTGGCTTGGATTTCTCTTCCTATTTCTTCTTTCAATTATGGGAATTATTGTGGTTGAACTTTTTGACTATGCTAAATCCTTTACTGGTGAGAACCCAAGCTAGCCAAAATTTATTGTTATATGTTTAACGAACCACAAAATATATACCACTTCCTGGAAATCAGATTTGTATAATTAAATTTAATTAAGGGTTAAGAAAAACAATATGATACAAAGGAATTGTTCAAATCAACTAGCAAATTGACATTATCTATTGCATTTGAGTGTTATTTAAATTCTTGAAAGATAACACTCCCTGAATACTGCCTGGTTCATATTCTCAAATACCCAATGTATTATAGTTTTTTTTTTTCTTTTGCTTTCAAAAGGTTCAGTGCATTTTGTGACCTGTGAAGCTGATCTATAATTTAATAAAATGTATTTTGTTACGTATGTGTCTCAGTAATCGAATTAAACTTTTTTTGTCTTTACCTTTTCATTCATTGATATTTTTGTTTCTGTTATTAATGTTGTTCTAGTTTGCTGTGTTCATATTTTAGAAGTTGAGAATTGTGATTCGTATTTTTTTTTTTTACATTACATTATGTATTGTTTAAAATGTTGACATATTAAATGTTATGTTGTAGTTTTTTTTAAGTGAGTAAAATTAATTCCTAAATATACGCATGCATTCACACTTGAATATTTTTTTTCTTTCAGTCTGTGACGAAGACTGGCAGATTACTAATCAGCCACGAAGCTCCAGTGACAGGAGGTTTCGCATCTGAAATTAGTTCCACGGTTCAGGTAAGTTGGTTTGTAAAATTGCGGGGTTTATTTATTAGCTGCGTTTTCAAAAGCATCCTGTTTAATTAGCAAACATTGTATATTTTGGTTGCTCTATCATTTTTAGTAATATTAGTTCTTACATTTAGTTAAATGAGAAGGTGCCTTGTCTGGTTACCAAGTTCTGAGGTGGTTAACTTACCTGCGAAACCATTTTTTTGAAAGATTGACACCAAATACCTGAAAAGCTCTTGATGTGAAAGAATGTAATTTCCAATGTGCATGTAATTAAAAAAAAAAAAAAAAAAGGCATTACTGGGGAAATATACACAATCAAATTATAAAACTGAATAGTTAAACACTCCAGCTGAGAGAGGATGTTCTGAAAAGTAAATCTAAGTGGAAAAACAGCCCTAGGATTTCTAGATGTCTTTCTCATCGGGGCATCAATTTATATATTATGGTCTGTGTGTATATAAAATTGGCAGATACCCGGTGTCAATCAGAGGATTCAGTTTCTCACATAGTTTGTGATCAGCATATCTCTACTTTCTGAGCATCTGCACGCACTGTAGATCTTTGTATTCTCTTCCCTTTCTTTCGCTTTCCATAAACATCTGTATTTTATTTGAGTTAATTTTCCTTCCTTGGGTGAAATGTTGAATGGATTATGTGGAATTAAACGTCACTTCTTCCTCTACACTCAAAAGAGTTAAATTGCATATCGATGGGCTTTTGGCTCCTTTTCTTACCTAGTACTTCAGAGGAAATAGAAAATTCCCACATGCAAATGGTAGCTACGGGTGGACATGTATTGTTCTAAAGCCCTTTAGTAAATTACCACTAAACTTTGAATAAAGTATTTGTTTAAGAGATGAGAACAAAAGTTATTTTTACATCAAGCCTAGTATGGGGGTACACTGAAATGTATTAAGGGAACTCTGTCAACCTAAACATTGTTCATACTGTGAAGAGAATAAGAAAAAAAAAATGTTCTATACATTGTGTTATCAGAATTGCAAGCAAATTCTTAAAATATTAAATAAAAACATTTTTTAAAGGTGTCTGTGGTGTCTCATGTTTATGATGTAATCTGTGGCTTCAAATGTAAATTAACTACTTTTTAATGGGGAATGTGTAATTTGCATATCAAGCTACCAGGTAACATCATATGCAGAAGACGCCACACACATATTTAACACCTTGGTGACACAAGACAAACCAGGCAACTATCCATGATTGTTTCCTTTGCTCAGCGGGTGTTGCTGAAATGTCTCGATGTTGAGGCATTCAGCAATGCCAAAATTGGCAGCTGTGTGATACCTCTCTGGAGTGATCACATTCGCCATTTTGAAAGGCAGTATGCCTGTGGGCAAGAGCTTTCGAAGCGATCAGTGATTGATTTTGTCACTCTTGAGGCAGTTAGCACCTTTTTATTTTATTTTTTTAGAAAGGTGTTAGCCTTAACTTTAGGCATGGGGTTACAATGTCACTATATGTAATTCAAGGGAGAAAATGTTAGGAAAAAGCACTGCACTAGGGGGTTTAAAGCTACATGTCTCTTTTTTTTTTTTTTGCAAAAGTATTATATAGATAATTTGTCATCATTTGTTGATGGTTCTTTAAATATATGTCATCTCAACCTGTATGGTGATGGAGTCACTGACTGTTACTCGCTCAGTTAGTGACCCCTGGGTTTAAACTCAATTGATATGGGATTTCACATGCTGAGTTCGCCAATATTTGCATATACATATTCATTGATTATCATACCTAAAGTAATTAAGGTCTCCTCTGTTGATCAAATTATGAGGATCTCTCTGCATTAGCAGAGAGAGTCATTGTCCAGACCAACCTGCCTGCTTCACACTGGACAAGTGGATATGTACTATTTAAAGCACATGCCAGTTTATTCTCAAAGGCCACTAAACTTTTCACTTGTGCACAAGTTTTGTGTCCATCTTCAATACATAAACCAGCACGAACAGATTGTCATTTAGTAGAGTGCATATTACACATGGAATTCTCACAAGATCCTAAGGGGAGGATCACCCACAATTATTGGGTAAAATCAGGTACAGGTGTATAAGTAATTTGTATAGCATTCCACACATATGCATCTCACTGCAGGTAAGTAAATCAGTGGCATTGAATGCTTGTGTCCTTCTCTTAGACATCATAACTGGTCAACTAACACTGTCCTTCCCTTACACGTCAAAACTGGCTCTACTAACAGTGTCCTTCTCTTAGACATCATAACTGGTCCACCAACACCGTGTCATTCTCTTACACGTCATAACTGGCTCCACTAACACATTGTCCTTTTCATACACTTCATAACTGTCTCCACTAGCACATTGTCCTTCTCTTACACGTCAAAACTGGCTCCACTAACACATTGTCCTTCTCTTACACGTCATAACTGGCTCCACTAACACAGTGTCCTTCTCTTACACGTCATAACTGGCTCCACTAACACAGTGTCCTTCTCTTACACGTCATAACTGGCTCCACTAGCACAGTGTCCTTCTCTTACACGTCAAAACTGGCTCCACTAGCACAGTGTCCTTCTCTTACACGTCATAACTGGCTCCACTAGCACAGTGTCCTTCTCTTACACGTCATAACTGGCTCCACTAGCACAGTGTCCTTCTCTTACATGTCCTAACTGGCTCCACTAGCACAGTGTCCTTCTCTTACATGTCCTAACTGGCTCCACTAGCACAGTGTCCTTCTCTTACATGTCCTAACTGGCTCCACTAGCACAGTGTCCTTCTCAATTTCACATCATTATAGGATTATTTGTTTTAATTCACACATGCACATTGGTCTCTAAAACAGACGGTTGTGAAACAATGCACTAATATGTGATGCATCCTTAATAACCATGGCTCAGAAGACATGTGGCACAATGGTTTATCTTATTTTCATATTAATATTTAAACAAACATTCCAGGATGAGCGATGTGATACAGGTTTGTGTAATTTGTTCGTTCAGACTGTACTTACAGAGAACTTTCTACACTTTTGTTTCTAACACAGAATCCCAAGTGAAAATTACAATATTATATATAAGGCAAAATTATAAATACTTTTTAAATATAATTATAGGTAGTGGCATTGGGCTGTGGACATTAGAGCAGTTCCCCAATCAACCCCCACAAGACAAACTAAATACAAAATATGCGTCTTGGCTCATATTTTTCATTTTTGTTTCCTTTTTCCCCTTTATCAATTTTCTGTTCTTTTTTTTCTTTTACATGTTCATGTATTTTTGTGTAACTCTTGAGATCCATACCGTTCACAGTCTGAACAGCAGACTCCATTACCCATTACTTGCATGTAAAACAAGTAGAGCGATCTGATCACCGATGGCTCAGTTAGACATCCCTAGCATTAAATACAATAGAAGGCATCCTAACTTGGTCCCCTCTTGAATATTTGTAAATATTATTTTCACTAGTTATTATAAACTATACAGTGTAGTTAACTTCTATACTTCTATTAAAGTATAGAAATATTATTGTAACTTTAATGATTAAAAAGATCAAAGGTCATTTAATAATGACTACCATTATTAAAAACCTTGTAAGCGCATTGATCATCCTATTTATCATGTGCACATTTTGACATCTAAATATATGAAACACAAAACTATCTATTTGCCAGTTATTGCTCATTTTAATTGCTGTATTTACAAACAGTTTTCACTAAAAATGTGACAAACCAGTTAGTATTGAAAAAGAACGCTTCAAAAAATCCAAATATTTGTATTGTAGCTAGTTTTCACTTGGGGTTACACAACATCATGCTCATTGAAATTTAATATAATTACATTTTCAAGTTCTAGAAAGGATAATGAACCATAGTGGTGTGATTTATGCAAAACAAAGCATAACATTTTTTTTTTTTTTTAGATTTTATTTATTCGTTAGAGCTGTTTTAAGTCCGTGGGAATGTCTTGGGGCCTTCTAATTCCTTGGTACCTTGATTTGGAAATCTTCCAGTTATATATAAGATAAATATATATATATATATATATATATATATATATATATATATATAGATATCATTTTTAATTTGTCTTGGAGAACAAAATAATAGTTTTTAATAAAAAGCAGGCTGTAACATATCATTGAAATCCAGGATGTTTTTTTGTGTGCAGTATAATAATGTAATTACGTTTTTACAAACACATTTACAGATGCACATTTTCTGAGGGCTTAACCTAATCCTCTTTTTGAGTAATTGTGATTGAAAACGCATTAGCTTAAACAAACAATGTGTGCGCTGTATTTAGGGACTGAAAAAAGATGAAGAGTAATCTCTTAAACAATGTAAATATTTTATTAAAGAAGTGCTTTCGTTTGCATTTTGGTCATTATTTGCAGATTGTCTTATGCAGCAATATGTTAGATGTCTACTATAAATGTGCCGTACAAAAAAAAAAGAAAAATGAGTAAAATTATTTTCTTGTTGGACTAAGTGTATGATCGAAAAGCCAAAACTGTAAGAGATCGTGGTTGATTTTTTTTTTTTTTTTCATACATGTGGAAATAATAAGGCTTCAATGAGGAGTCCAGTTGGAGTGCACAGTTAGTTTCCATATTTTTGTTCCATCCATACAGTGAGATCCTTTTGCCCTAAATCGGCATGGAACATCAACAGTCAATTTCACTGTCCAGTTCTCAAATGCGTCAAAGGCTCAATAGCTATACTAGAGCCAATCTTACAATACTGGTAGACCCGAAAGTGCAGTTTATTTTTTTTTACACTATATGTAGAGAGGACATACATAGTTGGATATGTTTTGCACAAATAATTGGTATTTGCCACAATATTATAGTTAATCTTTCCTTTAAGTGAAACAAATTGTTTAGTACTCTACTTTATATTTTACTTTGAAGCTCAAGAGCAAAGATTAGATCTAAATGTTTGCCCTGCTTTAAGTTTTCCTTGGAATCAAACCATGTCTGTCTCCGTTTTTCTCTCCAGTTAGGTCTGTCCATGCCTAATCTATGACTTGTGTGCATATTGTCCATTGTTCCATGTTAGTGAATTTTATTCACAAGGTTTGGTTTGCTACTGCCTTTTAGCACGTTAGTCATCCGTTTCTTTAAAAATACAGTTACAAGTGTCTTAGAGAAGAGGGAGAAGCGCTATCCTATTATTTAGGAATGGTACCCAATTAAGAGAACCTTAAAGATATGCTATCTTACTTTTGCTCTTTTGATTTAACCTGATATTTTTCTGACTGGATTCTTATGGATGTAGGAGAAACTGGTGAATGGCAGCAAAGGGATACTAAGAGATTGTGGTTTAGTGAAATTTTATGGATCTGCTTGCCAGACGTTGTTAGAGTTCATGGTCTATGCTTCTGGACCAAATCATTGGTTGACTTAGCATGATAAATTAGGTGGAAGGTGTAATATTTAGGGAGCTAGTTTTATAACTCATCATACCTATACACTGGTGGGAGCGAGAATCAATATTTACTCTAATGGACAGACACACCCCCCCCCTCCCCCCCCCGGTCAGATCTCAGAACAATATTGTCTAGCAGCTTTTCTGCTAAACCTCAGAGCAGATGGAATTCTATCTGCCACAGTCATGGTCTACAGATGAAATGTGCGTAAATCACCTTGGCTGGTTGCATCTGAAGATTTTGTGCCATTTTTAGCTTATTTTTATGTGCAGTAGTAGTTTAATGAATGTATGCTTTTAAGTCTCCTCAGTAGAAGTGGTGTATTTTCTTGAACTGCTCATACTGTTCTCTGATAGTTTGTATATTTTTCAAATATTTTTATTTTATTCCCTGTCCATTGCATTCACTAGCCCTTTAGGTTGAAACCTGACAACCTGCTTAGGCACATTTACATTATGTCCTGAAACTACCGTAAATCTGTTAGTTATGGCAAGGCATAGACAGAAGGGAATTGATACCATAAACACATAGGTCATTTTCCCCCATATTGTCTATTCATTTTCCTGTATACAAAATGCAGAAGAGTCATATATGAAGCAAAACCGTGTGAGGAAATTGTTCAGCAAATCTGAACACTGTGATGGTTTGCATTTTTTCTATAAAAGGAAGTAATGGTAATTAATACAATCCATAATTGATGACAAATACACTGGGGGTATTTAAATATTCAAGACAAAGTCTTTTACACAGTTTAATTCATTTTAGCATAGGCCAATTTACAGGTACAAAAATATGATATACAGTCATTGTATTCACAAATTGAGCGTGTCAAAGGTATGGTTGCTTCTCTTTTTGCTAATTTCCAGTGTCTCCAAAACTGTAACTTTTATTTCCTCATGAATAAGATCAGAAATTGTGAAAAACACGAACCATTTTCCATGTTTGACGGAACCTGCCCTGCCTCCCTTTCCAAGAGATACCACCCTTCCCAATTGCTTCCTTCTATTTGCATCCTGTATATATGATGTATTAAGGACGCGTGGTATGTTCTCTTAATACTGGTGTACCCCAAACCTGCTGTGTCGCTTTTTTGAGCCATTGTGGTTAGTTTCAACCTGGGTTTTCTGCCTCTCCAAATATAATTTGTTCTACTTTGTTGGACCATGTCAATCTAGCCATATGAAATATGTAATGGTACCATTTGAAATAAGACCACTTTGGAATCAAATATGCATTCATTGTATTTATTCCGTCCCCCTCCCCCCCCATGAGGTCTCCAGATGTCTGTGTTCTTTCAACCATTTATTAGAGAATTTCAATAATTCCCAAAAATGTATTTCCATTACAGCATCTCTTGTAATTTTGACTCCAAGGCAGTCCTTGTTGCTGTATAATTTATGTCAATCACCCTTCTTGTATTATTCGTAGTGGACCTACCTGGGATAAATCCGATCTGATCCTGGTTAATCAAAGAGGAAATAACCCCTTTCAATCGGCCTGCCAATATAGATGCGAATATCTTAAGGTCTACATTAATTAAGGAAATTATAGTAGTAGTTTTCCACTGATGTGGTTTCCTTCCCTGGCTTAGGGTTTGGTAAAATATTAGCCCTGATTATTTCTTTCAGGAAGGCACCTGTTTTAACTACCTCACTGAATAGTTCCACCAAGTGTTCACTTATGCTTGATTTAAAGAGTTTGAAACAACGATTGCTAAACCCATCTGGGCCTAGCGTTTTCTTTTGTAATTTAGAAATTTCTTCCTCAACTTCCTCTTTTGTAATAGGGGTATTTAGGCTCTCTTGTTGTTATTGTTGGATCTCAGGGAACTCAATCATAAAAACCTATTGTACACACAAAATATACAATAGAAAAAAAGTGTACATTTGGGAGAAATTTGCAGTTCGGATACCCACTATGGATGATGATGGCACAAAATTGGCAATTTCTTTTGGCTACAGTTAGTTTGTTGGGGTCTGACTGTGATATCCCACAAATTTCGCTTACTTGTAAAGGTGGCCTAAAATCAGTGGAAATTGCCAAATTTCAGGCAATTAATTTCTCCAGATTGTAGCTGGCGAATTAACCAGGACATTGTTAAAAAAAAAAAAAAAAGTAAAAAGCATATATGTCATTTATCAAAAAATGTAAAACATACTTGCAAGTTCATGCACTCTTAAATGTATTAATTTTACAGATGCAGCATAAACAAATGTCACAACCATGAAAACATTTACAAACTATCAAATTTCAGTGTGGTGACTCATTAGTTTTTTTTTCTTGTATATTAATCATATATAGATACAAATTGGAGAATAGCGCCTCATAAGTACTCCTATTCCCTCAAGAGCCATCACATCCCATCCCTTGCCAAATTCCAAAATATTTATGTATAATCCCACGATTAATTCAAATATTTTCTCGATAAAACCTGTATTTGCTTGGTTCTTAATGTTTCCAACAAATAATATCGTCTTGTCTACATTTTCTAGCAATTATAATTTTGATGGCCAACAGAATATGTAAGTACTACTTGCTGATATTGTTTTTGTAGCACTCCCCATTCCAGATGCAATAATGCTCTCTGGTGTGATGGACCAATATCTTCCCCTACAATTTCACATATAATTTGGAACACCTTTATCCAGCATTGATTTAATTTGTCTCATTTCCACCATATGTGGATCCATGAACCATGCGTATTCCCAAACCTCCAGCAAATATTTTCTATTAATAGATTCCTCTTCTTCATTAGCTGTGGAATCAAGTACCCATCTATTAACCAGTTTAAAATAGATCTCCTGTAGATTCAAACAGTGGACTAAATTCCATGCCTCTATCCCTCTTTCTTCCCTTACTATATAATCCCTACATTAAGGTCTATCTGTTTCACATTTCGCGAAGAGGAAAATCATACCTGGCCTCGAGAAATATACAGATCCTTTTTTTGCCTCATAAAATCTTGTTTTAATAATCTCTTTACTTGCTGAATCTCTAAAATATAAATCACTCTGTAGGTAATGCTTATTCCTCATATATTTAAAAACCTCTCTAAATAATATACCATATTCTTTTCTTAAATCTGAGAAGCCCTAGAGAGCTAAATTCTGACATAATTGTGAGTCTGCTAATACCATGATTAACCCATGTGGTATCCATAGCTTTTTAGTTTAGGGCCACAATTTAAATTGGGACAGAGGCTAACATTTTCTCTCCAAGGCTCATGTAATAGCATATGTACATTAACATTTTTTACATTTTAATAAAATATTTTATATTTTATGTTCATTTTATTTATTTTAATGTATTTTAACGGGTCACTTTTTTTAATATTTGTTTTTAGATTTTCATTTCATTGTATTTTGGGAGGACTGTTTCATAAAAGTCTATGGGGAGGTACAAAGCTACCATTTCAGCAGCCAGCCTCTGGATGACACGAAAATCAGCCTCATTGGTTGGTTTGAGAATAATATGATGGTCTACTCGAATCACAGAAGTGAAAATCGGAGCTACCCGAGTTGACCCTCTTATAAATTACAATTGTTATGTGGATACTGTGATAAAACAATGTTTTGGTGTTCCCTACCACATTCTAAAAACAAAGAAAGTTTGTGTAGTTAGGAAATGCACACTGATGGTTCATTATTTATACTATCCCCGGTAACATTTATATTGATATGGAGAGAGAGGATTAACATATTAGAAAATGAAGGTTCATACAAAATGTATACAAAATAAAAGGAAAAATATAGCATAAATATAGCAATGCAGCATGAGATAATCTTGCTACAAAATGAAACATAAATATATATATATATATATATATATATATATATATATATATATATATTTCCAAAAAAGGTGCACTCAGCTCAAACGTCCACTGTGGAGTGAATTGCCTGGGTGCTGTACAGCATGGTCTATATACACATCCAATAAAAGAAAATACGCACTCACAGGTCTTGAAGATCAAAGAAGTTCATTGTGTTTAAGTCGATACTCCGACTAAAGGTCCTGAACGTGGACCGAAACGTCGACTACTTACACATGTTTCATCGGAGTATCGACTTAAACACAATGAACTTTTTTGATCTTCAAGACCTGTGAGTGCGTATTTTCTTTTATTGGATGTGTATATATATATATATATATATATATATATATATATATAAAAAGATGTTGTAAGTCATGGCTCGACAAACCCCGGGCGCCAGGTCGCCATGGCGACCAGGAAATCAGACCTGGCGCCCGAGTGCTGTTTGTCACAGGGAGCCCTTGCAGGCTGCCATCTGTTACATTCAGCACAGCGCGAGGGGAGAGTCTGTGCGGATCACTGTAAGCTCCGCCCCCTCGCCCAACACGCTGTAGTGCCGTTTGTCACGTGACAACACGGCACTTATCAGGAACCAAAAGAAGATCGGGCTCCAGCATAAATGTCCCCCTCCCCTGCAATGAGGTAAGCAGCAGGGAGGGAGGAAATGAAATACATTTTTGTTCTTTGGTCTGTGTGTATGTATGTGTTAATGTAACTGGCTGTGTATGTATGTGTGAATGTAACTGGCTGTGTATGTATGGGTGAATGTAACTGGCTGTGTATGTATGAGTGAATGTAACTGGCTGTGTATGTATGAGTGAATGTAACTGGCTGTGTATGTATGTGTGAATGTAACTGGCTGTGTATGTATGAGTGAATGTAACTGGCTGTGTATGTATGAGTGAATGTAACTGGCTGTGTATGTATGAGTGAATGTAACTGGCTATGTATGTATGTGTGAAAGTAACTGGCTATGTATGTATGTATGTGTGAATGTAACTGGCTGTGTATGTGGCGTGTGTGAATGTAACTGGCTGTGTATGTGGCGTGTGCGAATGTAACTGGCTGTGTATGTGGCGTGTGTGAATGTAACTGGCTGTGTATGTATGTGTGAATGTAACTGACTATGTATGTATGAGTGAATGTAACTGGCTATGTATGTATGTGTGAATGTAACTGGCTATGTATGTATGTGTGAATGTAACTGGCTATGTATGTATGTGTGAATGTAACTGGCTGTGTATGTATGTGTGAATGTAACTGGCTGTGTATGTATGAGTGAATGTAACTGGCTGTGTATGTATGTGTGAATGTAACTGGCTGTGTATGTATGTGTGAATGTAACTGGCTATGTATGTATGTGTGAATGTAACTGGCTGTGTATGTATGAGTGAATGTAACTGGCTATGTATGTATGTGTGAAAGTAACTGGCTATGTATGTATGTATGTGTGAATGTAACTGGCTGTGTATGTGGCGTGTGTGAATGTAACTGGCTGTGTATGTGGCGTGTGCGAATGTAACTGGCTGTGTATGTGGCGTGTGTGAATGTAACTGGCTGTGTATGTGGCGTGTGTGTATGCGACTGTCTCGGTGCGTTTATGATTTTGTGATGTGCCGTTGTCTGGCTCCTAAATTTTTTAGCTGGCTCCTAAAACTAAATTAAATTTGTCAAGCCCTTTTGTAAGTGAGGCTCCAGGTGGTACTCTCTAATGTGATGGAGATAAGCACCTCTATAGAGTCATAAAATGAACATTGAACTTTCTCTCACAAGAAAAAAAAACAAGCTACTTAAAATGAGAATGAATGGCTAGATTCCTTGCGATTTCTATGAGCATGTTTTATCTTATTGTACTTTATTATTTTGTATCCTTGAGAATGTATCTATTGCACCTATGGGGCCCAAAACAGTAGTTTTCTTTTATAGACCAAGAATACTTTCAGTTTATATAAAACTAAAAGCAGCTGTTCATTTACAAGACATTTCTCTGTCTCAGATCCTTATTTTATGTTGTCAGCCCATTTATAATTTGAACGTTGATATATGCAATTAAACTATTGGGACTCATTTCAGCTTCAAACATTTCCGTTCCATTTAGCATTACTAATTATATGTTTCCTACTCAGCCATGTTCTAAGCATTGGCCTTGCACAGTTTGTGGTGATACCATACTCAGAGATTAAATACAAGCACAGCTAGTCAATAACATAATCTTTCTGATGCATGAATGATATCATAAAATGTAATCTACTTTGTGTTGTAATATAAAGTGCTTTTTTTTGTGATGATACAGAACATGTTTCTTTAAATCCCTTAAACCGTAATAACTACATATGTATGGAAAAACTTTAATGAAAGGATACAGCAAATAACCCCCCCCCCCCCCCCCCCCCCCAGCACCCACCCACACTCCCCATATAACTTGCTTAGCACATCCATATTTCATCAAATACTATTTTGAAAGATTTAATGGTTGGGAAGATGCTTCTGCCTTTTAGTATATGATGGTTTGCGTGTGTGTGGCTAATTTTTTGTTACTGGCTGTGGCCATTTCAATGAATAGTGCTGTCCATTTTGCTCATCACTTTTAAAACTATGGGAAATACCGTATTTGCTCGATTATTAGACGAGGTTTTTTCAGAAAAAAAATTCTGAAAACTACCCCTCGTCTTATAATCGAGGTCGTCTTATAATCGAGGTCGTCTTATAATCTGACCTCAAATTGAGGTCAGACTATAAGACTGGGATCCAGGTCCCCAGCAGAGCTGCAGGGGACCTGGATCCCCCTCTCTAACAGCAGGGGATGTCTGCGCGATGAGCGCAGACTCCCCCTGCTGCCGCCCGGCACGACCGCCGGGACTTCTATGAAGAAGCCGGGTACTTCCGGCTTCGTCATAGGAGTCCCGGCAGTTGTGCCGGGCGGCAGCAGGGGAGGTCTGCGCTCATCGCGTAGACATCCTCTGCTGCCCCACTAGCCACCAGGGAGAATTGGGCAGCCGGGGGATGTATGCACGATACGTGCAGACATCCTCCATGCTGCCCGACACTTCCGTCTATTATGACGGACCAGCTGTCCGTCATAATAGACGGATGTGTCGGGCAGCATGGAGGATGTCTGCACGTATCGTGCAGACATCCCCTGGCTGCCCCCACTAGCCACCAGGGAAAGAGAACAAGGTGAGGGGGGTGGAGGGAGGGAGGGGGGACCAGAGCAACAAGGGCAGGGAGGGGGGGCAGAGACAGAGACAAGGGGAGGGAAGGGGGGAAGACACAGAGACAAGGGTAGGGAAGGAGGGAAGACACAGAGGGAAGGGAAGGGAACGGGGGAAGAGAGAGACGAGGGAAGGGAACAGGGGAAGAGAGAGACAAGGGAAGGGAAGGGGGGAAGAGAGACAAGGGAAGGGGGGAAGAGAGAGACAAGAGGAGGGAGGGGGGTCACGGGGGAGAGAGAGACAAGGGGAGCGAGGGGGGAGTCAAAGGGAGGGGGAGAGAGACAAAGTTGGGGGCAAGGGAAAGAGAGAGGCAGCATTGGCACATAAAAGGAAATAAAAACAATAAATGCATTTTTTGATATAATTTTTTTATTAAAAAAGCTATTTACATGTTAATATATACAAGTTGAAATTTGTTCCTATAGGGTAGTCTTATATTCAGGCTTTTAGCTTTTTTCCTAAAGGAATATCCAAAGTTTGGGGGGTTGTTTTATAATCAGGGTCGTCTTATAATCGAGCAAATACGGTACATGAAGCCTGAGCTCAAACTCTGTGTACCTATTCAACTATACAAAGGGTCTACCCAATTTTCAAGAATTACTCATTATAGGCAATTTCTGGCCGATTATCGACCATATTCGGTTCAGGGAAATTGGCCCTGGGAATCCGTAGGATTCGCAGTAGAAAAAGAAATTGCCTTCAGGCAGGTTGGCTCATTCTGGCAAGTCAGATAAAAAATACAGGCAGAATTAATCCAGGTGAGAGTGCTCCAAAGCATCTGCTGACAGGGTGGGAACAGTGAAATTGTAAAAAGAAAAGCACATCAGACATCCATAGAAATGCTGTAACTTATTGTGGAAACCAAGATAACAAACTTATTTGGGGGGGAACAATGGGAAGTGGGCTGAAATCCCCCTAAATTCAGTTCTTCTGATCATCCATCATTGAAAACAACAGCCCATTTTGGTTAACCCATTTGTTGCAAAGAGTAAGAGATCTTTGCAACCCCCAGGAGAAAGCCTGCACAATGTTTTCATGTTTAATATAGTAAAATCAAACGAAAAAAATCTGAACCTTGAAGGCTCTAAAAGTACTTGCCATATAACGAGATTTGCAGCAGGGTTGATTATATGCCAGTGTTATTTGCCATTTAATGTGCCCCTGCCAATTTGCCCAATAATTATGCCAGTGTGATTTGCCATTTAATATGCCCCTGCCAATTTGCTGAATAATATGCCAGTGTGATTTGCCATTTAATATGCCCCTGCCAATTTGTCCAATAATATGCCAGTGTGATTTGCCATTTAATATGCCCCTGCCAATTTGTCCAATAATATGCCAGTGTGATTTGCCATTTTATATGCTCCTGCCAATTTGCCCAATAATATGCCAGTGTGATTTGCCATTTAATGTGCCTAGCTAATTTGCCCAGTAATATGCCAGTGTGATTTGCCATTTAATGTGCCCAGCTAATTTGCCCAGTAATATGCCAGTGTGATTTGCCATTTAATGTGCCCCTGCTAATGGCCAAATCCCCCCATTTCCCCATCACTTACCTTTCCCTGGTGGCTAGTGGCAGGCAGCATGGAGTCCTCCGTGCTGCCTCTTCGGCTCCCCGGCGGTTGTGCCGACAGGAGGTGCCGACAGTCACGTGACGGGCGCGCTGACGACATACGCGCGCCCGTCACGTGACTGTCAGCACTTCCGTGTCAGACTGCACGGGGAGCCGAACAGGCAGCACGGAGGTTTCTCTGTGCTGCCTGTTCGGTTCCCCGTGCAGCCTGGCAGGCAGAGCAATGGTGATCGGAAGATCCCCTCTCACCTCCGTCTCTGCCTGCAAGCGCGGTGGGTTTTTTAAAGGGCCGGATGTTTTGGTTTTTTTCAGTGCTGGGGGGCCCCCCAAAATGTGTCGCCCTTGGCATCCGCCTAGGATGCCTCGTGGTAAATACAGCACTGTTAACATGTGTAGCTTGGAGGAAAGACGTAACAGGGGGGATATGATAGAAACATTTAAATACATGAAAGGAATCAACACCGTAAAGGAAAAGAGTATATTTAACCCCTTAGTGACATGACTTTTTTTTTTTTACCCACACAAACTATATATGGTTTTTATCATCATAAGAAGGGCTTTCTTTTGATACCATTATTTTGATAATAGCATATCATTTGATGTAAAAAAAAAAAATTATAAAATATGGCAAAAAAATTTTTTTTAGAGACATACAAGAGACAACAAAAAAACACTAAATATAATAATACATATTTTTGAAAACTTCACCACTCAGGGCATTTAACTTGGGGTATTTTGACACATTTCATGTAGCCATTTTACCACCAATCTTTGCCAAAGTTTGCAGCAAAAAATTTTTTATTTTTTATTTTTCACATTAATTTAGGTAAACATTACCTTAAAATGTGAAGGGGTATTTCCAAATAACACCTCAATATGTGTTCAGCAACATCTCCTGAGTACAGGGATACTACCCATGTATAGGTTTGTTTTGGGGCTAAAAGGTCACATTTAGGGGGTGCGCATTTTGGTTTTCCAACTTGGAATTCTGACATGCAGAAAACCTGCGCCCATTTTGAAGCCAGAAAGTGTATTCTACCCCACAAAGCCATATATTTTTTAAAACTAGACAGCCTACGGTATTTCAAATGGTAGTATTTAAACACTTTCCATGCACTAATTATACCACCAGCCTATGTCAATGTTTTGGGTAGTAATTTTTTGCTGCTCTGTGCAACCGGGCTGAAACGGAACCGATCCCCCCCCCCCCCCCCCCCCCGCATTGATGTGTAATAGCGGGGAGGGGGGACATTGATAGGTGACGTTTTTTTTTTCCCTTTAAAACAAAAAAACTGGATGTGTGTGTGTGTATATATGTGTGTGACTGGATGTATTTGTGTGTATATATGTGTGTGACTGGATGTATTTGTGTATATATGTGTGTGACTGGATTTGTTTGTGTATATATGTGTGTGTGACTGGATGTGTTTGTGTATATATGTGTGTGTGACTGGATGTGTTTGTGTGTATATATGTGTGTGTGACTGGATGTGTTTGTGTATATATATGTGTGTGTGACTGGATGTGTTTGGTTATATATATATGTGTGTGACTGGATGTGTTTGTGTATATATATATGTGTGTGACTGGATGTGTTTGTGTACATATATGTGTGTGACTGGATGTGTATGTGTGTACATATATGTGTGTGACTGGATGTGTATGTGTGTATATATGTGTGACTGGATGTGTATGTGTGTATATATGTGTGACTGGATGTGTATGTGTGTATATATGTGTGACTGGATGTGTGTATATATGTGTGACTGGATGTGTGTATATATGTGTGACTGGATGTGTGTATATATGTGTGACTGGATGTGTGTATATATGTGTGACTGGATGTGTGTATATATGTGTGACTGGATGTGTGTATATATGTGTGACTGGATGTGTATGTGTGTATATATGTGTGACTGGATGTGTATGTGTGTATATATGTGTGACTGGATGTGTATGTGTGTATATATGTGTGACTGGATGTGTATGTGTGTATATATGTGTGACTGGATGTGTTTGTGTGTGTATTTATGTGACTGACTGAATGCGTTTGTGTGTGTGTGTATATATGTAGAAAAACAAGGTGTAACAGGTTTCACACTCAGAAGTGGAGGGTGCATGGAGAGGACTTTCACCCTAGTGCTCCAAATCAGAATAAATGATCATTCATTCTGTATGTATATGTGACAGACTATGTGTGTGTCTGTCTGTCTAACTGCATGTGTTGATGTTTATGTGCCGTTGTCTGGCTCCTAAAACTCAGATAAATTTGTCAAGCCCTGTCCTAGGGTATTTAAAATTGTGGTATTTTAACACTTTCCAAGTACTAATTCTACCACCAACCTATGTCAAAGGGTTGGGATGTCATTTTTTTCCCCACACACATTGTAGTTCAGGCAGGAATTTTCAGATTCTGGTATTTGCCACTGCCAACCAACACCTCAATATGTGTTCAGCAACATCTTCTGAGTACAAGGAAACCAGCTATGCATAGGTTTATTGGTTTGTTTTGGGGCTAAGAGGCCACATTAGGGGGTGCGCATTTCCAACCTGGAATTTTGACATATAGTCAGCCATTTGGAACATTTTTTAAGCCGTCCAATGTATTTTACCCCATCAAACCATATGTTTTTGGAAAATAGACATCCTACGGTATTTCAAATGATGGTATTTTTAATACTGTATATGTACTAATTCTACCACCAGCCTTTGTAAAAGTTTGTGGTAGTACTTTTTGGGGATTTTTTTTCCACATGCATTGTACTTCGGGCATGAATTCACAGATTCTGGTATATGTCACTCCCAAACTACAACCCAATATATGTTCAGCAACATCTCCGGATGCATAGGTTTGTTTTTTGGCTAGAAGGCAACATTTGTGAGATGCGCATCTCAAAATTCCAACTTGGAATTTTGACATGAAGTCAACCTGCGTCCGTGTCCTATATGGGATATATCTTTGAAGCCAGCCAATGTAATTTACCCCCACCAAACCTTATATTTTTTAAAGGTAGACACCCATCACTTCTTGTGGCAAGGACTCGGCAACCACTGATACATCACTAGATGATGTATCAGAAAGCTGACCATTGTCAAAATCGAACCTTGAGTCCGCGGCCTCAGAATCAGTGCCTAAGCAGTGATCTTGAGCAAAGAAGGGGTTAATAGCTCTTAGAAGAGCCTATCTAGTACTGTAATACATTACAGTACAAATAAATTAATCCATAAAACAGTGCAGACAGCAAAACATACTGTTGCTGTGCAAGATTACAGCTTATACAGTGATGAATGGCAGGGAAGGGGTTAATACACAGTGGTGAGACGAGAGGACTCGAGAGGAAGGACGGCGGCGACCAGCGGGTACAAACTTCACAAACCAGACCACAGATGAAGCTGAAGGTGAGTTTAATGTCAGGTGTACACAGCTTCAAGGTATAAGTGCCTGCTCCTACCCGGTGAAACACTGAACGCCTACGCGTTTCGCGCCAAACGTGGCGCTTTCTCAAGGCTACCCTCCCAAGGGTGTGTCTCTCTATTTAAAGTATTTTTTTTTTTATATATATATTAAACCTTAAAGTGATAGGTGGTATGTGTAATACAAAAAAAGGTAACAATTACAAACATATACATAGAAGAGGAAAAAAGAGAGTAAAATGATATCCCCTTTAGGAAAATAGATTAAATGGGGCCACTATTATAAGTGTAAGTAAACAATATATGGAAATAAGATACAATGAAAATGAACTGAATCACAGCAATACTACAGAGCAATAATTTAAAAGATACACACATGAGCAACATAACATACTGCTTGAAATGACAGGAACACTTAGTAATGTTATTGAGAGAAACCAAAGGAATACTGGTATGTGCTCTGAGGGACAGAGATAAAAATGATTGAATAATTCATATTATAGGAGAGCAAAAAGAGAGCATTAACTCTGCAGCACACCACAAAAAGTTAGTGTCTAAAGATATGATTGAGATCCCATTCTGAATTTATACCCTTGGGTTGTCTGGTTTGTAACCTGAATATCCAAAACATTTCTCTTTTATTAAGTAAATTTTGTCGATTGCCCCCTCACAGGGCTAAAAATCCTTGGAATAAAAATGCCTTGGAATAAAAAATGGGATTTATTGCCTCCATTACACATCTGGAAGTGTCTGTTAATTGTAGATTTTGTATCATTTGTAGTGATGCTGCCGAGATGCTCCCTTATTCTCTCCTTCAGAGGTCTAATTGTACGCCCCACATACTGTTGTTTGCATTTCTGACGTGATTAAATAGATAACAAATGAAGTGTTGCAATTAATGTAACGTTTCATTACAAAGGTCTCTCCTGTCACTGTGGACTTGTAAGTGTTGGTACGATGGACATATTGGCAGCTGAGGCATCTGCCTCTGCAGCCAAACATGCCCGTACTTTTGAGCCAATTGCCATCTGTTTTTTGTTTGGTTCTATCTGTAAAGTGGCTAGGAGACAACCATGATCTTGATGAATGATTTTGTTCTGCAGGCTGAGAAGTGTTCCCCCCGACTTAAGAGTGTATTGTAAATGGGGTCCAGTCTCAGTACTGGAAGGTGTTTCTTAATAATCCTGGTTACCTGTTTGTATTGATGACTATATTTAGTACTGAAGTTGGGGCCTTCTCGATAAGTAGTATTTTTACTTTTGTTTCTATTTTTTATTATCTCTGTTGCCTCATCGGCACAGTTTTGTTTTTTGGTATCTCGCAGGAGATCCTTACGATCCCTTCTCTTGGCAATTTGGTAGCCTTTCTCAATTTGATGAGTGGAATAATTTATCTGTCTAAGTCTGTTTTTTAAGGCTAATGATTGATTCTCCAAAAGAGAATCCATGGAGCAATTTCTGCGTAACCTCAGGAATTCTCCAATCGTTAATACACAGTGAAAGACTTTCATAAAACCTGACAATTTTATAAAATGTTATTTTATATCACTAATACTGATCTGTCTCTTTCCGTCACAAAAATGTAAGTGAGGAGAGGGAGGCAGATCAATATTTGTGAATATTGATCCGACCAATTTTGATCTGACCAGGGTGAAAGTTGAGCTTATTTGAGCAATTACCAAACCGCCTTTGCCACTAATTCGCTGTTACTGATCGCTATCAGACAGCAAAAAAAAAAATCTCAAATATTTTTACTTTACACGTAATTCCCTAGTGGGTATGTGTAAAAAAAAAAAAAAAAGCAGACAGATAAAAATTGCTTTGGCGTCAATATCATTGCGTAAGCAGTGATCGACGGCAAAGAAGGGGTTATTAACTCTTAGAAGAGCATTTGTAGTACTGAAATAAATGACAGTACAAAAAAATGCACAAACAGCAAAGATAAATGCGCTGATGTGCACGATCACTGCTTACGCAAGATCAGTGGCAGGGAAAGGGGTTAAACGCAGGGCATTGCTTTAATAAATTGTTTTTTATTGTTTTATTATTCGTGTGTTGTGTATTTATTGTTTTTTTGTACTTTTACTTACTTTTCTTACTTTGATCTGTCTCTCTCCCTCACTTAAAAAAAATGTGAGGAGAGGGAGGCAGATCATAACTGGTCAGATCAATATAGGGTTAATATTGATCTGACCAGTCAGTGGAGATGCTCAGCAGAGCATCCCCCTACTTGTCAGTGTGCCTGGCAGTCACTGATTGCCTCTGTGAAGAGGCAATCGTGTGACAGCCAGAGAGCACAGGAAGCAGGTACTTCCTGCCTCCTGTGCTCTTGCCCTTAGAAGGGCAGCGCCATCTTGGTCACGCAGAGACCAAGATCGTGCATTTTTTTTTTGTGTTCCTGATTGCCTCGACTTGCGAGGCAATCAGAAACACTTGCTGAGCTTTTCGCTTCCTATGCTCGGTTTTTAAATGGACATGTTTTAAAGGCGCTGTGCCTTTAAAACCAGCATTTCAATCGCTCTCCGGAGCGATCGAAATGCCGACGGGCATTTTTTTTTAGTATTGTACGATGCTGCCACACCATTAGAGCACTGAAAGCGGAAAGTGTCACTAACGCCTCGGCACACAGGACGGACCTAGCACGTCCTGTGTCGCCAAGGGGTTAAAAGAAGAAAAACTAACACAACTAGAGGACATAGTCTTAAATTAGAGGGGCAACGGTTTAAAAGTAATATCAGGAAGTATTACTTTACTGAGAGGGTAGTGTATGTATTGAATAGCCTTCCAGCGGACGTGGTAAAGGTAAACACAGTCAAGGATTTTAAGCATTCGTGGGATAGGCACAAAGCTATCCTAGCTATAAGTTAGGGAACTGGGGACTAATAAAAGTATTTAGAAAATTGGGCAGACTAGATGGACCGAATGGTTCTTATCTGCCGACACATTCTATGTTTCTAAAAGTGATTGGCATAAAAACAATGCAATTATTTGGAAAGGGATTTTGTTCCGTTGTACTAAATCCTTTCCCTTTAAGCATTGTATATAGCAACTTCTTAATAAGCATAGGAATTTAGTGATTTCTAAATTGAAAAAGGAAAGATGAATGCTTATGGCAATGTTTTGCCTGTGCTTCGGGAAAAAAATCTCAATTTCCCAATGGACTGCAATCATTATCTCTATGTACATTTTCCGTGGAATTCATTCATGCAACTAATTAACCTATTTGGCTTTTGGCTTAAATAAAAAGCAGTTTGAAGGACATAATTATTATTTAAATGAAGTCGTTATTTTTAACCTTTTCAACGTCTTGACTGTGTGTGTTCATTTTGCAGCTCATTTGATGTAAAACAAGGACTTTTCTAAGGGACCTCAAACTTTAGAACACTAGTGTATACCGATTGCACGAAAAGTTGGTAGTGTCTTCCTCTTCCATGGTACAGACTGGTGAGGTGAATACTGGGGAAAGTGATGAACATCTAAAGAAGTAAAGCATGTTCTTGAGCCTTCTTGACTTGTAGAAGGCTGACGTTCATAGAATCTTGGGTCAGATAAAGGAAAATCTGACCCAAGATTCTAAACATGTCCAACCCTAATAAGTTCAATAACGTGCTTTATTTGTGTTATTTTCTTACAGTATTTTTTATTTAAAAAGCCTACAGTTGATGCGGTCTTTATATTAAACATAAGTAACTATTTGCAACAGTTGTCCTTTAACGTGTAATTCCATTCCTGAGAGTCTCGAACACCTTCTAGAATTCAATATGACTTTTGACTGTATTTATCAGGTACAATAAGTCTTTGCCAAAAAAAATGCTTGCAGATAAAGAAAGGAAATTAAACAGCATTGTTTTAGATATCATTGGAGAAATTTTAGAAAGACAGTTATCAGTTCTACAGCATGTCCCTTGGCTGCTCTCTTAGAATCAAATTATCAAGGGAAAAATAATGGAGCTCACATTCTGTGTTGTTTTTTTTTAAATTAAAGTCTTTTGTGCATCATCTGGTTTATAGAGAAACAATTACTTATTTCATTTTTTATTCATGGCAGCTGTGAAACAAATCCTGTGAATTTTACATATGTATTTCTTTATATCGTGGAAATGGAGATTCTTTGATGACCGTGTCCAATAACTGATAGCCAACCCTGTTGGTGTCGTTCAGATAGTGGCTAATGTAAAAGTAATGTGAGACAATAGTATTTAAAGTTGTGCCTGCAAGTTTCTGTTTGGGAAATTTAGAGTATTTGTGTTTTCTCTGACAGCTGTGTCAGAAATTCAAGGCATCCTTTGGTGGCAATCCTCAAGAATAATGCCACTCTCCAATGCCATAACAAGGCATAACCTTGTAGGCAATCATTAAGGGGTATTACCGGTATATATAACTGGGTTGGGCTGGAGTATGATGGAAATATGCAGTTGACTTTGTAACTTTGTACAAAGGGAAGGAATGTTAGAGAACAAAGAGGGAAGAAATGTAGATAAACTACTAAGGGACTAATTTGACTGGAGAGAGAGATGATGTAGAGAGGGGGTTAGGGAGAGATAGAAAAGAGGAGATTGAGAAGACTGAGAAAACAGAAACGGGTAAAGTGCATTTATAAATGTAGGAATCTCTGCAAAAGATATTACACATTACAGCAGAATTCACAAGACAAAACTCTGTGTAGTAGATTGATTTACTCAGTGTGTCAACTTCTTTATTAAACTGTTTAGACCAATTAATCCAGTGGCCCCACATTTCTCTATATAACTTAATAAATCTTTTATTAATAAAATAAGATTTTTCCGTTATACTTTTGGCGTTTATCTGATATTTTACCATACTACCACAATGTATCTACTTGATGTTTCCACCATCTCTGTTAGTAATACTTACTCTTGTATCTTTTTTTCTAGAGCACATACTTTATGCAATGGTGGGTCTAAGTTTTGTGCTATGAAATAAATGCAGTGTACACCCATACAACATATCGTCTTAATAATAATTTTAAACGTTTTTAAATAATTTTAAATATTTTAAAAGCGCCTAACTTGGTGATTCCTATCTCTAGCTACTTACTTGGAAATTAATCTATCTGACAATCTGTCTTGAACTAGAAGTTTTACAAATTTCACTGGGCACCATACACAGAGCACCTGTGAGTGGGTGGGGTGCACGCCCAAAAGCTGGTCAGGCTTCATATATACATGCAAAAACAATAGTTTGGACAGCACCCCAAAACTGGCATATGTTGCACAGAGCACCACTGAACTGACCAAAATTCATACAATGAAAAAAAATGCAGTGTGCATCCTTATAACATATTATCTTAATAATAATTGTAAACATTTTTAAATCATTTTAAATATTTTAAAAGCACCTAGCTTAGATGATAAATAAGTTTTGTGCTGTCCTGGGCCTAACTGAACTCATGTACTTGCCAAACCCAATTTATTTATTTTCCAGGTTGCGTCCCATCATTGCATAACCTTTCCACTACACTAGGTTCCCCCTACATACCTTACAATAGCGCCACATTGAACTTATGACGGCACAGGCACGAAAAACGTTAAGCTTTAACCATTCAGTATTTGTCTGTACATCTTCCTGTAAGCAATAAGTTATATTTTATTAAACACTTCAAGCGAGTTCAGAATCTTTACATTTTTTCCCTATTGACTTTGGTTTGTGGCACTTGTCAGCTTAAATCACTTTTTAGTGCCTAGAGGCTAGTAGGACGGCATAGAACGTCCTACATTAAACAGCTCATCGCGGCCCCCTGTGATGAGATGTGTGCGGACTTGATCAGGTCCCTGCTTGCGTGTTCCTGGCTCCGATCACTTCATGATCGGCAGCCAGGAACACACAGACGCCGGATGGTGCTTTGGCCGTTAAGGACCAAAGCACCATCAGGCATTAAGGGGTTAATCTGCTGTCTCTCCCCTCCAGTCTGCTGCACTAGGCCAAGTCAGCCATAGCCGAAATGCAACACAGACTGTACGTCTGCTCATTTTCCATGCCATAGTTATTTTATTGTTTTTCTCAGAGGATAAAGTGTTTTTACTTGCCTATTTTCATCCATTCTGTAAAAGTGTCAATTTATAGCAGTTGTTACACTCCGTGTAAACACGACAGTGTACTTACTATGTAGTACTTACAGCTGGCAAACCTACATCATCGGTAAGCTCAATGTCAAAATGGCCCCATAATGAACAAATAGTTGCTGGTTATGTGCTGAAATAAATAGCATTATCTGGATACTGAAGTATCTGTACTGAAAAATCGACTTTTGACTGATGCTCCTAGGCAGAACCGTTGCTACATCTTTGGAAGTCTAAAACCAGACTTCCAGGCAGCTGTGCCAGCCCCTTACATGCCAAACACTGATTCAGCTGGGAGGAGATGCACATCTCGCCCCAGCTATTGGCTGTGTGTGGCACGATTGATATTGAGCCAGTGGAATATCTTTTAAAGGGTGTACACAAGGAGCACATAAATTAACCTACTTGGTTAAGATTAATTTTAGGTTTCTAAAAATAACACCATTCTAAACAATTGATAATATTTTTTTACTTTTATAAAAGCAGATAACCAGTACCTTCCAAATGCCTTTAATCACTGCTCTTCCACATAGAATTATTCCACAAAAAACAAATTAAGATGCAAAGATGAAAAGAGATTTCTTCATATTATATACTGTCACAAATTGGAGCCAATTCAATGATGCCCATTAAAAAAAGTTAACTTTTTTACTGCACGTTACTCTGAAAAGTGTCAAACACTGTGCTTTCGAATTATAGTCCGTTAAAGCAATAGTTTGATAATGAGGCTATAGCGGCTTTTACCATTACCACCAATCATTTAAAAATGCAAGGGGTCCTAGCCTGCCCATTTAAATGGACTGGCGACTGGGCAAATGGCCCATGACCCTAAATGAGATTGGGCAGGAGGCTGGGCAAATGGGCCCCAGGTCCGCTCAACACTGCCAGGAGGGTGAGCAGTGTAAATCACTGTGGAAAAAAATTACCTTGAATAATATTTGTTAATGATTGACACCTTCAAATCCTCCTCTTAGGCCCATGGAAAGGGGCCATCCAAAAAATAATCCACCTAAAAATACTGAAGAAAAGTGATCCTAGCAACATGCATCCATTCTCCACTGAGGATGTATGCAGATTGAAATTTCAGCCAATTAGGAGACTCATGTCATCCAATAAGAAACCAGAGGACCCCCCTGAAAACAAATCAACTGCATAAGCAGCCTTTGTACTATTTAGTCATTTTTCATTTGGATGTTAATGGACAAAAAGTGTTTTGTTTTTTCTTCTTCTCATTAAGTTTTAACATGCTTCACTAAATCGCTTTTGTGCTGTAATTACTGTGCGGTTCCATGTTAGAGAGAGGGCTTTTATACCAGGTACGATTGGGATTTTACTGCACCCATGAATACTTTTGTTTAAAATTGTTGAATCACTTTTGCCTTTTGGGTCACACAATGCCACACGATAGACGCAACTCCACCATCTTTAGGCTTCACCTTATTTTTTTCCCAGGACACCAGCAAAGAATGTTGGCAGGTGTATATTAAAAGCTAGATAGTAAGCTTCCTTTACCTCATGTATCTGTCTTTGTTTGAATAACATAATCTGTAATTACCTTTTTATGCTGTCTGACAAGTGCTGCGTAAACTGTGGTTGCTGTAGATATATAAATGATAATGTAATAAAGATATGGATCCAACCATGGCGGCATGCATTTTGTTAAAAAAAAAAAATGTCTAGTCATTGCAAGGAGTAGATTTGCCAACTCAAATCCTAATGACATAGTCAAGAAATAGCACCTGTATATAATGTATAGTTTAATGGTTATAGTGAATAAACCCTTACCCTTTCAATTAATGTTATATAACCCTTCAATTCTGATCTATAGAAGGTAATACAGTAAAGGACTGTTATTGACTGGGTTAAAAAAAAGGAAAGACAAGAACAAAATGTAATCGTTTGTAATAGCTTGGGACATGATTATATAGCTCCTATACAATGCTTTTATATCATATATATCATCATCACTTTGTGAAAGAAAGACTATGATTTATACAAGCTTGTATATCCTCACATATCTATAAATCGTTCATAAAATAACATTGATTAGATCAGGAGTTGTGTTTTCTACTTCCTGGATCAAGTGTTTTTTTCTGAGGAGTCGGGGGAGAAATGATGTGTTTTATATATTTGTTTCGTATTCAATAAAAGATGAACATTTCATACACATATTTGTGTGGCTATACATGCAGGGACAAGCATGGTGAGTTTCCCCTGCTAAACAAACTCACCAGGTTAGCTAAATTGATGTATTTTACCGACAGGCCAATTAAAAATCGGCATCAGGCCAATGTTAAGTCTATGGAGACAGTAGCAAGGCCGGAATTTTTCTGAAGAAAAGGTGGCCACCCTACCAGTCTCTAGGCAGCAAATAATGTAATACTATCATAAAACTTCAGTCCCCATTTAAAATAATTCAATACAAGCTTTTAATGTGTGTCTTAACCCTCCTTTGCACCAGAGAGCTTCCTGGAATGGAAATGGTTATATATTTCTTAGTGTTTACGAGATTACAGTGTATTTTTGAAAATAAGGTGTTTAGAGCAAGTAAAACCAAACCTGTAATTGATGCCTGCCCTTGAAGAAATCCCCTTTACTCCTACGCAGTCATTAGAGATGTATAATGTACGGTAGAATACAAGGTCTGCAGAGTTATGAATGGGCTGACAAATTCCGGTTTGCATTTACCTTGCATTTTTTTGTTCCTGTGCTGGCGTGTAAAGGTTATCACTTATTATTGCTTTAGTAACTGGAAGCCTGGAATTCTAATTGTTTAGCATTTGCCTCAGCCATGCCTCACTTTATTGTCGGAGTAAAATATGCAATATCCTGACGTTGCATGTAATCACAATCTTCCTCTTGCTGCTTTGGTGTGGAATTAATTACTGAGCACAAATGTCAGGGATTGAGTAGCAGCAAATATCACCTTCACCTTCTGAGAGTCATGTGTAGGAGGAGAAGCTATCCGATATGTTTCCAAGCGTGAAAGAGCTGTATCTCTTTGTATCTGTAATCTTGTTATTTAGGAGGCCAGCATCCTTTCATCAAATTGCTTTTATATCCCTCATCCCTTCTTTTTTTTAAGTCTTATCCACTAGCATTTTAATATATTATATTGAAACTACACAATAGTAGCCGGATTAACATGACTGAGTTAACTGTTACACCCTAAAAGTCACTCTTGTGTAACTGCACAAGACTTTATCAGAAACATTGTCTATGAATTGTTGCCATTTTACTCAGAAGCTGCCAATGGGCTATTCATATTTTGTTCCAAACGAACAATGTAGTTGCAAACAATCCTATGTTTGCTGTGACAGTCTTGTTTATTTGGGTCCAGATTTGCATCTGTTCAGAGTGCTTTGCAATTGATAGCTAATTAGCAGTACATATGTGTCGGCTATGCTAGCTTCGACAATACTTTGTGAGTTTTCAAAGCAACATGAGGCAACTAACAGAGTTCCAAGAGTAAAGTAATCCGAACCTGATTTTGCAGGCGGTTTGGCTATAAACAACCTCAGTGACCGCTGCCAACCGTTAAATAAGGTGAAGAGCCACAATGTTATGGACCATTATATTGTGGGAGTTCTTAACTGAAGAAAAATAGCCAAAAATGATAATTTACATGTTCTGAATTTGAGAAGGTCTCCGATGTTTAGGATTTTCATTTATTCGTTGGACTTACAGGGCAAGTGTGACAAGATGTAAATCGCTCACAACCATATTCATGCAAGTGAGTCACAGTAGCACAAACAAATCATGAATCTACATCCTTTTTTTCCTATTCCAAGTATGGATGCTTAAACACCCTTAAAGGGACAGTCTAGTACCCATACTGCTTGTATAGTGCACAGGCTTTTTTTCCCAGTCCGATTTGATATTTGGATATAATGTTTTGTTTCATTTAGTCACTTGTTATCCTGGAATTGAATACACTGTGTGGGCTCTAAGTGACCTTGCACATTGATCACTAGATCATTAATTTGTATGAAATTATTCTCATTGGTTCCTGCAGCAGGAACCAATGAGCTAGTCCTCAGCTAGTCCTGGTTTCTTGCAAACTACTGTAACTACTGTAATTTCACAATTTCATCTAGCTGCAAGTATTTTATGTAATATCAAAATGTAAAACATGCATTTTAAAGTACTTTGAGAGCACATTAATATTTGGAAGGTTCCTTTTGGGCACCAGACCAAAATGCAGCTGGTGAATGATATCAGGATAACAAAAATAATCTCTGTAGCTTTGTTCTTTGGTCCAAGTTCCCTAAATTGGTTACCATGACACCCACCGATTTATTAAAGGAAGCACATTGTCAGTTTCTACTAGGGAATAATAGCAATTTATTTTGGGAAACTCATGGTGTGAAATTTGATGTATTGCTGTGTCAAGTACGTTTGATTATATAAGATGATGTGTGACTGACTTAGAAAGGAAAAGCAGAAAAAAGGTACAGGAAATCCCAAACTGTAATGCTGGTCTTTGATTTCAGTGAAAATCTGTTAGTTATTCAAGGAAGGACCTATTTCTCCATACTTAAAACTAAACTGAGAATAATTGATCATTGTATTTAGTTTTGCACCCTCCATCATTATAAAATATATTCAGCTATATGCATTATTTTTGTGTAATGATCATTTTCATGTATGCTGTGTAGAAACCTATTTTAGAACAACATTTAGTATAAAAGTACATTGGGAACATTAGCTAAAATATAAACTGATAAGGGAACTGCAAACATCTGACATTTATAGCTGATTTGGACGGAGGAGCAAGTTGCAGAATTTTTAATCCAGGACTTATTTTTTACAGTTCACCACAGTTCACTTTATAATCATACAAATAATGTGAAAATGTGCGCAACAACCAAACACTAAATACAGAGATTACCCTTAAATCTCAGGCAATCCTCTCCATGTTATTGTAAAGGGAAACATAAAAAATAGAAATGAAAATAATAATATAGAAAGTGCAAATGGTACCGATCCAAATGGAATATGTCTCAAAAGTCCAAAAAGATCTTCTCCTTTCTCCACTTCTGTCTACTTTTCACTTTTTAATCATGCCTCCAAACTTTATAGCCCAGGAGGCAGAGCTTTGGAGGTCGAGGGTCATGTGCAGTAGTGCTGTCGCTCAAACTTACATAGCTACTGGAGAGTGAGAATCACGATTGTGCTCCTGAATCGGGACTATCCCTCGTAACATGAGTTGTGTGTAGGGGCATGTTTGAGTGTGTAGACCTTGTTGTGTATTGTGATAATTTCTCTCTAAAAATGGAGCACCCTGCTTGCACTATTTCAACTTATTTTATCTTTCTCTAGAAAGTGACCAGCTGTACTAAGAATAGTAATATACTCCACAATGTTCTAGTCCATGTCAATGTCACATTTAGGGTTGCCACCTTTTCCTCAAAAAAATACCGGCCTTGTGTTGGAGGAGCTACAAGAGGGAGGGGTCATGATGGATGGAGCCACAAAAGGGGGCGGATTATCACTGAAATAATATATATTATTTGTATATCATGCCAGTGAGAAGCATGTGTGTATATATATATATATATAAAATATATATTTGTATATCATATACACTCACAAGCGGTCTCTCACACTTGCAAACAAAGTTTCTCGCACACACTGTCTCACACACGCTGTCTATCACACAAGACAAGCAGTTTCTCATCCACAGACTGTCCCTCTTGCTCACACACAGACTTTTACTCACTCTCTCACAGACTGTCACTCTCACAAACTCTCCCTACCCCCCGACAATATCTCCCACTCTCCCCACATACCCTCACAAGCATGTTATCCCGGTCTAGTGTAATATGGAGGGTGGTTGGGAGCAGTTGGTCAATATGCCAGTAATATTTTGCCACTCAATATGCCAGTAATATTTTGCCACTCAATATGCCAGTAATATTTTGCCACTCAATATGCCAGTAATATTTTGCCACTCAATATGCCAGTAATATTTTGCCACTCAATATGCCAGTAATATTTTGCCACTTAATAAGTCAGTATTTTGCCCTTAATATGCCAGGATTTAGCCATTCAATATGCAATTATTTTGCCATTTAATATGCCAGTATTTTGCCCTCAATATGCCATTCTTTTGCCATATAAAATTACAGTATTTTGCCCCTCAATATGCCATTATTTTCCCATTTTAATATGCCAAGATTTTGCCCCTCAATATGCCAGGATTTTGCCACTCTATTGCCACTTAATATGCCAGGATATTGCCGTTTAATATGCCAGGATATTGCAACTTAATATGCCAGGATATTGCCAATTAATATGCTAGGATATTGCCAATTAATATGCCAGGTTATAGCCAATTATTATGCTCATTATGCCACCCTTCTCCCCCCTTCCCCAGCCAGTACTTACCTCCTTGCTGCTGTCTCCCGGTGCAGGTCCGTGGCTGTGAGGGAAGCGTTGTGCGCTCCCCTCCAGCCGCGTGGATCAATAAAGTTTGTTGAAAAAAAAGTTTAAACAAACTTTATTAAAGCCACGCGGCTGGAGGGGAGCGCACAACACTTCCCTCACAGCCACGGACCTGCACTGGGAGACAGCAGCAAGGAGGTAAGTATTGGCTGGGGGAGGAAAATACCGGGCCTTGCGTTGCCGGTATATTACATATACCGGCCCCAAGACCCCAAATACCGTCTGTGCCGGTAAATTACCGGCCAGGTGGCAACCCTAGTCACATTTAGTATTCCTCTCTTCTGATGGTTGGCTGGTACTGATAAGGAAATTATAGCCTGTGGGTACTCCAGGCAGACTCAAAAAGAGAACCAGAGTGAAACTAAATAATATTGAGATGTGTATGTACAGTGAGAATGCTTTCAAAAATGGGCATGTTAATAGATTATTTTTATCAGTTAACAAAATGTAAGGTAAGTGAATAGAAGAAAAAAGCTAAATCAATATTCGGTGTAACCACCATTTGCCTTTGATACACGTACACAAATTCAGGAATTTATTACGTAATTATACCAAACTAATGGTGCTAATGATCATCAATTTAATATGTTGGTTGAAAGCACCTGCCCTGCCTTAAAACTTTTGTACAGTACTGTAGGTGAAAGTTTTTAGAGGCCATTGAATGAAAAAACACTGCTTACAACAGCAAGTCAGAAGTTGTGATTTCTTGCATTGAGATAATTCAAGAAGTGCAAGATGATGCAAAGTGCCCATGATAGAATGATGGGGAGCACAGGCTTGTCTGACATTCTCTTTAGAACATTAAGCCAATGTGTGTTGAGCCCATGTGCCATTCTGGCAATGTTATTATGAAGATATTGTATCATTTCTGTCCTTTTAAAGCCATGGCTCCAGAACGGACACCACTGTCTGTATAAGATTATACCAGTGACTATTAAAATGGCATAAGTATGCATTTTTATTGCTTTCTAGCATGATTTCAGTGCACGTCATCATATTAAACGATTTTACTGTTGGTCTCGGTTTACGCGACCCTTCTGTAGCACGGGGGATTCTGAAAAATCAAACCTATGTTACCCCAGCAGGGAAGTATAAATGGTAATATCAGTCAAATCCAAGATGAATACAAGAAACAGCTTTTGTGTGTAATGGTCCAAAGGCAGCCAGCCTGGTGTTCATAGCATAGGACATTATAATGAGAAAACTTTATGCTTTTGTTGGAAAGCTGGAATGATTGAATCTAGAAGTATTTGAAGATTGGCTGCTGTTAGAATAGAGCCAAACCTTCATTGCTCAGTATTGACACAGAATAATACTAGCTATCTGCAAGCCTAAGTTAATTAAATCTTGGACGGCCCTTTGGGTGGCTAGCACTGCCTGGTGTAGTGTTTAAGGAGAGACTTGTGTGTGTCACACATGAATCTCAACAGTGTAAACTTTTTTAAATGTCCTGAAATGCAAACCTCCCACTATCCCTCACCCCCCAAAACATAATGTTTTAATATAATATTCACTACCAGTTGCATTCTAACATGACAGGGATTTTTTTGTTCGCTTTTTATAAAAAAAAAAAAACAATTTAGGAGAAGAATAAAAAATTGTGCTTAAAAAGACAAAGTACGGTAGTTAAAATAATTTTAGTAGGATTATAACTGCGGACAGAAAACATCCTTCTCTTTGTATTGGTTAAAAAAGCAGTTTGTAATTTAACCACATAACACATAAATATTCTAATACAGTTAGAAACAAACAAAAAAAATTATAACTGGTTTTTAAGTCACATGTGACCTCAAAGCAAATGCAGCATTAAACATATCAATCCTTTCCTTTTAAAATAACCCATTTCATCCACCTGTACATTCCCAGCAAATTCTTATAAAATGACCATCCTCATCATATGTTTCTGTGTACACTAACTCTCTGACCCGTACCGACGGCCATCTTGTGTTAAAGCTAATAAAACCAAACAAAAATAAAAGCTCTATGTATAGAAATCGTGCCTTGTCTGCTATATGTAACTCTTTATAATTACCTATAACTGATCTAGAGACTGCCATGATTTTGTTCTTGAAGGGTTTTATTGAAAAAGAGCACATTGTAAATGCTAAAAAAACAGATGTTTCATCCAACATTGTCATAAACTTTAGTAAAATTGTTAATGACACGTTACAATTTCTGTAACTGCTAGTAAATGTATGTATATGTGTTATTTATTGTTACTTTATAGGCATATAGAATGTTCATGCAATATATAGATATAATCACACACAGTCCAGATGTGTGAACCTTAAAAATATCCAGTAAGTGTACTGTGTTGCTCCAGCTATCATACAAATATTTCCACAAAGACTAACATGCCAAAAGTCTGACTGAAACATCAGTCTATAGATTGTCCTCTCATATATAATACATATATTAAAGAATTGCTACTTTAAAAAACTTGTGATTGGCTCTTTGTGGAAAAAAATTGTGTGTGTGTGTATATATATATAAAATTTGAAAAATGAAAAGGCTGTTATATTTAATGGGTGTACAATAGAGAGAGGATATCTTGCGTCTTAATATCGGTGACTGTACTCCTCACCACAAGTCCTCTCATATGTATTTAATTTTTACTGTGATTTATCTGCTTTTAACAATCGCTTTCACTGTTCAACAAAGCAGTGGAACAAATGTTGATGACATTAAATGAAAGTAACAGTCGTAGTTTGTTCATTTCAAATTTCACACGTTTCAGAAGCACTTTAACTCTTGGAGTGCTAGTCTCTTGTGCATAGTTTAAATGCAAGTCATATAAAGAGAATATACCTAGAGACTTGTAATTATGGGCTGCTGCACTCCATTCCCATAGTATTTTCACATTAGCATAATATAAATAAAAGTGTTTTTTAATTTAAATATATATTTTATACATTATAGTGCATATTGGTTAGCTAAATAAATCGAGAAGCCTTATTCATAGACAGATTACATAATTAAAATATGTACATTGGTTTCATACATTTTTAATTTATTTTACTACATTTTAAGATGTGTAATTTTTGCATCTAAAATATTTTCTTTGTTATTTAACCTTCAGTTTCATTTGCGTTTTATAAGCTGTCAAGATCATTACAGTGTAGTTCTTTTTGTTGCACACTAATAATAATAACAGAGAAAATATGGAATATCATTTCTTTGTAGATTATATGATTTTATAAAACATAAGAAGCATAATGAAAACAAAAATTGAATGCAGTCATTATTTTATGTTTGTTCACAAGGGAATGTACATACAACACAATTTTCCTGTGTTAAGTAAGTTACTTCCATATGATATTCAGATTGTTTTGTGGTATGCGAGATACAGAACTGATGGTCTAAAATCTAGAATAATTGATCTTGGTGTATACATATTAGAATTATTAGTAATGCTTTCCTTGTTACTGCAGTCTTTAATTGTATTTAAATGTAGTATTGTTTGTGAAATGCTAATTTCTTATGTTTGTATTGAATTAAAATAGCTATATTTGTAAAGCATACTACTGATGTCTTGGATTCTGAAATGATAGGAGGAAAGATATAAAACTCCCTAAACAAAATTCTGATTTAGAAAACATTAGTGAGCACTAGCAGGAGATACATATATATGTTAGGTGTCCTTAGTGCATTGGCGAACATATAAAAGGTAATCAATATATCTTTGAGCTTATATATGCAAGAAGATTGGAAACATCAGAGTCCCTTCATCCATTTGAAGTGCAACAAACACTCTGCAAGTTTGGGAGTGCATTCCCTCAGGGGGTACAAGTTCTCTCCTGTTCTATATATATATATTTACACTACTTTTCACCCCAAAAAGGTGTTGAATATTTTACATCCACAGTTTTCTTGAAGCTCACTTTGTGTCTTCTTTATTTGTGTATACTGTATTGAGTGTGGTTTAGGGACACATTGTATTGAGTGTGGTTTAGGGACACACTGCCTAAGTGCTGCTAAAGCTGAGATTACTGTTGTGCAATCAATATGGTGGTTCAGCAGGGATAAGTCATTTCCAACTGCTGTGGACTACAAATCTCAGTATGCTTAGCTTGCCATGATACGGACACAAAATATTATTTTCAGAGTCATATGTTTTGTTAATAAAATGTATACTTTTTTTGTTTGTATTTTGTCACAACTTGTGAACCAATAATTGTCAACGTAATCTGTTTTTCATATGCAAGAGGTTGTTGTACTAGTATGTATGTGTGGAACTTTGGAAATAAGAAGTACACTTTTAATAGTTTAATGGTGGTAAAAAAATGTTTTAATTATAAGTGTTTCTAGATATAACATTTTATATAAACGGCTATGTGTGTAGGTAAAAAAATGTGTGTGTGTGTTATATGGATAACCTATTTTTATTAAAGTTATGTAGACTATACATTGTTGGCTGTTTTCTGTAACTGGTTCTGTTCAGTAATTTGCGATAGGTAATGTTTCTCTCTTCCCAACTATTTCCCCTGCTCATGTGTTAATTGCAGATCCTGTGTCAACGTGATGTTATACTGCTTTCAGTCTTCTCCTGGAAACATAGGAGAAGAAATCTAGGACAATTTTACATTATAGGAATAGCATGTGAAAGTTTAGATTTGTAAAAAGCATGTTTTATAAGCCTACCATTTTGCTGTAGGCAGACTAGATGAGCCAATTAGTTCTTACCTGCATTGGGATTTTTAGCACTGATCAGGTCATGTGGTCTATTTGCCTCACGCATGAGGTCTGACCCCAGCCCATATAATTGAATTATGTGGTCTCTGTGACCCATTCATTAGGCATGCTCCCAAAATAAAAACCCACACAATTGCTGTTTCCCAGCGATGCTTTTTTGCTTTCACACAACTTTACATTTATAGTTGTTATAATGCAGTCACAGGGCTATCATTTGCTAAAATCAAATTATCCCTAGATAAAAACTAAAAGGTTGATTAATGTATAATCAACTTAATGTATATTATAGACACATAATATATCTATACAGAAAATAAAGGAGGGTGCAACTTCTGGCTCTTCGCCAGCTGCGGGCTGCAACTCCCATCACACTTAGCCTGCAAACGAACAGAGCTGTTGCCAGCCGCAACTGAATTGCCTAAAATAGAGTATCCCCAATACACATAAATAAACAAATCTTTTGCTTGCTTCCTGGTGTTAGATTACTGGAGACGTGCAGTAAATAATAAATAACACTGGCATTAGACTAATAAACTTTTATTAAACTGAACCTACCCATTGCTGCAGTCTATTAGCTTTTTCTTGCTTCTCTGATCCTTTAAGACTCTCTGTTCCTCCAGACCCTGCTGAGCTATAAAATGTACATGAAACTCCTTGTAGCAACAATAACACTATAAAATGAAACTGAGGTAGTGACTCATCCCAAGAGCCTAATGCTATATTTTTAGCTTGACTTTTTTAATAGATAGGAACTTTAATTCAACAAAGTATAAGAAGAATGTCTTTCCCTGCTAAAAGCCCGCCTGAATAGCTGTAACAGAAATTCATTGCCGTTATAATATTCTTTTTGACTGGCTTTTTTTTTTTTATTATTAAAATGAGGTCACACAGATTTTCTATATATATTTTTTTATATTTATTTGACAATAAAATAAAATTGAAATCGGTATGACAAACTATTAACCCCGGACATACTGAACATAAACTGAAAATATACTGTTGCCTAAAAAATGTTTACAGTAAGAAAGCAGAGTACAGAACTTGATTGCTGCTGTCTTCTGCTTAATACATCACCTTGTGTCATGATATTCCAATGACATGTCCGCCATTGAACTAGCTAATTTGCATAAAAAGACACAAGGAGGCGCAATTAAAAGACAGTTGCACCTACAGTGTCAAAAAAATATATATTTTTAAGAAGTACTGTATCTTGTATCTTGTAAAGTAAACAAAGCAAAAAAAAAAAGTCATCCAATTTTCTACAAAACTTTTACGGTCTTGTAAAAACTGCAAAAAAATGTAATAGTTGATGTTAATAGGAACATCTCCAATTGGAGGTCACTGGTTTTACAGGCTTCTGTTAACTAATTTTCAATGTAAATTGTTTTAAAGAAAAAATAATTGCATTTTACAAATATGTGAACATACAAAAAATAAGTGGGAACTTCCCTTTTTAAAAAAAAAAAAAAACTTGTCTCAATTTATGCATTTGCTTGCAAATCGGTGAACAGTGACAAACTGCTGGCTGAATTGCAAAAATTAGATGTGAATAGCAGATTTGGAAGAAAAAATAATCTCCCAATTTACCTATGATTGGTTTCTATATTGCATTGTCAAATCATCACTCTTAAGTGAATTATTTTTAAATGTACAATTGCAGTACATACAATAATTTATGTTGATGGAGATAGTTGTGTACAGGGTAACTGGGTGTTTTTTCTCTCACGGGTTGGGGATATGGCAATCCTTGCTTCATAGACCTTATAATTTAAAATACGTTGCCAATACATAGAGAAGTACACAAGTAAAATACTTCAAATTAGTTTTATATATATATTGTAAATAATATTTTATCAGTTTAATTGACCAAAACTTTATAGATAAATGCTGCCAGATAGAGATTGGTGGAGGAATTAAATACATTACTCAAATACAAGTACTCAAAAAAATTGGGCAGACTAGATGGACCGAATGGTTCTTATCTGCCGACACATTCTATGTTTCTATGTTTCTATTACAAGTTTCTTTCTACAAAAATAAATTAGTAATAAATTAATAGATCTCTGCCAATTGTTTTTAAGGGGACAGATTTTGATTTGACTGCAGAGCTGAGGGTTTTTTTTAGATCGGTTGCTGCTTAATTAAATATGTTCATAGATTTATGCATTACATTTAAAGGTAGAAAATGCTTTAAAATAAATTAAACACACATTCAGGAGCATCTGTTTTATTTTACATGTGAATAAACAGCAGATTTTAAAATCACATTTAAGAGCCAATAAAATACATTTTCTCCATAATAGTTTTTCTTTGACTTTTTAAGGAATATGTTCAACTAACACCATAATTCTTTCAGATCTTTATTGCAGTTATTGTGTTTTATTTTTATTTGTTTTATTGCAGCCATTGCACCTGTTATCCAACATTTGGCCCCAACAGCATCCAACTGTAAAATACATGACTGTTTTGAATTATCTGAAAGATTGACAGCATATAACTGTTTGCGAACTATATTGAGCATTATTGGCAGGAATTTAAAAAGCAACTAACATTGGATTAGACTGTTGGATATTTTGTATATTTCCTCTGAAGTATGGTCAAAGCATACATAATCCAATCACTTAGAAACAGGATCATTAATCAAAAATGCTTTCTCTTTGAAAGCAAACAACGAAATGATGCAGAATATAATCTGTTTCTATCAGAATGTTCTTGGTAGATCATACATTAATAAGTAGTTTGCATCCCATCAACAATGGCAGTACGTGCCAATTGAAATTTTAACTAAATCATGTTGAACCCATAACAATATTCTATGCTTTTGCTGTTATTTGCTATCATTGCCACAATTATTGTGTGTGTAATAGATTCTTGTATTATATCACGTTTTATCACTATTATTGTCACAAATAGTTACTAGTCACCATAAGGGCATTATTTTAACTCTTTCAATATATAAGTGTCTATACATTGAGCGCTGGAAGTAACCCCCTTTTTAGCACTTTGGGAGTCGTGTAAAGAATGATTATAGGTTCTAGAGCAATCGGCATGATCGTTGTGTTTGTGTGGTTATTGCTATTGCTACTTTTGGAACATTGCTATATCATTGTGAATGTAAATAGCTCCATACTTTGTTACTTGTATTGTCAGCACTAATGTAAAGTGCTACTGGAGTTTTTGAATGCTACCAAGATAAGCCCCCGCCACCAGCATTCAGCTTGAGACAGAGCTCAAAGTAAACCCATGTGTATGTCGGGTTTACTTCACAAAGACGTCATTCCTAAGGAAGCAAGAGTTATTAAAAAAGCGTAGTATTCCTTTAAAGATTTAGTTTTAGCTGCTGAGTTGGAGAAAAGTCATCAGGATTTCATAATCATTGCTGAGGCAGGAAACTTTTTTTTTTCTTGTTTCTTTTATTTTCTTTTTTATTCCACTCGCTTTGCAAGCAGCATTTCCTATAAATTCCAGATTCCTGGCACAATTTATTAGGAAGGATAACAGATAATTATAAATACGGTTATAAGAAAGACTCTTTGATCATCTTGAACTGTTTTCACTCTATACTTCACTATTACCTTTTTAGAGACACTTCAGTGGCAAAACACATTCAGTTTTCATCTCAACTTATAGGGCAAAATACAGTAGCACTGGATTTCCAATGCTTAAGAGCAGTTCTAATAGTACTATGGGAATGTCCATTTTTGTTTTGATAAAGTATGTTATGTGTCTGATATTTTTAAAACCGTTTTGGTGATAATATTTTACACCATTCTGCTACAATTTGAAATTAATATTTTAATCCTTATGTAAATTTTCTCTTAATTTTTTTGGGTCCTTACCAGTCCTCCACCCATATTGACATTAATATTTACATTGTCAGATAGTTGTTCGTCGTTGTTTTGGGCCTGCCATTTGTGAATTATTTCACATATTAAGCATAATTACAAAATGTAACGTATTATGAAGTCATTTTAATTAAGTATGATTTAAATGATTTTAATTTCATACCCATATTATATTTAATCTACTTTGGTTCAGATAACAGTCATCATTTTATGGTCGTAAGTGCTGGACAGACAGGGTATGATAAATCACAGATCTCTTATGTTCCTTGGAATTGAAGGCCGATGACTCAGTTTGTAGTTATGCACCAGTACAGATTGGAAAACTGTCTTCTTCAGAAAACATGTTCTTAACTTGGCATAAAATCAAGACGACTTACATATTTAAAATAATGGAATTACGATATAAGTAAGGAATATTGATATAAGTGCCTTAATATATATATAAATTAATATGTATGTATGTATATGTAGGGTCTTAAAAGTAAAAAGTAATGTCATGCACCATCAGTGCATCATTGAAAGACCAATAAATCATAATAATAATAATTATATAGCATGTGTATTAGTTTAATGACGTTTCCAAAAACCTATAAACTCTATCTCTTATTGTAGTTTAAAACCTAGCACTAAGAATTCCTAGAAGTGGTCATCTTTCTCATTGCTACCCCTTAAAATTAGATGACTGTGAACTGTAAAGAATTTTTTCACAGTGAAGAAGGGATTTTCATTATTAAACAAATTAGGTTTTTACAAAGAAATAGTAATGATCGCTTTTACTTGTCTGGAACTTATTTGTGGAATTTAGTCACAGGGACAGTAATGCCTATATTTAAGATTTGTTATAGAAAAGTACAGGTTATGTCACTTGCCTATTTTTCCTTTTATTCTCAGGGCGGCTGTCATTAAATTAATCTGATCTTTTCATCTTGTCAGTGGCCTTAAATCCCAGTTTGTAGTCTGGTTAGGTATGACTTTTTGCAGCCGTGAAATGTCATGGCTTCTGCCATAACTATTACATCTGTCACTGAGCTTTACTTTGTGTGTTAATTAATTTAAAACCTTTATACTAAAACATTACTGACACGTTTAGATTCCCTGATGTTTTTTTTCCATCTAGCAGAAAGTATTAGCGGGGATTACTATACTCGAGAGCATGTTCAATGGCCCAGAATGCATTATTAAACAACTGAAAGTGTTTGTACATTTAACTATGCATTACCCAAGTAGAAGAAGAATTGACCCCATCAAGTACAGCGACCAAATGTGAAACATCTGACCTATCTGATATGTCCTCTGACCTTTCTCATCATTCTTTTTCAAGAGATCCTAATGAAATACACAGAAATTGTGCTTGACCCTTCCAATGCCTCACTTCACTATCCTATCATGTAGCAATGAAGCCAGGAAAAATAGAGACAAACTGTACAGGAAGGAAGGACATAATTAGCATGATATAATGGCCTTGCTTCACATGGAAAAACGTACAAGTCCTAAACCCTGTATAAAATAACGAAGAACCTCTTTCATCTTTGGCGCTGGAAGGAAAAGTATAGTCATGTGGAAGTTTCTAAAATGAAGCTGGCAATTGTTATTCATAAAACTTTATTGAAATATGACCAATCAGAAAGCTTGGTTCTTTCAAGCATGCCATATCTATGCATTTTAGTGTTTATTTAAAGATAGCATATATTCAGTAGTGTACTGTATTGGCTTCCAAATATTTTTCTTAATATAAACAATCCAGTTTATTATATTTGCTTGAATCCACCAAATAATTCCATTGCTTGAGTTCTGCTTTTATGCAACGTTATATTGCTTTATTTGCATTAGCAACCAGAAGAGTCAGCTTGTCAGCACCATGAGCAAAGCCAGGTTATAATTTACCACAACTATTAATATTTTTATGCTGCAAAATGTCTAAGTTATGAATATATTTGATATCAGCCCAGGAGAGAAAATCTAAAGCAGTACAAGGCATCTAACTACACATATCATAATTTAGTTATTCCAGGTGCAAAATACCCAGCTACAGGGCCCATATTGATCCGTTGCCATGCCATATTATCTCGTTTATAAAATGCCTAATTTAATTTTTTTACAATAGGTCTTAAAATGGGTGGCTATTTGATTTAACCTCACAAAGTTAAATTCACAGTAGTTATTTTTACTATACAATTAAGAAGGAAGGTGTAGAATTGGGAGTACAGGTTGAGGTTGCTTTTAAGCCAAAAATCACAAAGCACCCTTCAACTTTTTTTTGTTCTCCATGTACTTTCTTGCCCACTCTTTTCATTTCAGTGACCCTTTACCCTGTTTGTTTGCTCACCTTTCATAGTACTTGGTTGTCCCCAGCATCTCCCCCTTCATTTTATACTCTTCCTATCGTCTCACTCTCTTGCTTGCTGTGCTTTTCTATTTAACACCTTCGCGACAAAGGACGTGTCAGGCACGTCCTGGGAGAAACTCCCTTAACGACAAAGGACGTGCCTGGCACGTCCTGCGGTGAATCAAGTGGTTTTCACGATCTATGATCGTGAAAACCGCTTTAACGGTGCTGGTCTATTGCCTCGATGTCGAGGCAATAGCCAGCACCGAAATTTCTGTTTTGGAGCATTTTTTAATTATTTTATTTGTGTAAATTATATTTTAGGTCAAAGTTAGAAAAAGTGGGTTTTTTAAAATTTTTATCATATTTTAGGATTTTTTTTTGTAGTAAATTATAAGATATGATGAACACAATGATATCTAATGAAAGCCCTTCTTATGACGATAAAAACAACATATAATTTGTGTGGGTACTGTATGTGAGAAAGAAAAAAATTACAGCTAAACACAAACACCCTAGAAATGTCAAAACAGCCATTGTCACCAAGGGAAAGTCAAGGTGAAAATGTCTTGTCACTAAGGGGTTAAACTCATTCATCCTCCATTACAAGTTAGCCCACTTTACACATAAAATGATCTTTAACTTCCCACTTTACCCATCAGTCTATTTCTGCCATAATCCACACCAGGAAACCACATACAATTGTCCTTTAAAGTCACAAAATAGGCTATTCTTTAATATTTATCTATATATTTCTATGTCTCTATATATGCCCTTCTGTCTAAAATCTATTTACTTTGCATGTTTAGAAATGGAGGTTAATGGGTTATACATTTCATGTAAGAATGGCTGTTTTTACAAGGTTAATAGTGATGGCTAACCTAAAGGTAATACAAAAACAAAAATCCAAAAAAGCCCCAGGGCCAGATGGCTTTGATGCATCATTTTATAAATTGTTTGCAAAGGAACTATCCCTCCCACTAAACGAAGCATATAAGGAAGCTATGAGAGAGCAGAGTTTCCCCTCTGAGATGCTACAGGGGAATATAATTCCTATTCTTAAACCAAACAAAAATCATGAGGAAATCTCAAGCTATAGACCTATTTCATTGCTTAATTGCGATGTTAAAATCTATGCCGCACTAGTGGGGGAGAGGATTAGGCTGGTTTTAGAAGATCTAATACATCCTAACCAGGTGGGTTTTGTGTCAGGCCGATCCTCAGCCTCCCATGTAAGAGCTCTGATGGGCGTGATGCATAGCACTAGGTTGCGAGGGGTTCCCCAGCTGACCCTGTCATTGGAGGCAGAAAAAGCGTTTGATAGGGTCAGCTGGGAATTCCTAAGAGAAACATTGAAAGCCTTTGCATTCGATGGAGATATCTTGCATGCAGTAATGGCCCTTTATTCCAGACCGACGGGAAGAGTGGTGGGATTCGGAATAGGTTCACCATGGTTTAAGTTGTTTAACGGTACCCGACAGGGCTGTCCCCTGTCTCCGATCTTATATATTTTGTCACTCGAGCCGTTGGCCTGGGATATTAGAAACAACGCTCACATTAGGGGGTTCCATGGAATAGCCTCCCAAAAAATAAAACTTTACGCTGATGATGTCATAATTACGGTGGAGGACCCACAAAGATCCATAGAGCAGATCATGTCACACATTGAAGAATACAGTACCATATCGAATTACAAACTAAATATATCTAAGTCTACGGCCATGCCACAAAATATGAATGATCTGCAAATCGCAGATCTGACCAGGAAGTACCCCTTTGTTTGGAACGACTGCCTGCCATATTTAGGGATCATGGTTTCAACTGACCCGGCAAACTGGATGGAGTTGAATATTCTCCCTAGGATAAAAGATATGCATCGAAAACTTAGAGAAAGGAAGGGTTTGCACATCTCTTGGTGGGGCAGAATAAACACGCTATGGTCATATGTCCTACCCAAGTTTACTTATGTGTTTAGGATGATGCCCCTGAAGACTCCAATAGCATGGCTACAAATTATACAAACAGCCTTCTCTAGGTTTATATGGAATGGGAAAAAGCCAAGAATCGGAATGATACCTCAATCAAAAAAAACATCAGAGGGAGGGCTGGGGCTACCCAATATTAGAGAACAAGCCGATGCAGCCTTGATAGCACATGCAATAGCTTCTCAGAATCCTAAGGCCAGCAGGGAGGGCTGGTTTGAAGTTGAAAAAACCATTACCTGTGACACCAAGGGATGTGCAAATTTCTGGAATATTGAGGAAAAAAAATCTAGTGAGGATGGGGCAAAAAATAATCTACCTCTAATTTCCATTAGGAACATTTGGTATCAATATAAGAACCGGATGGGCCTAAAAAATAAACTCCTTCCAGGATTACGGATAGATATTCTCTCCCAGTTAACGGAGAGACTTAGCCTTTCGGCCTGGAGAGCAAAGGGATTTGGAGGATTTGCAGGAAGGAGGCCAATTAAAATCTTTTGCTACGTTAAGATCCCAATATGACATTGACGATAGGGACATATTTAAATATTTACGAATTAAGGGCCTTCTGAGCAAATCCATGTGGACAGGAAAATACACAAAAGCGACTGAGCTTTTTGTGAAGCTCCTTAAACAGGATAACTATAAAAAGCTTTTTTCTAATTCACTAATGGTGGTTCACCCTACTAATGAGAATAATAGCAAAACATTAATGCCCTCTATAAAGAAGTGGGAGGAGGATTTGAACGCTCGGATTGGGCCGGGGGACTGGCGCGTAGCACTACAGAAATGCTATGCGGCGGTTCACTGCCTCAATCTGAACGAAGTCCAATTTAAGATCTCGGCACGATGGTATATGACCCCCATAAGAATAGCAAAGATGTTCCCGAATACCGTTCCAACTTGCTGGAGGTGTGAAACAGGTGGGCGATTTCATGCACGTGTGGTGGAATTGCAGGCTCATAAAACCAATGTGGAACGACCTTTCTCAGCGTATATCTAGATTATTTGGACGAAGAATGGGCCTTAACACCTGAAAGAGCACTCCTGCATATGAATTTTCCAGATTATAATAAGAAGCATAGAATAATTTTTCATATTCTCTTGGCCCTGAAGCTGGAAATTGCCAGAAATTGGAGGTCAGTGAGGGTTCCGATCTGGGCCTCTATAAAGGCACAGGTTGAGAACCAGTGTCTCATGGAAATGAGTATTAGCAGGCATATGAATGAAAACTTTGAGAATTATCTTTACTGGAAAAAATGGGCTGAGAAGATTGAGAAGTTATCATGAGGATAGGGACTATAGCTCTCCACAAAAATATAAGGGGTAAATATATGAGAGTAAATAACGAGAAAGGGACCCTGGGACGTTCTCTCTGAGCAATACCTTATAGACGCCACCGCAACCCCCCCCCCCCCCTCCCCCCGGTCTTTGACCGGCCGCGCACACGTCTGTTTTTGTCTCTGTATTTTTGGGTATTGCATCAATGTTCTTCCATATCAAGGGAAGTGATATGGATTAAAGGGACGATAGTCCAAGCACGAAGACTACAGCTAACCAAAGATTGATGTTCATATACAAGATAACTGAAATGTATATACCCAAATGTATTTTCTATGTAATTTTTTATGTATGCTTTAAGCAACTTTTTTGTACTGTTTATAAAAAAACAAAAAAAAAATAGTGATGGCTAACCTTGGCAATTCAAAGGTTTGGAAACTATATATCCCAAAATGCTCAGTCATCACTGGTCTGTCATGCAAACTTAGTGAATTCCCCTATAGTTTTTAGTCAGTGACACCAGTTAATAAAAAAACAAACTGACACCTAGTTGTTCCTGCTATTTTAGAAATGGATTTTTACACAATTATTTTATTTTACATATTATAATTAGGTTCAGTACCACGATTTGATGCTCCTCCAAAAAAATAAGTGTTTATTTTCCCCTGTATATGTGAACAGCATTTGTTATTTAAAATGTTTAATTTAAATGACAGCTTTCTAAACACTTGAAAAAAAAAAATCTTGGGCTCTGATACAATATTTAGACATTTTCCTTTTTAGTCTATTTTGCTAAAATGTCCAAACATATTTGTATTTATGGCTTGTTTATTAACGCGTTTGAAAATATATTAAAGTCATATGGCAACTCCCCATGTTTTCTAGTGAAACTATGAATATGGCAACAAGGTAGCTAAATATTGGGGCCAAGGTCAGTTAATGGTTGCAGTTAAAGTTGTTGCCTTCGAACACACATTTTCCCCACTCACATCCGAACTGGAGAATAAATCACAAACTAACAAGACGTGATAGTGTCACTATACATGTGGCAATATTCAAAACAATCTCGGGGGTCTGTTCCCTAAAAGGTGAGTTGGAGGGTGAGTTGAGATGCACATTTCATCTCACTGACTCAATTATATATTGTGTAGGGCGGTGCGGGGGGGGGGGGGGGGGACCCCTTGCTGCTGACACCATCCCACAGCACATTGCGCTGTGGAACTTTTTCTTTCTTTCTGGCAGCCACACTCGGCTGGTGGAAAAAAAGTACCAAAAAAAATCATTGCCACCTGATATGACCTTATATCAAATATATGGTAGCTATGTTTCCCTCCTCCATGCAGGAGGGAAGTCTGCACAGAGGAGAAGGCCAGGGACACGTAAAACTGGCATATTAAATGGGAAAATAACAATGGCATTAAATGGCAAAATAATACTGGCATATTAATGGACACATAGAACTGGCATATTAATGGACAAATAAAACTGGCATATTAATGGGCAAATAAAACTGGCATATTAATGGGCAAATAAAACTGGCATATTAATGGGCAAATAAAACTGGCATATTAAATGGGAAAATAATACTGGCATATTAAATGGCAAAATAATAATGGTATATTAAATGGCAAAATCATACTGAGATATTAAATGGCAAAGTAACACTGGCATATTAAATGGCAAAGTAACACTGGCATATTAAATGGCAAAGTGACACTGGCATATTAAATGGCAAAGTAACACTGGCAAATTGTTACTTTGTCCTTGGAAAATAAAATGGGTGACCTTGAAGACCGTCCAGGAGGAACAACATACGAGTGAGGAACATCCCAGAAGCACAAACCCAGGAGATACTCAGAGATTATCACGGACATTTTTCAAATTTTTGATATAGAAAGATGCCACTGCCTCTTAAGACTGTGAAATATCCCTTTAGAGACATTATTGTATGTTTACAGTCTTAAAAGTTCAAGGAACAATTAATGTGGGCAAACAGAACAGTAAAAAAGTCAGAAAGTGAATACAAAGACATTTCCATGTATCCTGACCTATCATACAGCACAAGCTTGGAGAATATTATTTTTTTCTCTTTTCTTAATAATAAAGTATAATATAGCATAATAAGACACTACATTTATCACAATTAACAGATACTATAAGGTACAAAGTAAACAAATAGGAGAGTCTTTAGATAGTCTTATCTTTTAGATAAAGTATTAATACAACACAAGATTACAAATTAGTATATTTTGTTTGTTCAATGTATATTGTAAATTTTGAACATCAATTTTTGGAACAAGTGAATAATTTTTTTTTTCCCCCTCTCCTCCAGTATTAGGTCACAATGTACTAAATATGATACTACATCTAGCACAATAGATAGATAATATAAAATCTGAATATTAAGTATGGATATAAAGAAAGCAAAGAGGCCAGCTTTTATATAGGTTGACTACTAGATTCATTTTAAGGTTTCAATATAACACAAGTATATAAGTTAGTGTATTTTGTTTTGTTAAGGGGTTTTAATTTTTGAATACCAAATAACGATACAAGGGGACAAGTGTTTTTTTTTTATTTCCTATATTTTATAAAGCTATAAGGCACGGCATGTAGCACAATTAATGAATAATGGAATTTATTTCACTATTAATCATAGGTACAAAGAAAGTAAAGAGGGGGGCTTTTTTTTATAGGTACAGACTATCAGATTAACGTTTTAACTTAATACAAGGCTATAAGTTAGTGTACTTTGTTTGAAATCCTTAGTAATTTTGTTTTCTTCCGCCTCTCTCTCCACCCCCCATAGTGTGTCCCCCCCCCCCTCCTTCTTTCCCTTTCCCCCTCTCCCGTTTTGATTTTATTTTTTTCTTCAGGGTCTAATACGATCCCGAGTTCCTAGAAAAAAAAAAATCAAAGTCTTACTGGAACCCAAACCAGGTACATTTTTAGGTGCCCAGTGGGAGGGGATAGCACGATCCCGCCGATCCGTGATAAAGGCTATCGCAGATCGGCGGGATCGTGCTCTCCCCTCCTGCTGGGCACCTAAAAAATTTACCTGGTTTGGGTTCCAGTAAGACTTTGATTTTTTTTTTTTCTAGGAACTCAGGATCTAATCATTTTAACTTTCCATGTAAAAGGAACTGAGTGTATCTCTTTCTAAGGTCAGAAAAAATAGACATCGCTTTTATACAAGGAAGGACAAAGAAGCAGGTAGAGGGGGGTGGAAGTGGTACTCTTTGTTCCATGCTTCAATAGTTCTGGGAGACTCGTAGCACACAAGTAATAGATAAGATAAATATCAAAGATAATGTCTGGTCAGACCACAGTCTAGTATTTTGATATAAATGCAGGGAAAAAGCCCTTCCAAACAGGACGTGGCACTTAAGGGATGGTCGCCTCCATTCAAAGGAGAACAAGGATTACATAAGTAAAATGACAGACTTATTTTACAAAGATAATACCTTGGATCAGATATCATCCTATTTGGTATGGTGTGCTTACAAAGCTGTCATACGGGGACATTTTATAGAATTAGAAAAACAATTAAGGGGGAAAAAATAAAGGGTATCTGTCAAATCTAAATATCTCCTACTACGTGCTATCTTGAATAAATAAAGAAAATAATCAAATTAATCTGACAACAATTAGGAATACGATTTTTAAGCTATATATAACAATATAGAGAAATTATGGCTAAAATGGAGAAAAAGGAGAAAGTTTTAAGCAGTTCTATGCCAATCTATACAATCTAAGGGAGGACGGGACAGAAGCAGATATTGTAAAATACCTTGAAAACACTAATTGCCCGAAAATATCTGACGGTCAGAGAGACGTGTTGAATGCACCCAACTCGGAGAGAGAGAGGGAGAGAGAGATGTCTGTGAATAGATATTTATTGTTTTAGAATTGTACAGTTGTAACCTCGCGGGGCTCCCATGTGTCGCATAATTAATCTGGGTCCCATGTGTGGCATAATTAAGGGGCTCTTGTGTGGCATAATTGTGGGGCTCTTGTATGTTGCATGATTAATGGGGTTCCTGTGTGAGGCATGATCAATGGGGCTCTGGTGTGACATAATTTATGGGGCTCTTGTGTGTGGCATAGTTAATGGGCTCCTGTATTTGGCATATTTTGTCGGGCTCCTGGATGGCATATTTAATGGGCCACCTGACTAGCAATACTAAGGAATCTGTTTGGCATGGTATTGGAGGACATCCAGGGGGGTGACACCATGAGTTACTGCACTGTGTGACACCAACCCTAGTGACGCTTCTGGTGTAGGGCCAAACTTTGAGTTTCTCCTACTAGAAGAGCTCAGCTGGCCATTGATAATATATGTCTTTATATACTCACCTGTTATATCTATGTTATGTCTTTATATACTCACCTTTTATAACTATGTAATATCCAGGGTTAACACTATTATTATTATTGCAGCAGGAACTGCAAGACTGTTGAGATTAAATGTTCATCTGACTTCAACTCACCATTTTGTGAACTGACCAGTTAAATGTACCTAAAATCCTTGAAAATTGCCTTTTCATGCTGTTTCTCTGACATGTCAGTGCCCCTCTTCTCAGATTGTATAAATCATTGTTAAGATTATCACTCAGGGTGCACAAGAGTAGTGGAAGGTCCTTACTATATATATATATATATATATATATATATATATATATATCTCCTTAATGGTGTACTGCAGATATTTGAAAAACAAATTTTTGTTATAGAAAATGGAGACTAGACCTTCAATTTTGAAATGACCAAAAACTAAATGTGAAACACAAAACAGCCAATGTTTAAAATGCAAAATGGGTACTTAAATCATAAAACTCGATATTTGGTAAACAAAAATGATGTATATCTTGACCTTCTGATTCCCTTAAAAGTCCAGCTATTAACAGAGAGATGTACTGAGACCTGGAAAATGTTGCATTTTAATATTGGGTGCTGCCTGCTTCCCCTTTGTTTGGGACTAATTATATAAATTTGTTTTAATGTAGGGTAAAGCACTGGATGTGCATACCTTTTAATTTGTATATATATTTATAATTTTGGCACCAATATTTTTCACTTTTTTTAATCATTATTGAATTTTATAAATGTTTTTTAAATTATGAAAATAATATAATCTAGTGTATTACAATATTTTCTAAAACACTTTGCTTTGTGAGCCCCTTGAGTCACCGTACATGTATTCACACCGATATGATCCAACAACGGAACAATGTTCTGATGTATGCCGTTTGGGGTGACCTCACATGCTATTTTGTAAAGTTTAGTTGATGACATCTTGTTTTCCAACATCAGACTTACCTGAAGTATACTTTGATTCGATTTTGACTTTCTATGCTATGGTTTATACTAAATGTAAGGCATGGCATAGTCTGAGAGTGCCCAGAAAGCACTTTCTTTAGTAGAACTGTGAACCATATATTTGTTCTGATTAAGGTTACAAGGAAAACAATGTATAATTGTCTTGCAATGGGTTTTCATCTTGTACAAATGGTCAGTACATTAAGCTGTTAATTTAATGTTCTGCAAATGGCTCTCCAGCTGTGTATATTTTTGAAGATGGATATTATCAGCCGTGTTTGTGCAATTTAACACTTCAGCATTAAACCAACTAAAACAGTATCTGTCATTATTCATGCTGGGTTTCTTTCTTTTTTTTCTTTCCAGGAAGAGTGCTTCTTGAATCTTGAAGCTCCAATAGCCCGAGTCTGTGGCTATGACACTCCATTTCCACACATCTTTGAACCTTTCTATATCCCTGATAAGTGGAAATGCTTTGATGCTCTGCGGAAAATGATTAAGTACTGAATACAGTAAGTTGGTTTTATGTAAGTATTCCACTTCAAGTTTTGCTTTGTTTTCCTTTTTTTGCCCAAAGATACACTTCTAGGCTATTTTTAATGGGACAACACAAATAAATGAAACACAAAATGATTATTTGAGAAGGTTTCTAGTAGTTTATATCTCTAAATCCCCCCTGTAAACTCTTTATTCATTCACATTTTAAAATACTGAGGTACAATGATAATCTGTAGAAGATTGGTATGGTTATGTTATACATTTTGCACACCCCTAGCACCGTAAGAGTTAAGTTTGTTGCTTCGATTAACTTTTGAGTCCTTCTTTGAATGTGTAATGCTCAGACTTTAAAGTTGAAATAGGTTCTCTTCCTTGCAAATACAATTGCAATTCAATAAAAGGCAGAGGTTGCTCATGCAATGGAATCCATTTTATAGAAGATTACAGTGAAGCTTTTTACTCGAACACTGTGCTTTACGTCTTTCCTTTTTTTCAGAACTTAGTAGCACAAGATGACAGACGTTTATTAAGAGTTGTGTGAACTTGCAAGTGACTCATCCAGGAGAATATTGTGGAGGCCATGCTGAAGTTTTTATACTTAACTTCATTCCAAGAACTTTCTTTAAACAAAAACCTGTATCCAGAATCTTAATAAATTTTGATTACAGCGTATTTCATGGCGCAATTTTATTTGACTGAGTGACTGATTTCCTTAGAGCACAACATGATGATATAATTAAAGCACATTGCAATTAGTTCTCCAGTTCAATGGGGTTTCTCTCCACAGGGATGAACAAGGTGAACAACTATAGCTGACATTTTGTGCATCATAGCTTTAAACGCTCCTTTAAATTGAGGGAAAAGATGGTCAATGAGATATTTGAGGCCAGCTGTGCTGATCATCAGACTAAATGAAACCAGCATTGACTTTTTTTTCAGGAGCAACTTACCCACGAAGATTCTGACGGTCTTCACTGTTGATGAGCCAATACAATTTTTTTTTTTTGAGAACATATTTTTTCAGTGCTGTAGGTCTTGCTTTATGTATGTTTGAAGATATAGTCTTTGTCTCAAACAATCATTCGAAATCTACTTGACCAATGATTATGATGTTTGTGTTCCAACCATTATAAAACAATAGCAAATGGGGCGCATATGCATAGGGAGAAAAAAAAATGGAACAATAGCGCAGCTGATAATGAACACTTATGTATTGATTGTTTGTATTACATGTGTATAGTATTGCACTCACAAAGAGCCCATGAAAGCAAGCTCTTCAAAGGTATCTTTAATTTCAGAAGTCTGAAAACTATTTAAAAAAAATACCTTGACATAGTATCACGTTGTATGCAACCAAACACAAGTGGGAACACTCACAGCCACATACGCACAATGGATTTGTGCAAGAAATGCTCATGATAATCAATGATTCAATGGGAGAAGAATATCCAAAAATGTCCCACAGTAAGTCCAAGGCTGCAGGTCCTGTCCTTGTCCTCAAAGTGTTTCACAGCTTAAAAGTTAGGCTTTATCAGGAGGAGTATAAACTTAGTCCTGTATGGAAGAGCTGTACAAGCTACAAAGACATTTAAAGGAAATGTAATTCAAGTACACAAAAAAGCACAGCACATTAGTTGGGTCAGAAGCACAATGCATTGCTTCTCCTCCCATAATGTCTATGCATATTAAAACGCTCACTAAAATAATATTTTTCAAGCTACATTGAAAAAATATTTATTTTTTTTTCTTTCAAATTTAATTCAATTAGGCATTTTATACATGCCCTTGCTTTAGTTCTAAATGGATTTTTGTCATTGTCCATCATGTACCACCACCTTCTCTTTTTATTTCCCAAGACAAATTTGTTCCGAGTTCATTGAAAGAAACAGTTGTCTCTCTACACTTTTCAACTCTTAAATAAAGACAGACCATAAAGAAAGCACTGTAAAACCAGCTTAGCTGTACAGATTTTCACACTTGACTATGATTTTTGTCAAATATAGAATGCATTCCTGACCGTCTTGGATAGACTCCCTATAGTCCACTTTTGTATAAATGTTACAAGAGACCCAGCATATTTATCACTGACTCGTTTCTTTTAACTTACACTAAACTAATATGATTAATTACACATCCTGAAAACACTGTTTCCAAACATGCTCAATTATAAATACCAATCTCTTAAATTCAGATCAGATTATTTAAAAATATTGGCTATTCCAATATATTCATAACTTTTTTTTATGTGGGTTTGACACCGGTAATCTTACTTGAACTACTGTGTAGAAGGTAATGGGGTCTAAGCCAGAATATCAAACCACTTATGGCTACTCTTTGAGTTGTTGAAGGATAGAAAAAGGATACATTTCACTCTAATCCCATGTAGATATTTAGAAGGTCGGATTGATAGACAACCAGAATCCCTGACCCAATTTAACTTCCAAATGCACTGTCAGTGGATAGATATATTGGTGAATATTCCCCCAATGGACCTAGCAAGTTTATGTTGGGTGAGATGATTGAGAATCAGGTAAATAAATATTCCGCTTACATATAAAAGCGAAAAAAGTCTCTTAGAAAGACCCGACCCAGTAAAGGGTCCCATTGATTGGATGGGACGCATCTTACTTATGCTGACATCACACTGGAACTGGCCATCATTTAATTGACTGTACTAATCACGCCAGTGGAGCTGAGAAATATATATCTTTTTAACACTTTGGTGCTTTATTGTGCAACATAGGCATATACAATTTTTGGCGAATCAAATTTCCTGGGTGCAGGTCTCCCTGAGAGCTAAACATTGAGCTGACGGACTGCTCACCTAAAACATGGCAAGTGGCACAATTTGTGTGTGTGTAAAATAAATGCTGCTACAGATTAGAAGATTGACTATTTTCCAATGTGAGTTCCATAGCCTTTAGCACTACAGATCTGTGAAAGGTCTCAATGTTCTATGTGACTGTTATAATTTTCTAGCTTAGATTATATACCCCTTCTTTGCAGTCCTACTGTGTTTGCTTTGAGATAATCTACACTTGGAGGAAAGGCTACCCAGTTGGTTTGGGCCCTTGAGTTGGTGACTGGGGACGTGAGGTCATGTCCTAATGGTTAAAAATGTGGCGCTGTGGATGATTTGGGACCTGAAATCTAGGAAGGGGGTCACCTCTTTTATCTTGCATCACCATCATAATAATACTATCCACCATAAATGTAAACTTGGAACCAGCATCAGATTTCCCGAGCGCTGTATGGTAAGGAATGATGGGGTACTATAATGCAATCGACGAATTAGGAAGTGAACAGAGAACATAAATGTATGTGATGTTTCTATTGTTGGAAAGATTTCTGCATTGTGAAAACGTAGCAGAGAAAGGAAAAATATAACAATGTATGATAGTATGAAAATCCACAGGATTTGTTCCTAATACCATATATACTACACCCAGGCCATCACAGCCTAACATACATGTTTGGATTTGGTATGTATGAAAGCCAGAGGAGAAAAGGCGTGTTGAGGATTGCAAAATATTGATAGTAACTTGGTATCGTCATACTGTTCAGCTTCTTTATCATTTTCTGCAGGAAGAGGCAGGAAATTACATAAATTTGAAATAAACTATTCTCATTCGTTCCTGCAGCCAAAAAAAAGAAAATTGACTTTGACTCAGCTAGTGTAGGCAGTCCTGGTTACTTGAAAACTGCTATAATTTCACAATTTTATCTAGCTGTAAATATTTTATAAATTTATCAATGCAAAATGTAAAACATGCATTTAAAAGTACGTTGAAAGCACATTAAAATGCATTAATATTTGGAAGATGCATTTTGTGCACCAGACAGTACCTTTAAGTGGACTTTCTGCAGAATCTGCTTTGGTGGTATGTGTTGATGAATCAAACATTGTTGACAGTGCCATAGTTAATTTCTGAGGTACTGTAATATTTGAGAAGTATTGACCTACAATTAAGACTTTACTATAACCATTCAAACCAATTTAGCACTTTATATATTTAGACAGCAGGGTAAACAGCACTAAAATGATCTGTAAGTTTCTCTCAATATATCACTTTGATTAATAGTTTGTTAGAGAACAAATGTTTACGCTGTAGCATAGACTTTTCATAGGTGCTGTGTCAGCATTCATTCACAGGCCCTATATTGTAAAAAATATATATATATTTTTAACAAACCTTTCTAGCCCATTCTTTTATTCCCAGAGGAGGAAACATGCAAAGACCTATCTTTAAACAAAACAGGCCCGAATAGGTCTCTAAAATTCTATATAATTTGGCATAATTAAATGTAGCTATTTTATCCATCTGCAATTTACTCTCTTACTCTGTATGCCTGCAATTTAAGTGCTTACCATGGATTCAGATGGTTTATTTAAGTGAATACAAACCACACATGCAGGATGTAGATTGACAATTATCTGTTTCCCAAAAAAAGAGAAAAATGTTATATGCGAGCAGTGAGAGCTACAGAACCTTGAACAGAGATTGTAGTATGAAATTATTGAAGAATAGGATGTTCTTCTATTGTGAATAAATAGTCTTAAATAGACATTTGATGAATAGAGCACACAACCCTTTACTCTATTTATGAGCACATCTCACATAGTCCCTGACTAATTCATGTCTGTGGTTCCCTAGATGCAGGTTATGATTTCTCTTTGTACGTACTTTATGTATCATATTCTTTATGTTGATTTTGTATTTGCCTTAAAATATCTAATGTTGTCAATGTGGTCTTTGTTATACATCAGTTTTGTTCTAAGGGCTATCTGTTTCTCCCATCTGTAATCTGCCAATGGAGCTCCACATCCAAGTTTAATCATTACTTTGTTTTCCCTTTGAGGTAAACTGTGCATTTTTGAAAACTACAAGTAATGGAATTTCTTCTTCTTTTTTTTTTTGCAGTGAAACAAAATGTACCAACATTTTTGTAAATATCAGAGCCAATGTGGGGGGTGCACAATGCATTTAGAAGCCCTTTGTTTAACTGTTAACAGTTTCTACTAGACATGTGCAAAACTAAAATTTTCGTTTCGTTTTCGTCCATTCAGACGAAAATGTTATTTATTAGTCTAAAACGAATTTCGTTCATTACTGCATTTGTTTCGGACGAAATTCGTTCATTATTTTGTTTCGTTTAGTTGTATTCGTTCGTTTTATAGAATACGTGTAATACTATTGGCTTTCTATAAACCGAACGAGAGCCCCATTCATAAGAAATTCTTATGAATGGGGCTCTCGTTCGGTTCATAGAAAGGCAGTAGTACTACATGTTTTCTATAAGCCAAAAGTCTATAAACCGAACGTTCGGTTTATAGAATAACAATAGGATTACATGTATTACATTAGCCGACAGCCTATAAACCGAACGTTCGGTTTATAGGCTGTCGGCATTTCACTACACGGAGACAAAGTCTCCATTCATAAATTTATGAATGGAAACTCTGTCTCCGTGTAGTGAAACGCCGACAACCTATAAACCGAACGTTCGGTTTGTAGGCTGTCGGCTAATGTTAGTACACGGAGACAAAGTCTCCATTCATAATGAATGGAGACTCTGTCTCCGTGTAGTGAAATGCTGACAGCCTATAAACCGAACTTTCGGTTTATAGAATGCATTCCATAAACCGAAAGTCGTTCGGTTTATGGAATGTAAGTGTACTATGCTATTGTATTCTATAAACCGACTCTATTTCGGCTTATAGAATGCAATAGTACTACGAATGAACGAATGATTTTCGTTTATTAACCATTCGTTCATTCGGCTTTCGTTAGCTTAGCATTTTCGTTATTCGTTTTTTGGACGAATGGACGAAAATGCTATTTTCGGACGAAAATGCATTCGTCCGAAAACGAATGCACATGTCTAGTTTCTACAGTGAATGGGTACTGAGGCAATTGCATTTTCATATTACTTTTATTCACTTATTGCATTTATGTATAGTAATTTATGAATTGAATTAAAAGGTGTATTGCACCCCAGTACCAGATTGTACTCACAGGACTTGTCCTATCACCCCGAGTTGCCCTAGCACTCAGTTTTGCCACAGCATGCAGATACTACCCAGTACCCAGATGGTGCCCAGGACTTGCCACAACACTCAGACGGAATACAGGACTTGCCCCAGCACCCAGAGGGCACTCACAGGACTTACCCCAATACCCAGATGGCACCCAAGATTTAGCTTAGTTGGAGGAAAGGTTGCTGAAGGAGATAGAACAGCGAATCACAGAAAAAGCACAGCTGGCAATATGTTTCTCAAAGCCCAGTCTAGTCATGCAAGATGCATATTACTTGTATCCCCAAAGTGGAATTTATCTGTATGAGGAGAAAATGCTCCACCTTGGATATCTATGATTGATAATTAAAACTAGAATTCTTAGTAGGGGTTACTCTGAGAAAGGTATAAGAAGGGGATCTGGGATTACTAAAATTAGAGAATAGCTCGAGGAGGTTGACTTTAGAGGTCAACTTTCACTTTGAGACCAAAGACCAAGTCACATTCGACCTCCCATCTCACCATTGAGATCCATAGAAATCATTAAAAATTGGTATTTAGTACCAACTTTAAAGGAACACAAGTGAAATGTTAGTTGTTCCTAGTGTGAGGATAAACTGGCATGTACTTTTGCTAGTACACACCAGTTTATCCTCTGACTGACAGCTGCCATGTATCCATAGGTCCCCCCTGCTGATGCCATGCAAAAACAAGGGTCTCTTACTGCGCTATCAGCGAGAGACCTTCACATTCAGCTGTTGGAGCTGAGCGAGACCCTGCTCTAATCAGCTTGCAACAACCAGGAACGGCTGTGCCTCAGATGTGAGACACAGCTGAGAGTAAATATCTAATAAAATACATGTCAGGTTTACCCCCAAACTCTCGGTACATGTTTTTTTTTTTTTTTTACCCTTGCTTCCTTCAAGGATGTATTTGTACAGTTAAATATATGAATATAGATAGCACTATGTTAAGCAAGTTATGGTTATTGCAGTAATAGACCACAGAATATGTTAATGCAATTGGAAACCTGAGGTTTTGGATATTTTTAAGGAATATAAAAAATACTATATCTAAGGGTATAGCAATAACTATAAATATAAAATTATAACCATTATGTCTGTCACATGACCCACCATTCATATTTTCATACATTGACACACACCAGTCTCACATAGCAGCATTGGCTATTTAGAGGTATTATCACTAGTGGATCACAGTCCAATTGTTTGCAGGTGTAATGAAACAATTGAACAATTACAGATATTATAACAGAGGGGTTGCGTAGTATGGTAGCACCTATGACAAATCGCAATCTGTGTGAAATGAGTAAGATGTCAGCATTTGTCTGGATTTATGTGTCTGCTCCGCTGTGACAGTTTTATAATTTGAATGAATAACGATGAATATTTTTTTACTTAGTATGGAGCCCTGTCTTCTTTGGAGTACTGGCAGTTTTTTTTCTTCAGCACTCACAGTACTTACCCCAGCACGCAGATTGGACCCAGGACATGCCGCAGCATGTGACTATTTTTGGTGCTCACTGCGTGTCTCTGGAGCTCTACCATTCACTCTGCATGGGGGATGTGATTGGAATAGGTGGACAGACAAGGACAGGAGCTAAAAGCATTTCCTTTCTCCCTCACCAATGGATTAATGCAATGTCACAAAAGTCCTGGAGTCAATTGTCCAAAACAAGCCAGTATGTAGAGATGACTTCTTATGTATAGTTCAGGCACTTGATAGGTTAAAGGCCCGTACACATTTACTTTCTTATTATTTAGTCGAGCAAACCCTATTTTTTATATGCTCAGTAGGCCTAGTTCTTGCATACTTGAAGATAAAACAAAATATGCCTCTTCCATCCCCTAAGATTTGAATATTCTGAGTACTCAGAATGAAATATTGACCATACAAGACAGCAAAACAGTACATTATATTTATTTCACGTACAGTGGCTTAGCTATAACTTTTGCCACTCGGGGCGGTCCCTGAATCTGCCCCCCACTCAAAAAGAAGATGCATGGGGGTTTGCCCACCTCATCTTATATTGAAGCAAATATGGTACTAAAACCAAAAAAAAAAGCTGTTTTTGTGTTCCTATCCCCAATCACATAGTGATCAGAAGCCAGGGACACAGTGGCTGAGACCCAATCAGGATCTTAATAGACCCTGTGAATCCCTGCAGAAAACTTGCAAGACTTTGTGATGTTACTTGTGATGTCACGGTGGCATGCCTGAATCCATATGTTCGGGCTCAGCTTGTTTTAAAAATGTACACAGTGCTTGCTTTGAACTTCGGCTACATTTTCCCTATCAGTCCGAGGCCACTGACAGGTGGGATCCTGCTCCAGGTCCGTGCAGTGAGATCCGAAGCACAGCCTTTTTTTTTGCCTTTTTCCTATTTATGTGTTCATGCCATTGACAAATTCCAATGCAAGTCTACCCCTAAGGAGCAGTAAAAATAAAAGGATTTACTACTTAATACTGGTAAATTTATAATTTGCATAGCTGTAGCTTGGTAGTTTTAGCGATCATTTTCAAATTGTTTATGTGCTTAAGCAGGGGTAGTCTTAACCCTGCCAGTCACTTTTTACAATGCTTTAGATAAGCATAGGTTATTTAAATGTCGATGAACATATGGTTTTCTTAATCCTTTAATAAATTAAATTTGAATGGTTAATGATCAAAAAAAAAGAGACTGCTGGACACTGCATTTACGGTTGGCTTATAAACTTTATGAACTGTATAGTATACCCCCTGTGTAGCATTTTGTTAGAAGCACATTATAGACTATTGGTATTAATTGTGATGTGTACAAGGTGTTTATTTTTCTTTGTCAGTGGAGGGATTAAGCTGTCAAATTCAATTTTCTCATCATGTAGAACAGTTTTTTTTTTTACTGGTCTTATGAGTGAGTAACCACCACTGATTTATTTCTGAAACCAATACAAGAAATATGTGCAAATTATATTTATTTGTTTGCATATTAAAAATGTAGTTGAGTTCCCACATAAAATGCATGGATCTGTGTGTTTATAAATTAGTATGTTAAGGACATGTATGTGAAAATGTGCACAATAATTGCACATATGCTCATGTATGTCCTTAATATACCATATTTGCTTGAATACAAAATGATGCCACACACTTTGGATATTCATTTAGGAAAAAAATAAGATTGCCATGTACGAAAATGTTTTTAATGGTAAATATTAATTCACATATAAACAGTTTTTTCATATTTAATAAAAATTATGAATGAAATAAATGCATTTTTTTAAAACAAATGTCCTTTTATTTGCTAATCTGCCCCCCAGAAGTAGCCAATGCATCCCCCCACAGCCATCTGCTAGCAGACTTTGCCAATGCATACTGCCCCTAGCCAATCCATCCCCTCAAACAGCCATCTGCCTCCTAGTCTTAGTCATTGCATCCCTCCACAGCCATCTGCAACCCAGAATTAGCCAATGCATCCCCCACACATCCATCTTCACCCAGACTTAGGCAATTCATCCCCCACAGCCATCTGCCCCCCAGTCTTAGCCAATTCATACTCCCACACAGCCATCTGCTCTCCAGACTTAGCCAGCACTGCCGCTCATGCTTAACCAGTGCTGCCCCTGAGACGTAGCCAATGCTTTCCCCCCAGACTTGCAATGCAGACTCACTGGTGTCTATTGGGGGCAGCTGGTGGATGTCTGCATAATGCACAGAAGTGTCTGACACTTCAGCCAGGTGGTCATCTGACCCTAGGGTTCCAGCATAGAAGATCCAGAGGAAGTACTGGGCTGCACCGGAGGAAGTCTGCACACATTATGCAGACATCCATTAGTGGCTTGCCAGGAGGATCAAATATAAGACAAGGGGTCTTTTTCAGAGCATTTGCCCTGAAAAAAAAACCTCATCTTATATAGGCAAATACGGTACTAGCAAAATGAGTACCACATAGTAACATCCTCAGGATCTAAGTGAAATGAGAGACATTCTCAATGTAGTCTCTTATTGCTAGATTGTCTGCATTTTTTTTTTTTATTGTATATCCAATTTTTTCCTTGAAGGGACAGTCTAGTCCCCAAACTTACTGGTGCAGGGGAAGATTACTGCTTGTATAGTGGACAGGTTTTTTTCCAGTGTGAAAGTGCAGGCAATCTGAATAAATCACATTTTTTATATTTGACTCAAGCCCTCCCCCAGTGAGTACTCGCAAGTATACCGCCGGTGCGGCAGCACTGATTTATATAGACACTGAGGATGTAAAAATGTTGTCTAATTTAGTCACTTCCTGAACTCTTCCAATTGCATATATTATGTGGACTCTGAGTGACCTTGCTCTTGTACACAGTAGGATCTGCTAATAGTGAAACACATTGTCTGATGCCATCACTAACACAGGATATTTCCTTCATTTGAAGGAAATTATTCTCATTGGTTCCTACAGCAAAAAAAAAAAAAAAATTACTTTTACTCAGCTAGTGTTGGCAGTCCTAACTTTTTGCAAACTGCTGTAATTTCATCTATCTGTAAGTATTTTATATTTTAAGCAATGCAAAACATAAAACATGGATTTTAAAGTACTTTGAAATCCCATTAATATGCATTAATATTTGGAAGTTGCATTTTGGGCACTAGACAGTGCCTTTAACAGTAACACACTGTCTGACGACATCACTAGAGAGACAGGATATCCATTCATGTGAATTAAATTATTCTCATTGGTTCCTGCAGCAAAAAAAAAAAAAAAAAGGAAATTACTTATACTCAGCTAGTGTGGGCAGTCCTGGTTTCTTGCAAACTGTTGTAATTTCATATTTTATATTAATGCAAAATGTAAAACATGCATTTTAAAGTACTTTGAAAGCACATTAATATGCATTCACATTTGGAAGATGTATTTTGGGCACTAGATAGTCCCTTTAAGATTTCCTGTTCCAAAAAAAATGCAGATATGGTATAATAGATGTATTACTGTTGCTTTCATAACATGCCTGCATATCTCTCAAAGCCCTCCTTATTGTATGTCACTGAGGTTTGAGGCCCTGTTGAAATTATTTTCAATGTAAAACTACGTGGAGAGCTGTAAATTATTTTAAATTAAAATAAGTGCATTTTTGATACACTGCCTGGCCAAAAAAATAGTCGCCACCAAAAAAAAGTCACAAATAGTGTTGAGCGAACCCGAACCGCACTGTTCGGGTTCGTACCGGACATTACGGTGTCCGTGCCATGAACCCGGACATTTCACTGTATGTGCGTGTTGGAGTTCGAGGTTCGGCTATAAACCGAACGTCTTTAAACCGAAAGTCATTCGGTTTATAGACTTTCGGTTTATAGAATAGCCAATAGCATTACATGTATTCTATAAGCCTAAAGTCTCTAAACCGAAAGACATTCGGTTTATAGAGTACATGTAATGCTATTGCTATTCTATAAACTGAAATAGAGTCCCTATTCGTATGAATGGGGACTCTATTTCGATTTATAGAATAGCCAATAGCATTACATGTATTCTATAAACCGAAAGACTATAAACCGAATGTCGTTCGGTTTATAGACTTTCGGTTTATAGAATACATGCAATGCTATTACTATTCTATAAACCGAAAGTCTATAAACCGAACGTTGTTCGGTTTATAGACTTTCGGCTTATAGAATACATGTAATACTATTGACTTTCTATAAACCGAACTAGAGTCCCCATCCATAAGAATTTCTTATGAATGCGGACTCTATTTCGGTTTATAGAAAGCCAATAGTATTACATGTATTCCAAAAGCCGAAAGTCTATAAACCGAAAGACATTCTGTTTATAGACTTTCTTTTTATAGAATAGCAATAGCATTAAATGTATTCTATAAAACGAAAGTCTATAAACCGAATGTCTTTCGGTTTATAGACTTTTGGTTTATGGAATACATGTAATGTATTTGACCTATTCTTATGAATGGGGACTCTATTTCGGTTTATAGAATAGCAATAGCATTACATCTGAGAGTCAAATAGAACCGTCAAATACTATGCTTACAGCGCACTTTGAAAAATTCTAATAGTTTTGGGTGCTAAATAGTACAGTATTTTCAATTTGTATGTATTTTATGTTTTTTTTAAGTTATTTCCCTATCCATATTTGTTTGCAGGGCACTTGTCCTACTCTTACCCACATTTTAATTCCTTTTGCAGCCCTCTAGCCCTTTCCAGGACTTTTTTTAGAGGCATTTTAGTGGCCTAATTTTGTGTCCCCATTGACTTCAATGGGGTTCGGGGTCAAGTTCGAGCACGGACCCGGACGTTTTTCCGAAGTTCGGTCGAACCTCTCGAACCCGAACATCCAGGTGTCTACTCAACTCTAGTCACAAACTCTAAAATGTCGTTGCACCCCCTTTAGCTTTGATTACGGCATGTGTTCGCTGTGGCATTGTTTCGATAAGCATCTGCAATGTCACAATAATGATTTCCGTCCACTGTTAATTTTTCACCAAAATCTTGTAAAGCAAAGCCTTTTCCAACACATCCCAAAGATTCTCAGTGGAGTTAAGATCTGGATTCTGTAGTGGCCAATCCATGTGTGAAAATGATGTCTCATGCTCCCTGAACCACTCTTTCACAATTTGAGCCTGATGAATTCTGTCATTGTCATCTGGGAATATGCCCGTGCCATCAGGGAGGAAAAAATCCATTGATGGAATAACCTGGTCATTCAGGTAGTCAGCTTACCTCATTCTTTGGGCACATAATGTTGCTGAACCTAGACCTGACCAACTGCAGCAACCCCGGGCCTATTTGCTTAGTTAAGTCCAGGTGGTGACTTTTTTGGGGCCAGGCAGTGTATATTAAACACATATACAACATACAGAAAAGTAAGCTAGGTGGAACTGACATGCCAAGTTGCATGATCTTTAAATTGCTTATTTTCTCAAAAGTGTAGCAAGGCAAAAATGTTGGTGCACTGAACTAGTCACAAGTTCAAACATTATATATGTATTATGATGCATCCTAAATAGTTGTGGACATGCCATACATAAAGTGTATATGTATACAAATAAAAGAAACACTATACAACCCTACTTACAAAGCATTCGATTTGGAAACCTAATAAAGATGTGAGATTTTAGTTACATGAATTGTCCATGCTTAAAAGGACAACTGTCAACAAAACATTATGTTCTGTTGAATTATAGAAACATAGAATGTGTCGGCAGATAAGAACCATTCGGTCCATCTAGTCTGCCCAATTTATTTTTTGAGTACTTTTATTAGTCCCCCGTTCCCGGTCTTATAGCTAGGATAGCCTTGTGTCTATCCCACGCATGCTTAAAATCCTTGACTGTGTTTACCTCTACCACTTCTGCTGGAAGGCTATTCCATACATCCACTACCCTCTCAGTAAAGTAATACTTCCTGATATTACTTTTAAATCGTTTCCCCTCTAATTTAAGACTATGTCCTCTAGTTGTGGTAGTTTTTCTTCTTTTAAATATACTCTCTTCCTTTACTGTGTTGATTCCCTTTATGTATTTAAATGTTTCTATCATATCCCCCCTGTTAAGTCTTTCCTCCAAGCTATACATGTTAAGATGCTTTAACCTTTCCTGGTAAGTTTTATCCTTCAACCCATGAACCAGTTTAGTAGCCCTTCTCTGAACTCTCTCCAAAGTATCAATATCCTTCTGGAGATACGGTCTCCAGTACTGCGTACAATACTCCAAGTGAGGTCTCACCAGTGCTCTGTACAATGGCATGAGCACTTCCCTCTTCCTACTGCTAATGCCTCTCCCTATGCAACCAAGCATTCTGCTAGCATTTCCTGCTGCTCTTTTGCATTGCCTACCTACCTCCAAGTCCTCTGAAATTATTACTCCTAAATCCCTTTCCTCAGATGTTGAGGTTAGGACTGTACCAAATAGTCTATATTCTGCTTTTGGGTTTTTACGGCCAAGGTGCATAATCTTGCACTTGTCCACATTAAATGTCAGTTGCCACTGCTCTGACCATTTTTCTAGTTTAGCTAAATCATTTGCCATTTGGCTTATCCCTCCATGAATATCAACCCTGCTGCAAATCTTTGTATCATCAGCAAAAAGACATACTTTGCCAACAAGACCTTCTGCAATATCGCTAATAAAAATATTAAAGAGAATGGGTCCAAGAACAGATCCCTGAGGTACCCCACTAGTAACAAGACCTTGCATCGAATATACCCCATTGACTACAACCCTCTGTTGCCTGTCACTCAGCCATTGTCTAATCCATTCAACAATATTGAAATCCAAATTCAAAGATTTCAGTTTATTGATAAGCCTATGTGCGACAGTGTCAAAAGCCTTACTGAAATCTAGATAAGCAATGTCTACTGCACCACCCGGATCTATTATTTTAGTCACCCAATCAAAAAAATCAATAAGATTAGTTTGGCATGATCTCCCTGCTGTCTCTGATCTTGAAATCCAAGCGACTTTAGATGTTCAACAATCCTATTCTTTAACAATGTTTCCATTATTTTTCCCACTACTGAAGTAAGACTTACTGGTCTATAGTTGCCCGCTTCCTCCCTATCTTCCAATTGAAAGATTGGATTAAGTGCAGGCATTTCAAATACAAATGCTTTAATTAAAGAATATAAATAAAGCATCTTATTGTGCCCTATTTGCGCCGTATAGTTCTATCAGGGGGTTGACATGTTATCTGAAATGCAACTTGATTGGGAACGCATTCGCAATGACGGAGCAAAGTGGTGCAGCATTTCAACAGGGACCTGCAGGGTCTGTAATAACCCTGATTGGGTCTCTGCTTGTATGTCCCTGGCTTCTGATCACTCTGTGATCCGGGCCAGGAGCACAAAGACACCTCTGGTTGTTAAGGACCAAAGCACTATCCGGTGCGAAGGGGTTAGTCCCCAGATTATGGCACCCTGAATAGGTTAAGTTTCTACTGTTACCTAATAACCATTGAGCACACAATAAGGTTATACTGATGGCAGAACATGTTTAAAGATGCTGTTCCACAGACGTGTGTTTCCTCTTTGCAGTGATGTCACAAATGTGGGAGTACTTTGTCGACTGGCAGGACTCTGTTGCTAAAAACCCATGAACTTTGTAAACCTTTTTGTTTGGTGCCAAAATGGCTTCTACAAATGTAAATGCAAATTAAAGTACTTGCAAAGTACTGTCAAATATATATTTTCCATTTTGCATTGCTTAAATTATACACTTAGATGAAACTGCGCATTTGCAGAGGTTCAGGACAGCCCCCTTTCAGTCTCTCTGCTTCAGGCTTCTTATGGGGTTTTTATCCCCAGCAGAAACCAATAGGAATTTGCATGGGATTTCCTGTTTCCCTAGTGATGTCATCAGACAATGTGTTGCACTATTAGAGATCCTAGTGTCTACAAGAGTATTATACTTTATTTACAGTGCCTTGCAAAAGTATTCACCCCCATGGCATTTTTTGTGTTTTGTTGCCTCACAACCTGGAATTAACATGAATTGTTTGAAGATTTGCATCATTTAATTTACAGAACATGCCCAAAACTTTGAGGATATATATTTTTTTTAATTGTGAAGCAAACAAATAGGACAAAATAACAGAAAAAGTCAATGTGCATAACTATTCACCCCCCTAAAGTCAATACTTTGTAGGGCAACCTTTTGCGGCAATCACAGCTCCAAGTCACTTTGGATAAGTCTCCAGGTGCTTGCCACATCTTACCACTGGGATTTTTGCCCATTCCTCCTTGCAAAACTGCTCCAGCTCCTTCAAGTTGGATGGTTTGCGCTTGTGAACAGCAATCTTTAAGTCTGACCACAGATTTTCTATTGGATTGAGGTCTGGGCTTTGAATAGGCCATTCCAACACATTTACATGTTTCCACTTAACCCACTCAAGTGTTGCTTTAGCAGTGTGTTTGGGGTCATTGTCCTGCTGGAAGGTGAACCTCCGTCCTAGCCTCAAATCACGCACAGAGTGATGCAGGTTTTGCTCAACAATATCCCTGTATTTAGCACCATCCATCCTTCCCTCAACTATGACCAGTTTCCAGTCCTGGCTGCTGAAAAACATCCCCACAGCATGATGCTGCCACCACCATGTTTCACTGTGGGGATGGTGTTCTTTGGGTGATGTGATGTGTTGGGTTTACACCAGACATAGCGTTTTCTTTGATGGCCGAAAAGTAAAATTTTAGTCTCATCAGACCAGAGCACCTTCCTCCATACATTTTGGAAATCTCCCACATGCCTTTTCGCAAACTCAAAACGTGCCATTTTGTTTTTTGCTGAAAGTAATGGCTTTCTTCTGGCCACTCTGCCATAAAGTCCAGCTTAATGGAGCGGACGGTTTATTGTCGTCCTATGTACAGATACTCCAGTCTCTGCTGTGGAACTCTGCAGCTCCTCCAGGGTTACCTTAGGTCTCTGTGCTGCCCCTCTGATTAATGCCCTCCTTGCCCGGTCCGTGAGTTTTGGTGGGCGGCTGTCTCTTGGCAGGTTTGCTGTTGTGCCATGTTCTTTCCATTTGGTTATGATAGATTTGATGGTGCTCCTGGGGATCATCAAAGATTTGGAGATTTTTTTTATAACATAACCCTGACTTGTACTTCTCAACAACATTGTCCCTTACTTGTTTGGAGAGTTCCTTGGTCTTCATGGCTGTGTTTGGTTAGTGGTGCCTCTTGCTTAGTTGTTGCAGCCTCTGGGACCTTTCAAAAAAGGCATGTATATGTAATGACAGATCATGTGACACTTAGATTGCACACAGGTGGACATCATTTCACTAATTATGTGACTTTTGAAGGTAATTGGTTGCACGGGTAGGCAGATTATTGGGAGGGGCTGGGCATGATCCAGCGGTCATAGTACACATTGGTACTAATGACAAAGTAAATGGTAGGTGGGGGGTCCTTAAAAATGATTTTAGGGAACTAGGAAAGAAGCTAAAGGAAAGGACCTCCAAGGTAATATTCTCGGAAATATTACCAGTACCACGCGCTACGTCAGGGAGACAGCGGGAGCTTAGGGAGATTAATGCGTGGTTGCGAAGGTGGTGCAAGCAAGAGGGATTTGGGTTCTTGGAGCACTGGGCAGACTTTGCAGTCGGCTACAGACTCTTTGGACGGGATGGGCTGCACCTCAATGATGAGGGGGCTGCAGTATTAGGGGCGAGGATGGCTAGAGGATTAGATGAGCTTTTAAACTAAGCTCTGGGGGGGAGGGTCAAGATCAAAAAGAAGCAATGGTAGCTAGGGTAGATTGGAAGGTGGGTCTAGCTATGGGAGAGGAGGAAAGCAGTGGTGGGGTTAACATAGACCAAAGGGAGGTCCATATAATTAAACCTGCACACATTAAGTGTTTGTCAACTAAACAGAAAATGGGTAGTAATCTCAAATGTCTTTTAGCAAATGCAAGAAGCTTGACAAACAAAATGGGTGAGCTGGAGATACTGGTAAGTGCTGAACAGTATGATTTAATCGGAATCACAGAAACGTGGTGGGATGAGACCCACGACTGGTCAGTTAATTTACAAGGTTACTCACTTTTTAGAAAGGACAGAGTAAATAGAAAAGGGGGAGGGATTTGTCTGTATGTAAATCCTAAATTAAATCCCAGTATTAAAGAAGGTGTACATGATGTAACTGGAACTGATGTGGAGACACTGTGGGTGGAGATTAGCTTAGACGCTAAAAAGAATCGCACATTACTTGTAGGTGTATGCTACAAGCCACCAAATATTAGCATTGATGGAGAAGATCAGCTTTTATTACAAATTGAAAAGGCTGCAAATATGAATGAAGTTCTAATCATGGGAGATTTTAATTACCCAGATATAGATTGGAAGTGTGGCACAACTAGTTCAGCTAGGGGCAGCAAGTTTCTGGACCTGCTTAATAACAAATTTATGGCACAATTAGTAGACACCCCAACTAGAATGCCTGTCTGGATTTGGTAATAACAAACAATGAGGAGCTTATCTCAAACATCCAAATAAGAGAACACTTGGGGAATAGTGACCATAATATGGTCTCATTTGAGATTAATGCAAAAAAGCAAATTGGTAAATACGCCACCAAAACACTTAATTTTAGAAGGGCTAACTTTGATGGACTAAGGGCATCGATTGAACATTTAGACTGGGAACGATTGTTTTCTGGACTAAACACAGAAGACAAGTGGAATGCCTTTAAGCACACATTACAAAAGTACACATCCCAATATATACCTTTGGGAAACAAATGCAAAAGACACAAATCGAAACCAATGTGGCTTACAGGTAACGTGAAACAGGAAGTACAAAACAAGAAAATGGCATTCAAACATTATAAAAACACGGGATCAGCATTATCATTTATAGAGTACAAAGAGGCCAACAAAGCCTGCAAAAAGGCAATTAAAATGGCTAAATTGGAAAATGAGAAAAGGGTTGCCAAGGAGAGTAAAACTAACCCCAAAATGTTTTATAAATATATAAATGGAAAAAAGCTAAAGAGGGAAAATGTTGGGCCCTTGTTATCCCAAATGGGAAATTTGGTAAGTGAGGACAGAGAGAAAGCAGACATTTTAAATACTTTTTTTTCTTCTGTTTATACTAAGGAAGAGCAGATGGACGAGCCCCTGCTACAGGAAGTTATGGGACATTCGCCGCAAACATGGGATTGGCTGACACAGGAAAAAGTGCTTAAGCAATTACACTCTGTTAAGATAGACAAGGCCCCAGGACCAGATGGTATACACCCAAGGGTACTTAGAGAGTTAAGCATAATTCTGGCCAGGCCACTATTCATGATCTTTAGGGATTCATTCAGTTCAGGTACAGTGCCAACAGACTGGCGAAAGGCGGATGTCATTCCAATATTTAAAAAGGGATCAAAATCTCTGCCAGGTAATTATAGGCCAGTGAGCTTGACATCTGTAGTGGGGAAACTATTTGAAGGATTGCTAAAGGTATACACTCAAGAATACATCTTGAACCAGAATATAATTAGTAAAAGTCAACATGGTTTTGTGAAAGACAGGTCTTGTCAAACAAACTTAATAACATTCTATGAAGAAGTCAGTAAAAATATAGATCTAGGTGTGGCAGTTGATGTGATCTATTTGGATTTTGCGAAAGCATTTGATACAGTTCCACACAAAAGGTTACTCTACAAATTGAGAGAAATAGGTTTGGGGGCAAATGTGTGTATGTGGATTGAAAATTGGCTAAAAGATAGAACACAAAGGGTTGTTGTAAATGGAAAATTCTCAAATTGGACAAGGGTATTAAGCGGAGTACCTCAGGGGTCTGTTTTGGGCCCTCTTCTTTTTAATTTGTTTATTAATGATCTGCCACATTGTGCTGAGAGCCATGTCTCCGTGTTTGCGGACGACACTAAATTAGGTAAGGCAATAAAGACTAATCTTGATGTTTTTTCTTTACAGGAAGATTTGGACAGAGTGGGGGACTGGGCAGTAAAGTGGCAAATGAGGTTCAATATAGACACATGTAAAGTTATGCATTATGGGAAAAATAATAACAAAGCAACATATACGTTAAATGGTTTTTCCCTGGGAAAAACTACTAATGAAAAGGATTTAGGAATAATTATAGACAACAAACTTGGCAACAGTGCCCAATGCCAGTCAGCAGCTGCAAGGGCCAATAAGATATTGGCATGTATAAAACGAGGTATAGATTCACGGGAGGAGGATATCATCTTGCCTCTTTACAAATCAATGGTAAGACCTCACCTTGAATATGCAGTACAGTTCTGGGCACCAGTCCTTAAAAAGGATATTAAGGAACTAGAAAAAGTGCAAAGGAGAGCTACAAAATTAATAAGGGGTTTGGAGGATCTTAGTTATGAAGAGAGACTTAAAAAATTGAATTTATATACGTTAGAAAAAAGGCGTCTCAGAGGGGATATGATAACATTATATAAATATTTGCAGGGCCAATATAAAGAGCTCTCCAGTGACCTGTTCATTAACAGAAAGGTATAAAGAACAAGAGGTCACCCCCTCAGACTGGAAGAGCAAAGATTTCATAGACAGCAAAGGAAGGGATTCTTTACGGTTAGGACAATAAAGTTATGGAACTCACTGCCAAGAGAGGTAGTGCTAGCAACCACAATAGATGCATTTAAAAATGGTTTGGATGTTTTTTTAGGAAAGCAGAACATACAGGGCTATTAATAATAGAATAAGCATTAATAAAAGAGCTTATTGATCCAAGGAGAAATCTGATTGCCTCTTGGAGTCAAGAAGGAATTTTTTCCCCCAGGAGGCAAAATTCGAAATAGCTTCCTTAGGGGTTTTTTGCCTTCTTTTGGATCAAAAGCTGTAATGATAGGTAGAAGGGTTGAACTTGATGGACTTGTGTCTTTTTTCAACCTAAATTACTATGTTACTATGTTACCAGAGCTTTTTATGGGCTTCATAAAAAAGGGGGTGAATACATACGCACATGCCAATTTTCTGTTTTCTATTTCTAAAAAATAGTTTTATGTAAATATTTTTCTCATTTCACTTCACCAACTTAGACTATTGTGTTCTGATCCATCACATAAAATTCAGAATAAAACACTGACCGTAAGGCTGTATTGTAACAAAATAGTTGAAAAGTCAAGGGGGGTGAATACTTTTGCAAGGCACCATACATACATATTATATATATATATATATATATATATATATATATATATATATATATATATATATACACAAATCCAAAAGGGAATGCACTCACCTAAACTAGCATATATTATACGGGGTGCTGCTGAGACCAAATATTTATACAAAATTCAAAGATTTTGTGTGTGTGTAATATATATATATATATATATATATATATATATATATATATATATATATAACCAACTGGCTGAGGACGACAGGCATTCTATCTCTCTCATGTATATACCAGGTGGCTGAGGATGCTAGGCCTTCCATCTCTCAAATAAATGCTAGCTGGCTAAGGATGATAGCCATTCCATCTCTCTCTCATATAAATGAGGCTAGGCATTATAAATCACTGAATATTATCTGTGTCTCTATATTATGTACCTGTCAGTCTATTCAGCTCTCTATTACATGTGAATTAGACCATTACAAATAAGCCCCTATGGCTATGAATGGGATACCTTTGTCTGCCAGTCCATATTTCAGTACTGTCCTTAGCTGGCAGTTAGTTTCAGTCAGGTAATTAGTGTAGGAGAGGAAGGATTCGTGCTGCTGATCAGGCAGACATGAAGCAGCACCGAGAATTTTACACACTACTTTAATTCCACCTGCACAGGAAGTGACTAAATGAAACAAAACCATCAGTGCTGCCGCACCTGTACTATGTATGCAGAGTAATCACTAGGGAAGGGCTTCAGGAAAATATTAGAATTATGATTTATGCAGAATACCTGCATCAAATCACACTGGGAAAAAAAGCTGTTGCACTATTCAAGCGGTAGTCTTCAAGTTGCACCAATGTAAGTTTGGAGACTAGACGGCCCCATTCAGAAACAAAATAAAATGCTAGATTTTCTTCTTTAGCTTCCCTTTACTTGATGCAGAACTTATATGGAGTATTGCTAAGTAATAATTGCTGTAATGCAATCTATTGCACAACAATGACACATTAAAAGGCAGCACAACAGACAATTAGGAACTTAGACTGCAGTGTGTCTTGACATGGTGCCTCAATTTAATTATGCTTCAGTTCAGAAGAGCTAAGCTAATAATTTCTACTTTACATGTATGAGAAAAATTATGTGTTTTATTGTTTGTTGTATATATTTTTTCAAAGATACCTGATATTTGTAGAAATGCCAAATTCAGGGTTGTCCAAAATTCTTCCTTGCAGGATAATTGTTGAACATTTTTTTTTTCAGGGTCATACTTCACACATTACATATTAATTAGAAAACTCCTAAAACAGTGACAGGTATCTGAGTAGAGGTTGGCAAAAGTTATATTCCTTGTAAGCAAGAACAAACAAAAATGATTTGTTAACATTTGAGTATTTTATACTATCCTATTTTTATACACAGTACATATAAAATAAGCATTTAAATTATATACACACTAACTTGTGTGTATATGTCATATATATTGGTCTGCACTCTGTGTTATAGACCCCAACAAAGAAACAATCTGGCCTGTGATCTCCACAAGAAAGTTTACTTATAATAAAAGTTTACCTATTTTCCAATAATACAATCTTCATTTGAATGCTTATTTAATGTTGTAATTGCCTCTTTAGTGGTTTCCGGCTTAATTGGCAAAACTGGCACATTGGAGAATGCAGAATATGTGCTCATTATGTACTAATCTAGTGTCCGGAGGGTGTTTATTAGCTTTTCATTAATCAGACATGTTCTTTGAACTACAACAGAGTTTTGTTAAAAGATAAACTCTAATTGTTGAACTGTGGCATCCAGCAGCATCGCCTCATTAATGCATCTGTAGCAATAAACTATTTGCATTGCTAAACATCATTTACTGTAAAAGCCATCATATTTTCAGTGACTAAGCAACATTAAGCTACAGATGAACATTTTATTCAATCTTTTTGTTTGAAAGGTTACAGGAATTTTTCCTACCAATCATTAGGATTATGTTTTAATATTAGATTATTATTACAAATATAATTCTACTAAACTGTGTTCAACATCTTGTGATGCTCAATTGAGCATAAATAATAAAAATGCAAATACTATAGTTTCTGTTGGGACAAAATATTGGTCTACCCCATAAAATAATTTCCACCATAAATAAGCCACTGTGTGCCTGTTGGGCCAAAATAAGAACGTGATATAGTTATTGTTTAAGAATTTTGTTGCAGAAAATGTATAAAGAAAAATTGCATGTTTTTAGATCACTTTTTTGGGACTACAATCCTCTGCCTCTCCTAATCTGGCATTATCTGCACTGAACAAAAAGTCACAAAGTGAGCTAAAAAGCTGCACATTGAGACTAAACAATAGGGGTTATGTACAAAGGTTCAATGTTCTTAAAGTGATCTAATAAGCAGGAACAATCTATTGGTTTCCCTGGCGACTTAACCACTTTTAAAACTTTGCGCCACAATTGAGCTTTATACATAACCCCCATTGCATGTTCTGAAAACCCCAGTACCTACATAAATTGGATAGGTTGACCTAATGCTGTGTAAACCCTCTCCACCATAACGTATTGCTCTTTCAAGACAATCAAATGGCCATTTCTTCAAACAATTTTTTTCCCTCTGCAGAGGAACTGCATAACTTTAGCAGATTTAGAAATATCTGCTAGTGACATTGAAAACAAATTTACTTAAAGAGAATATAATCCAAGGCTCATAAAACAGGGAAGTGATAAGGCCAGCAAATTTGACAGGCCAGAACTGATTAAAAAAACAGATGCACACTGCTTTACAGTCTTTTTTCTGAGATGCTGTTTATTTCTTATTACATTCTTTTACTTTTCGTTTTCCCATGTGTTCTATAAGATACAGGTTGAGTATTCCTTATCCAAAATACACGGAACAAGAAGTATTTCGAGTAACTGATCATTTCAGATAACTGATCATTTTGACCAATAAAATATATAGAAAAGTCTCTAAGCACTTATTAAGTACAGTAGTATCAATGTAAATACCGTATAGCAGAGGTGGCTCTAGACTTTGTGAGGCCTTAGGCGAAAGTCGAACATGAGGCCCTCACGGACACACATTATTAAATAAAATATATGCAAGTGATAATAAAAATGAACTGTAGAAATAGCATATTTCAAGATCAGACTCAAATCCCAGCTTCTAGAAATGAACAGCTCCTAGAATTTTATTTGTCTCATAATTATTCTACAAACATCTATAAACATTTGGTATAGATAAAATTGTGTGCGGCTGACTAACTCACATTGTTATTGCTGTGTCCTAAATGTGAACACTAACACATATCACACAGTCATTCATAGACACACTCAGTGAGCACACACTGACTCACAGACACACTCAGTCAGCACACAATCACACTCAGCCAGCACACACTGACTCACAGACACGCTCAGAAAGCACACAATCACACACTAACAGAAACACTCAGCCAGAAGGAAAGGTGCTCAATGTTGAAAGTGGTCTCACAGACCATGTTGTGCTAGAAGATTGGCACTTTGTTCTTCCTCACAGCACCGGATGCACTGTGATTTAGCCATTCAATATGCCAGAATTTTGCCACTCAATATGCCAGGATTTAGCCATTTAATATACCAGGATTTAGCCCCTTAATATGCCAGGATTTTGCCCCTCAATATGCCAGGATTTAGCTCCTCAATATGCCAGGATTTAGCCCCTCAATATGCCAGATTTTGCCCCTCAATATGCCAGGATTTTGCCACTCTATGCCAGGATTGTGCCACTCAATCTGTCAGGATTTTGCCCCTCAATATGCCAGGATTTTCCCACTCTATGCCAGGATTGTGCTCCACAATATGCCAGGATTTTGCCACTCTATGCCAGGATCTTGCCCCTCAATTTGCCAGGATTTAGCCACTCTATGCCAGGATTTTGCCCCTCAATATGCAAGAATTTTGCCCCTCAATATGCCAGGATTTTGCCCCTTAATATGCCAGGATTTTGCCACTCTGTGACAGGATTTTGCCCCTCATTATGCCACAATTTTGCCCCTCACAATGCCAGAATTTTTCCTCTCAATATGCCAGGATTTTGCCACTGTATGCCAGGATATTGCCCCTCATAATGCCACTATTTTGCCCCTCACAATGCCAGGATTTAGCCTCTCACTATGCCAGGATTTTGCCACTCTGTGCCAGAATTTTGCCCCTCACAATGCCAGAATTTTTCCTCTCACTATGCCAGGATTTTGCCACTGAATGCCAGGATATTGCCCCTCATAATGCCACTATTTTGCCCCTCACAATGCCAGGATTTAGCCTCTCACCTCATTATGCCAGGATTTTGCCCCACACTGTGCCAATACCGTATTTGCTCGATTATAAGACGACCCTGATTATAAGACGACCCCCCAAACTTTGGATATTCCATTAGGAAAAAAACTAAAAGCCTGAATATAAGACTACCCTATAGGAAAAAAGTTCAACTTGTATATATTCACATGTAAATTGCTTTTTTAATAAAAAATTATGATATCAAAAAATGTATTTCTAGTTTTTATTTCTTTTTATGTGCCAATGCTGCCTTTCTCTTTCCCTTGCCCCCATTTTTCTCTCTCTCCCCCCTCCCCTTGTCTGTCTCTTAACCCCCTCACTCCCCTTGTCTCTGTCTCTTAACCCCTTCCCTCCCCTTGTCTCTGTCTCTTAACCCCCTCACTCCCCTTGTCTCTGTCTCTTAACCCCCTCACTCCCCTTGTCTCTGTCTCTTAACCCCTTCCCTCCCCTTGTCTCTGTCTCTTAACCCCCTCCCTCCCCTTGACACTGTCTCTGCCCCCCTCCCTCCCCCTGTCTCTCTGCCCCCATCTGTCTCTCTGTCCCCCTCCCTCCCTCCCCCTGTCTCTCTGCCCCCCTCCCTCCCTTCCCCTTACCTTGATCCCTGGTGGCTAGTGGGGGCAGCCGGGGGATGTCAATTTGAGGTCAGATTATAAGAGACCTCGATTATAAGACGAGTGGTAGTTTTCAGAATTTTTTTTCTGAAAAAAACCTCGTCTTATAATCAAGCAAATACGGTATTTAGCCACTCATTATGCCAGGCTTTGCTCGTTTGTGCCACCCTCCTCCCCCCCTTCCCTAGTACTTACCTCCATGCTGCTCTCCGTTGTTTCCTCCGTGCATCTTCTCTCCTGCACGGAGGAAGGAAGCTCCGGTCGCGTTTTTTTTTATTTTTTTTAAACTTTATTGAAGCTGCGCGGGTTCAATAAAGTTTAAAAAAAAAAAAAACTCGATCGGAGCTTCCTTCCTCCGTGCAGGAGAGAAGATGCACAGAGGAAACGTCCCAGGTTAGTGTAACAGGGAGCTTAACGGCAGCGTTAAGCTCCCTGTTACATCAAAGGCAATAAGGTGAGTTAGGCAGCCGCGAGGCCCCCATGAGTGCGAGGCCTTAGGCGGCTGCCTAACTCGCCTAATTAGAGAGCCGCCTCTGCCGTATAGGGCAAATAATCACTTTTATTGTGATGTAGCTGTGATGTGTGGCATTGTTGGGAACCTACTTTTGGTGCATCAGGCCTGCATATGTGCCATTGTTTTACCCTTTGTTGGTATGCTTGCGAGGGGTAATTAAGACATGCACAGAAGCGCTTAAGGGGGCTGTACGCTGAATAAAATGTTGTGCGCTTACATTCTGATAGCTATGTGTGGAATTTGCAACTTGTGATGAAATCTGAAATTTTGGGGGATAACTGATCTTTTGGATAAGGGATACTCAAGCTGTACTATGTTTTTAAAGTGTTTCAAAAGTGACCTAACTTTCAATGATTTATTGCATGTGTGACTTGGGGTTTTAGGTGTTTTTCAACATGCCTGCCAACACTGAATGTGCCAGTCCTGGGGTGAAAAATGGGCAGAGCTTAAAGGAAACAGAGTTGCATGACCGCGCAGAGATCCCGGCTACCTTGTACAATTACAGGATGTCTGGAGCTCATAGTTTATATGCAATACTGCCGGGACACTCCTAGCAAATTTGGGACTGTTGGCAAACACAATTTAATGCATTGTGAATATATAGAGAGATAGATATAGATATATATATATATATATATATATACATACACCGTATTTGCTCGATTTATAAGACGACCTCCCAAATATATATATTCCTTTAGGAAAAAAACTAAAAGCCTGAATATGGCTACCCTATAGAAAAAAAAGTTCAACTTGTATATATTCACATGTAAAGTGCTTTTTAATAAAAATTATGATATCAAAAGATGTATTTCTTGTTTTTATTTCCTTTTATGTGCAAATGCTGCCTCTCTTTCACCCCTCCCCTTGTCTCCTTCCCCCTCCCCTTGTCTCCTTCCCCCTCCCCTTGTCTCTGTCTCTTTCCCCCCTCCCTCCCCTTGTCTCTGTCTCTTTCCCACCTCCCTCCCCTTGTCTCTGTCCCCCCTCCCTTCCCTTGTCTCTCCCTGGTGGCTAGTGGGTGCAGCAGGGGGATGACTGCACGATACGTGCAGACATCCTCCATGCTGCCCGACACTTCTGTCTATTATGACGAACAGCCGGTCCGTCATAATAGACGGCAGTGTCGGGCAGCAGGGGGATGTCTGCGCGATACGCGCAGACATCCTCCACTGCTGCCCGGCACTTCCGCCGGGACTTTTATGTTGACGCCGGAAGGTCCCGGCTTCATCATAGAAGTCCCGGCGGTCGCGCAGGGCGACAGGAGAGGATGTCTGCGCTCATCGAGCAGACATCCCCTGGCTGCTTGAGAGGGGGATCCAGGTCCCCTGCAGCTGTGCGGGGGACCTGGATCCCAATCTTATAATCTGACCTCGATTTGAGGTCAGATTATAAGACGGCCTTGAATGTAAGACGAGGGGTCTTTTTCAGAGCATTTGCTCTGAAAAAAAACTTGTCTTATATTCGAGCAAATACGGTACTTGTGACAAATTTCACAGCTATTTTATGTACACATACCAATTAGTATGTAAACATTTTGTGTCTATGCTAATTGTTATAAGCGAATTATGATACTGCCCATACCTGCAAAAAAAAAAATTATTTTTAATGCTTTGGATTTGCATAAAACATACCTGCCAATATAGCATTATTTGTTAAAGTGAAAGGGTTAAATAATTATTAGGCCACAGAAATTTACCACACATTAGACACATGATCTTTATTGTAAGGTAGCAATCTATCAAGTATGCCAATTCCTAAGAATATGGTTTCTTTCCACCAACCACTGATTTTGTTAATTTAACCCCTATCCATTGCAGCTCCCCCCACTTTAAGTCCTCTGCCATCCACTGTTTGTACTGTTATTTTATTTTGAGCACTGCCCCTTCCAATCAAGTCCTCTGGGAAGCTTGATCATATATGAAGACATCCTCAAAGCATCCATATATAGATAACCATATATGCACACAACAGAAGAAACAAGTGATCTAAATTATGCCAAGAAAATATGGAGAAAAATAAAGTCTTTTACATTTAAATCATAAAAAAGTCCAAATCAGAAATGATCTACTTTACAGGTCAATTTATCTTTCTTTTTGCTGTTTGTTTTAAATAACAGGCCTTAAATATTTACATAACATGTCATTACAACGATTCCTAAAAGAGTATTTACCACAATAATTCTTGATCCCTCCTTTGAAAACTTGAAATTGCACCATATGTGTGACACCCAATCCCTTTCACATGTTTGGTTTATTTTAAAACAACATGTGCGAAGACTAATAATATATGTGAGGATTACTGGAATAAAAACTCTCCCCAAACACAAAGAGCTGAGATGTGTCATAATATATTGACATTTTGACTATCCATTCCATCTATAATACATAATTGTGTTTCTTTTTTCCTGTGGTAATATTCACAGAAGAAAGAAACACAAAATGGTAAAATATAATGGAAAAGGGGGAGGGTGGTTTGGTGCAAATGAGGTGGCTCACAAAGCTGTAAAATGTCCTGTAACTACCCCACAATTGCTCCAAGTATATACCGAGATATAAAACAAGTGACAGCGCGTTAAGTGTATAAGGTAAAGTGCAAGCAGTATATGATCTGATGATTTTCAGATGATCATTAGCATATGCAAGGAAAAACAGAGATTCAGAGAGAAATATAGTGCAGTATGTTTTCATTGACATATATAATAATTATATGGATCAATGTTGTGAAATGTGGCGCATATGATACAACAACGCTGGTCTCAAGATGATGCAACAAATCTGCAATAGCACCGTCAAATAATGGCAACACAGCTTGGATCAGTATGACATTTATTTACAAAAGCATAACAATACCTTACACTTCAAGTTATTCCGTGTAGAAATTGCAAAAAGTCCACAGAGTGCATATAAACTGTTAGTCTCACTACCGCAACGCCATCTACATACACGTTTCACCTCAAATAAAGGCTTCCTCAGATTTTCTGAGGAAGCCTCCTTTAGAGGTGAAATGCGTAAACAACTTTCCATAAAAAAATGTAAAAGGTATAGAAAGTTCCTTACAAAGTAAACTCCTACAACCATGCCCACCTTCCATTTCGTGCGAGTGTATTTGAATCCACAAAGCTCCATATGCAATGCTTTTACTAAAATGGCCAATGAGAGGGATCGGTCGGATGTATCTGTGTTATTAGCATACACAGCCTAATCTGTTTTATCAGCACATCACATCATATTACAAGCTGGAGTCTAAGTGGGGTCACTACATTTTTCATCACACCATATTACAAGCAGAAGTCTATTTTGGGGTCACTCAATTTATTATCACATAGCTGCGTGTGCAGAGTGCATTCAGGGCAAACATAAGGCTGCATTGGAAGCCAACTGGGGGTGCCAAAGTGGGGTGGAAGAAGCCAGAAAAATCGGAATCCCCAGCCACTGGCATGGGATTCGAATATTTAAAATACAAATGTGTGCTTCATTCTGCACCCTCTGTGGCCTCCCTTTGTGCCCCCGATTGAAATGCAGGAGTGGAGGGCAACCAACCGATGTCTGTGCACTGCCCATGTGCACAGACATCCTCTTAGGCTGCCTCTTGATCCTTGCACATCCCCGGAAGTCAGAATGTCTGCAAGCATTAGACTCAACAGATGTGCGTGGAGTGCAAAGTAGCAGCCAGGTGCTGGAGCATGTCCTAGGTCCCATCTGCATGCTAGGGTAAGTCCTATGAGTGCAATCAGCATGATTGGGTAAATCCTGGATACCATCTCTGTACTGTGGCAAATCTGGGTGCTGGGGTAAGTCCTAGGCTATCTGGATGCTGAGGTAACTCCTGTGATTACAATGTGAGTGTTGGGGTAAGTCCTGTGAGTACAATCTGGGTGCTCCTGGATGCCATTTGTGTGCTGGGATAAATCCTGTGGTGCCATTCAAGTGCTGGGGCAAGTCTTGGGTGCCATCTGGGTGCTGGAGTAAGTCCCGTGAGTGCAATCTGGGTTCCTAACATGGGCGTAGGAAGCGGGGGGGATGGGGGGGACGGATCCCCCCCAGGAAAAAATGTGGGGGGGACAGGTAGGGTGAAATCCCCCCCAGCAAACGGGGCCCCCAGCCCCTGCTTGCCGTGTTCACAGCGCATTGCGCTTGTGAACACTTTTCCGGCAAGCCGCATCCGATGGATGCGACGGCTGAAAAAAAAAAAAAAAAAAACTGACGCCGGATGTGACGTCGCGTCACATCCGGTGACTGTTTCCCTCCTCCGTGCAAGAGGGAAGACTGCATGAGGAGACATCCGGCGGGGCGGGGGACACGGAGCAGATTCATGTAAGTACTAGGGAAGAGGGGGGAGGGGGGGGGTTTAACTGGCACTATATTACTGGGTTCTGGCTGGCACTATGTTACTGGGTTCTGGCTGGCACTATATTACTGGGTTCTGACTGGCACTATATTACTGGGCTCTGGCTGGCACTATATTACTGGGTTCTGGCTGGCACTATATTACTGGGCTCTGGCTGGCACTATATTACTGGGTTCTGGCTGGCACTATATTACTGGGCATCTGGCTGGCACAAAATTACTGGGCATCTGGCTGGCACTATATTACTGGGTTCTGACTGGCACTATATTACTGGGCTCTGGCTGGCACTATATTACTGGGTTCTGGCTGGCACTATATTACTGGGCATCTGGCTGGCACTATATTACTGTACTCTGACTGGCATAATATTACAGGCATCTGGCTGGCACTATATTACTGGGCATCTGGCTGGCACAATATTACTGGGCATCTGGCTGGCACAATATTACTGGGCTCTAACTGGCACAATATTCCTGGGCTCTGACTGGCACAATATTACTGGGCTCTGAATGGCACTATTACAGGCATCTGACTGGCACAATATTACTGGGCTCTGAATGGTACAATATTACTGGTCCCTGAATGGCACAATATTACTGGGCTCTGACTGGCACAATAATACTGCGTTCTGAATGGCACAATATTACTGGCATCTGAATGGCACAACAATTATGGCATATGTGTGTGTGTGTGTGTGGGGGGGTTAACATTGCGATGGATGGCGGGATTGCATGCAGGGGAGGGGGCAGGGTCCAGGGGGCCCAAGCAAATGCTTGCCCAGGGTCCAATCACTATTAAAGACGGCCCTGAGCATACTTGCCAACCCGGAACAATCCCGCAACGTTTTCGATCCTGGGACTGTCCCGGGAGAATCAGCTCTGCAGCGATCACGGATGTCACCTGATCACATGACTTCATCGCATGACGTCATGTGATCATGCGCAAGGCTTGTGCGGGTCCTCCACAAGTCACACAGCCCCACACTGGGAGGAACGAGGTAGGAACAGTGACGGTGTCACTGTCAATAATGTACCGTTTTTCTTTTTATCATGGGAGCTTCGGAACGTGATTGATTATTGCAGCTCTTAGGGGCATTTAAAAAATGTCTCTTAGAGCTGCAATAATCAATGACTTCCGAAGCTGCCATAATAACATGTCTCTTAAATCTGCCAATGACTTCTACTAATGATGAGATGATCAAAAAATGAGGGCAAAAAAACCCCCTGGCAAATGAATGTGGGCAACAAAAAACCTGGCAAATGAATGTGGGCAAAAAAAAAAAACCCTGGTAAATGAATGTGGGCAAAAAAAACAAACCCTGGTAAATGAATGTGGGCAAAAAAAAAAAAACCCTGGCAAATGAATGTGGCCAAAAAAAACCCTGGCAAATGAATGTGGGCAAAAAAAACCCTGACAAATGAATTTGTGCAAAAAAACACTGGCAAATGAATGTGGGCAAAATAAAACTGACAAATGAATGGGCAAAATAATGTAATTAATAAGTAATGATTGTAAGAGGCACAGACAAACCTGGAACGGAAATGCCCACCTTCCCTGCAATGAGATATAGCTTTGATCCCTGCTATTGATCTACATTTTTTTAAAATGTATTTTTTAAGATAAAAAAAAACTGCTCACTTGAATGTGTGTATGTGACAGACTGTGTGTATGTATGAGTAAATGTGATAGACTGTATGTATGTATGAGTGTATGTGACAGACTATGTATGTATGTATGTATGTATGTATGTATGAGTGTGTGTGTGTGTGACAGACTGTATGAGGGAGTGTGACAGACTGTATGAGTGTGTGTGACTGACTGTATGAGTTTGTGTGTCTGTGACTGACTGTATGAGTTTGTGTGTATATATGACTGACTATGAGTGTGTGTGTCTGTGACAGACTGTATATATGAGTGTATGTGAAAGACCATGTATGAGTGTGTGTGTCTATGTGACTGACTCTGAGTGTATGTGTCTATGTTACAGACTGTATGTATGAGTGTGTGTGTGTCTGACAGACTGCATGTATGTATGAGTGTGTGTCTGCGACAGACTCTATGTATGTATGTATGAGTGTGTCTGTGAACGACTGTATGTATGAGTGTGTGTGTGTCTGACAGATTGTATGTATGTGTGAGTGTGTGCCTGGCAGACTGTATGTATGTATGTATGTATGAGTGTGTTTCTATGTGACAGTATGTATATGTGTGACAGGCTGTATGTATGAGTATATGTGTCTATGTGACTGACTGTATATGACTGCATGTGATTGTGTGTATGTGCTGTTGTCTGGCTCCTAGATTTTTTCCCTGGCTCCTAAAACTTAGTTAAGGTTGTCAAGCCCTGGTATAAATTTTACTAGTTATATACATATATTTGGGGTCCACCTTAAGCTTTTGGAAATATTTAATATTTTACAGTTTATTTTCTGGTCAGAAATGTAATGTTTGTTTGCTGAGAGGGTAGTGGATGCATGGAATAGTCTTCCAGTAGAAGTGGTAGAGGTTAATACAGTGAAGGAGTTTAAGCATGCATGGGATAGGTATAAGGCTATCCTAGATATAAGATAAGGTCAGGGACTAATGAAAGGATTACATTACTGAGATGGTAGTGGATGCATGGAATAGTCATCCAGTAGAAGTGGTAGAGGTTAATGCAGTGAAGGAGTTTAAGCATGCATGGGATAGGTATAAGGCTATCCTAGATATAAGATAAGGCCAGGGACCAATGAAAGTATTACTATACTGAGAGGGTAGTGGATGCATGGAATAGCCTTCCAGTAGAAGTGGTAGAGGTTAATACAGTGAAGGAGTTTAAGCATGCATGGGATAGGTATAAGGCTATCCTAGATATAAGATAAGGCCAGGGACTAATGAAAGTATTACTTTACTGAGAGGGTAGTGGATACATGGAATGGCATTCCAGCAGAAGTGGTAGGTTCATACTGATGTATGTTTTATGGTGTACACACAGCTCGCTGACTATATTTCATGTAACAGTGATAAAATGCACCTGCCTGATGTAGATGTTGTGCTGTGAATGTATCTGTTGTATACCAAGGATCCTGGTAATGTTGGTGGGAACTTGGTGATATAATATACACTGTGACAAGCTTTATTTTTACTGCTGCTATACCCGGCGAGCAAAAATGCTGTCCCCCCCAGATTTGTGGGGGTTCCTACACCCATGGTTCCTAAAATAGATATAGTATGGGGAAGGGTGGTGTGGTGGGACGGCAAGGTTGGAGAGAGTGGCAGGGTGGATGGTATTGGCAATGGGGGTATGAAAATGCCCCTTCGCCTGTGCAGACAAAAATCCTTGCACTGGCCCTGAGTGCAATGCTCTGCAAACAAATGGTACAAACATCTGGGAATATTGGGATATGTTGGAAGGAAGGTAATATGTTTTAAAAAAAATATTTTCTTTAAAATAAAGAGTTCATGACATTTTCTTCCCAGACTTTAAACACATACCCTGTAGGGCCATTAGTTATGCAGTGCTAGCTTGTACAACAGGTAGCTTTACATACATATTTACAAGCACACACATAACACCATTTTACTCACAAATGTCTATGAAAAATGCATAGTCCAGGGCCATGTTGGGTAGAATAAGTTCTGCAGACCAGTATACAATTTTACTGAATAGAGCCCTGAAATATGTATTTTCATAATTCACTGAATAAAACACCGATATGGTCTTCCTAGCATGTACTCACATGCATACACACAGACGTCCATGCACTAAAAATGCATGTACAGACAGACATGCATCTAGGTGCACAGACAGATTGACATTCATGCACTCACACATACACACTTATGCAAACACAAGCATCTACACAACAGTTTTTACTTATAGACAGTGCAGAATGCTGCAAAGTGCGACAGAGAGCAATGCAAAGAAGTGTAGATGGAGGGTTTTTGGAAGCTGTGTGAGTGCTGTTTCTCACATACACTCCCTGTGACGTATGATTATTTTTCGGCTTGATGACTTGACAAAGTCCTGCAGGGTTGAAACATTGTCACTTGAAAATGAACACCCCACTTGATTAAGTGCTTAGTGATTGATCATTTTTTAAAAATTTGTTAAAATAGTAGAACCGTGTTAGTCGTGCAAAAAATCCTTCCAGGATTGCATAATTCTAAGCAATTCAAACACAAGATAATGGCTTACCATTAACCAAAAAGACAGAGCTTATACAAGACACACAACTAAGATACACAATGCAGTGAATATTATTGAAGTAAAGACAAATGTCTATGCACCTTTAAACCAAAACACGCAACTTGTGTATTCAATGTGGAACCTGAATGGATTTTTTTTAATATCTACTGTTGACTAGAACCAAATAATAAGAAAAAAGTGTGAGGTTAGTGCAAATCTGTGGCAAATAAAAAGATAATGATATAACCTGTACAAATTTTTCTTAAATGTTTCACATTACCATACATATCACATTTTAATTATATAATACAGACAAAAAATAGATAAAACACATGCTAGTGTGGCTGGTGCATGGATATTTTTTAAAATGGCAGTGATAATATACTCACATTATAGCTGAGCTTGCACTCCTGATACAGGTCAAATGGTAATAGTCCTTAGCAATTTATAGGGCTAATGTGAATATAGGCAGTTAAGTCAGTGGGTCCACATCTTGCTAGAGGGTCCACACATTGGATGCTGTTAAAATATACATCAAAATAGGAAGCGTGAACCTAAATAACTTACCTTGCACCATTTTAAATGGCTAAAAAGGGACACACTTACATTTGGAAGTGGTAGAAGGTGTCGCTATGGGTGACACAATGGCCAGTTGAGAGCTATTTATGAAACTTGGTAAGACATTTAGAAAAAGAATAATGGAAAGAGCCGGATTTTTGTAAAAAAAGAATTTGTTAAAAAAATTCAAATAAATTGTATCATATGGGTAAAGACATTAAATGATATCTTCCATAGATACAAAAATACAAAAATAGATTAGAATACAAATATAACCTATAATGTGATCCTGTCCTCTCCTTCGGTACACATAGTACCTTTAATCACCAAGCAATATGATGCATGGTGCCAACTTTGCCACCAGCTTGTCAGTGCTAACTTTGTCCCCATACAGCTTGTCAGTGCCAGATTTGTAGCTACCGTATTTATCGGCGTATAACACGTGCCGGCGTATAACACGCACCTAATTTTAAGAAGGAAATTTCAGGAAAAAAAACTTAAGAACTTAAATTAAGAACTTTGAAGCCCAATATGCCATTTTAATATGCCAGGATATTGCCCCCAATATGCCATTTAATATGCAGGATATTGCCCCTAATATGCCATTTTAATATGCCTGATATTGCCCCCAATATGCCATTTAATATGCAGGATATTGCCCCCATTATGCCATTTAATGTGCAGGATATTGTCCCCAATACGCCATTTTAATATACCAGATATTGCCCCAATATGCCATTTAATATGCAGGATATTGCCCCCAATATGCCATTTAATATGCAGGATATTGCCCCCAATATGCCATTTAATATGCAGGATATTGCCCCCAATATGCAATTTTAATATGCCAGATATTGCCCCAATATGCCATTTAGTATGCAGGATATTGCCCCCAATATGCCATTTAATATGCAGGATATTGCCCCCAATATGCCATTTATTATGCCAGGATATTGCCCCCAATATGCCATTTAATATGCCATGATATTGCCCCCAATATGCCAGGATATTGCCCCTCAGTATGCTCGTTATGCCACCCTCCTCCCCCCCCTTCCCCATAGCCCAGCACTTACCTCTTTGCTGCTCTGTCCCCCGGTGCTCTGAAGCTGCGTGGCTGTGAGGGAAGCATTGTGAGCTTCCCTTCAGCCGCGCGGTCAATAAAGTTTGTTTTAAAAAAAAACAGACTTTATTGACCGCGCGGCTGGAGGGGAGCTCACAACGCTTCCCTCGCAGCCACGCAGCTTTAGAGCACCGGGGGACAGAGCAGGAACGAGGTAAGTTTTAGATTTTTTTTTTTCCGGCGTATAACACGCACACACCATTTTCTCCCTATTTTCAGGGAGAAAAAGTGCGTGTTATACGCCGATAAATACGGTATTTTTCACTTATGTATTGCTTATTCTACTGTCTTTTTTCCTGGTGTGGTAGCTAGCTTTATGTTAAATTATTGAGACCAACTAACGCTTATCTGACAATAATTTTTATTATAATGATCCTCCTATAAATTAATCAAATATACTTTAAATTAATATCCTAAAATGAGTTATGATAATGAAAAATAAAAAGATTCTATTAAAAAGTTGTAGCATGAACTGAATATAAACAATCAAATAAAAAATTAGTTGGAATAATGAAAAATGGGAAGTGAAAAGGTAAAGAAAATATTTAAAAAAAAAAAAAAATTATCCAGAAACAATGACAAAGATAATAATAATAAATACAAATGGAGAAAAGTAAATCAGCACAATTATATTAACTATACAAATCAATCATTAATACTTACAGACATCTCTAAACATAAAATTAAAAAAAAAAACTAAAATATTTATTATAGAGAGGCACAAAATCACTGATTAAATAACTTATTTTTATATTAAGACCTTTTTGGTTTAATAGAGGTAAATAACCTCTATTAAACCAAAACGGTCTCAATATAAATAGAGGTTAATACATATAGTTAAAACCACTTATAATATACTTTTCTAACAATAGAAGAGGCACCAAAACTACACAACATAAATACAAAAAAATTAAGGAGTACTTAAAAACACTGTTTCCAACCCACAATACGATGTGTTATTGCTTTCAAGCTCTGTGATACGCTCAAACACATCTAAAAGAAAGTATTCAGATTCACCCCATCACAGGTGCTCTGTAAATTGTCTCCAGAGAAAAATATAAAATGCAGGAGTGTGTCCATAAATGTAAAAATATTAAGCACCAAGAATGTGATGTTTAAATGTGGACCCAAATTTAAAGGAAATTAGCTATAAAAGAGATTGTAATCCATTAAATGATTTTGCTCTGATCCCATTATATATTATATCTAACTACTGGTTATTTCAGAAGCACCTCCTAACATATATTTATATACTGCTGTAATTATTTCCAAGGTGTATAGCAGCCTTATATGTTTGTCTTTGAATGTCATGGAAACCTTTTTTGCTATGTGGAAAATTCATATGAAGGGTTCACCCAAGATCGCAAGAAGTCCAGGCTTACAGTGGAGAAACTGGATGTTCTTCTAATACACATATAAATCGTACTATTTTATTTCATGCCAATAGATATTTAACCATAATGTATAAACTGAACTACATTACTTTTGGTTTATGACTTCTTAAATCATTTTGCCAGCCTCGTTTTTTTTTATTTTTTATTATTGAATTTGTTCAAATAAATTGTAGACAGAGCAAAAGAGGAATCTGATTGTTTAACCGCAGTCACAAAACCAAAAATGTGTCATGGATACCGTTTTTATCCCCATCTGCTTTAAATTCTGTTTATTGAGGTTGTAATTATTCTCCACTTTCCTATGATCGCCCTAATGAGCCATATGTGGATAAAAATCACAAAGTTCTAAGTGCTGGAAAATGATGCCAATACACAGAATAAAGTAATGCGGTTATTATGTGTGCAAAATACAGACATAAATTGGCACCGGATTTATAATAACTAGTGGTAACCTTTGGTTGACCTTATGTGACTATTAAACAGACTTACAGCACCTGATTACTTAACAAATTGGTTAAATGATAACACACCTACTTTTATAATATTTTCAGATGCAGCTTTGCCAGTGAATCCTGCCCTGTTCAAATATTCAATTCTATTTCCAGCTGTCTGAATTAAAATGGAAAATGCTTGAAGTATCGAATTCATCAGTGTGGAGCAATGGGTAACATATATCAGATGCCTAACTCATGCTTTAAGTACTTTACCTGATTTATCACATTGTACATATTTACTTTTTTAATCATATAAAAAAAAAATCATGCAGTAATAAAATGAAGTATATTGGGGAAGTAGAAAAGGCTTTTAATATTGTATTGTCCTTGATTATTCTCTATTATCGGAAAGGTTTTGTATCAGATATTCTAATGTACTCATGTAAGTAAATAGAAGATATATATTTTTTAAGATATGTGCCTTATGATTTTTTTTCCCATTATTTAGATTAACCCCTTCGCGACCTTATGACGAGTTAATGCGTCATAAGAGCCGCAGCATTAGCGACCTTATGACGAGTTAACTCGTCATGCAGTCTAGCCAGCGGTGCGCTCCGTGGGCACCGCCAGCTAGTCTGCAACGGGTCCAGGACTAAGCCTCGCACCCGAGGCAAAGCTCCTGGACCCGATCGGTGAATTTCTGGGCATGTGATGCAAATGCAAATTAGATGCAAAGTCAATGTGTTCACACACTGACTTTGCCTCTAATTCACTCTCTGTGCTTCACGTTCTTATAGTGAAGCACAGAAAAGTGACCTGCAAGTAAAAATAAATTAATAAAGAACGTTGCTGAGAAGGGGGAAAAAATTAACCCTTTCATTGCTGATCACAGTTTTTAACTGTGATCAGTTTCTTTCCACTTTATGGCCCTCATTAAGTTTTTTTTTTGGACAAATTTTTCTATTTTTGCAATTTATAAAGTTTTTTTTAATAAATAAAGGTAATTTTAATATATTTATTTAATAAAATTTAACCCCTGCATGCCTGTTGCATGATTTTTACTGATCTGACATCGCACTCTTCAGAGTTTTTTTCTGTCTTTTTTGTTATGGGGGGTTTGGGAACCAATATTTTTCTTTTTTATTAGTTAGTTAATTAGGGGGGATAAGTGGGTTAGTGTTGCACTAGTTGTGCAGCTTATTATTGGGAAAATAATGGGGAAAACCTTTTTTTTCCTCAAAAATGTCCTCTTTTATATGTATTTTTTAATACTAAAATGTAAATCATTTTTATGTATAGGGTATCAAAAGAAAGCTCTAACTGTCCTTTAAAAAACAACATATAACTTGTATGGGTACGTTAAATGAGAGAGAGGAAAATGATGTTTCAAAAACCGCATATTAAAAATTAAAAAACGCTCTGGTCCTTGGCCCAGGAAAATCCCTGGTCATCTTTTCTTGTCGGGGGAAAAATATTTTAACTCCCACCATTACAATGTAATGTAACCACAGCAATTTAACATTTAGCCCTTTCTTTGCCTGGTGAACAGATCATTTATTTGCACATATTACCACAGTTCTCTAGCTACATTCAAGAACATACAAAATGTTGTAACACTCATGGTACTTGACATTTACGAAAATCATTATGTAAAGGCTACTGAGCACCGTTCGGAGAACGAACAAAGGTTACTTGATTTAAAACAAAGATTTTAAATACATTTTAGATCTCAGTTGTTGTGTTACTTTCTATCACCAAGTGACAAGCAAAACCAAATGTGACATCAGTAGACAAGTGCCAAATATGATATAATGTTTGAAAACCAAATTTTGTCTGTTTCCAATTTCTAATTCCGAACATATTGTAAAATCAGAGTGTGTTTATTATCGTTTGACTCACTAATCTGCAATAAAAACTCACTAAAGCATTTATTGCAAAAAAAAAAATGTTAGACTGGAAGAATTAAACACGAAAAAATAAAAGTTTATTTAGTTCTGCTAAATCAACTCTGTGTTTTGACTGTGGAAAAGTTTGCGCTATTTGAACATCCAAATTAGCATTTCACAATGAAACTGCAGTATGTTTATGCTTCATTAGTTATAATTTAGCATTTCTCATAAAGTGCTCATACATTTTATTAAATGTGCATGTCTACTTTTTAGAACAAAAGATAAAAAGCAAACAAAATACAATTTGTCATCCTTTACCAGTCATTTATCTGTAACACTAACATTAAAATGACACTGGTATTATTTAGTATCAAATTACTGTTATTTTAATTACAAAACTGAAGGCACACTCCATAACTTGAATAATCTATCTGTGTGAATTTGTTAGTTTCAAATATAATGATCTATAAGAGAGTAAAGGCAATTGTAATGCTCTATAAGAGAGTAGAGACAAGTCGACTGTATATTTGTGGTAGATCTTTCAATATGACAGACTCTGAGACTATGTTATTCCTGTTATGAGATTCATTGCCAAAGCCATTAATATAAACAGAAAGAGGAACATAAAATGTTGATATATTTTTTGGTGACAGAGTAACTGAAAAGATAAGGAATCATTAATGTAATTGTTGAGTATCAATGTGTAGTCTCTTCAAGTGCCTGACATTAAAAAGATCTTCCCATTCCACGGGAAAACTCTTGCCATTCCATGGAAAACACACCCATGTGAAATTTCCCTGGAATACCTTGGATCTCTTTAGCAAAGCCCTATATGTTGGCCCTCTGCCTGGTGATAGCCTGGATGCCCAGACAACATAGGCATAGTTTAGATCAGTGGTTTCCAAATCAATCCTCACACCACCCCTAACAGTCTACAATTTAGTGATTACCAATTTGTGTTTAAAAAACATGGACAATCCTAGGGTCACGGGCGCCTGGGTGCAGGTTTTCCTTTGGCGCCCAAGTGTGGATGTGGCTATATTATGAACTCCTCCCCTTTAGACATTTCTGTTCCAGACATGCCCATTTCAATATTGGGGAGAGGGGGAGGGAGAAAACTTTATTTTAATGTAAAGGACCAACGTTTATTTTAAATAAAGATATATATTTTGCCATAATACTGTGCAGTGGTTTTATTTATTTCTATGATGCTCAGCCAGCAACATGGGAGACTTTTTGCTGGCTAGCAGAATGAGTTTTAACTACCGTTCCCATGATTCCCAACCAGCCAAAGTCAGTCACTCACTTGTCTCTCTCTCTCTCCCCATACCCTCATGTCTGTCTCTCTCTCCCCATATCCTCATGTCTGTCTGTCTCTCCCCATACCCTCATGTCTGTCTCTCTCTCCACTCATGCTCCATGTCTGTCTCTCTCTCTCCACTCATACTCCATGTCTGTCTCTCTCTCTCTCTCCACTTATACTCCATGTCTGTCTGTCTCTCTCCACTCATTCTCCAGGTCTGTCTCTCTCTCTCCACTCATTCCCCAAGTCTGTCTCTCACTCTCCACTCTTTCCCCATGTCTGTCTCTCACTCTGCACTCATTCCCCATGTCTGTCTCTCACTCTCCACTCATTCCCCATGTCTATATCTCACTCTCCACTCATTCCCCATGTCTGTCTCTCACTCTCCACCCATTCCCCATGTCTGTCTCTCACTCTCTACTCATTCCCCATGTCTGTCTCTCTCTCTCTCTCCACTCATTCACCATGTCTGTGTCTCTCTCTCTCTCTCTCTCTCTCTCTCCACTCATTCCCCATGTCTGTCTCTCTCTCTCTCCTCTCATACCCCATGTTTGTCTCTCTCTCCACTCATACCCCATGTCTGTCTCTCACTCTCCACTCATTCCCCATGTCTGTCTCTCACTCTCCACTCATTCCCCATGTCTGTCTCTCACTCTCCACCCATTCCCCATGTCTGTCTCTCACTCTCCACTCATTCCCCATGTTTGTCTCTCTCTCTCCACTCATTCCCCATGTCTGTGTCTCTCTCTATCTCCACTCATTCACCATGTCTGTGTCTCTCTCTATCTCCACTCATTCACCATATCTGTGTGTCTCTCTCTCTCTCCACTCATTCCCCATGTCTGTCTCTCTCTCTCCACTCATACCCCATGTTTGTCTCTCTCTCTCCACTCATTCCCCATGTCTGTCTCTCTCTCTCCACTCATTCCCCATGTCTGTCTCTCTCTCTCCACTCATTCCCCATGTCTGTGTGTCTCTCTCTCCACTCATACCTCATGTCTGTCTGTCTCTCTCCACTCATATCCCACGTCTGTCTGTCTCTCTCCACTCATATCCCACGTCTGTCTGTCTCTCTCCACTCATATCCCACGTCTGTCTCTCTCTCTCCACTCATATCCCATGTTTGTCTCTCTCCACTCATATTCCATGTCTCTCTCTCTCTCTCTCTCTCTCTCTCTCTCTCTCTCTCTCTCTCTACACTCATTCCCCATGTCTGTCTCTCTCTCTCTCCACTCATACCCCATGTTTGTCTCTCTCTCTCTCTCTCTCTCTCTCTCTCTCCACTCATACCCCATGTTTGTCTCTCTCTCCACTCATACCCCATGTCTGTCTCTCACTCTCCACTCATTCCCCATGTCTGTCTCTCACTCTCCACCCATTCCCCATGTCTGTCTCTCACTCTCCACCCATTCCCCATGTCTGTCTCTCACTCTCCTCTCATTCCCCATGTCTGTGTCTCTCTCTCTCCACTCATTCACCATATCTGTGTCTCTCTATATCCACTCATTCACCATGTCTGTGTCTCTCTCTATCTCCACTCATTCACCATGTCTGTCTCTCTCTCTCTCTCTCTCTCTCTCTCTCTCTCTCCACTCATTCCCCATGTCTGTCTCTCTCTCTCTCTCCACTCATACCCCATGTCTGTCTGTCTCTCTCCACTCATACACCATGTCTGTCTCTCTCTCTCTCTCCACTCATACCCCATGTCTGTCTCTCTCTCTCTCTCTCTCTCCACTCATTCCCCATGTCTCTCTCTCTCTCTCTCTCCACTCATTCCCCAAGTCTGTCTCTCACTCTCCACTCTTTCCCCATGTCTGTCTCTCACTCTGCACTCATTCCCCATGTCTGTCTCTCACTCTCCACTCATTCCCCATGTCTATCTCTCACTCTCCACTCATTCCCCATGTCTGTCTCTCACTCTCCACCCATTCCCCATGTCTGTCTCTCACTCTCCACCCATTCCCCATGTCTGTCTCTCACTCTCTACTCATTCCCCATGTCTGTCTCTCTCTCTCTCCACTCATTCGCCATGTCTGTGTCTCTCTCTCTCTCTCTCCACTCATTCCCCATGTCTGTCTCTCTCTCTCTCCACTCATACCCCATGTTTGTCTCTCTCTCCACTCATACACCATGTCTGTCTGTCTCTCTCCACTCATACCCCATGTCTGTCTCTCACTCTCCACTCATTCCCCATGTCTGTCTCTCACTCTCCACTCATTCCCCATGTCTGTCTCTCACTCTCCACTCATTCCCCATGTCTGTCTCTCACTCTCCACCCATTCCCCATGTCTGTCTCTCACTCTCCACTCATTCCCCATATTTGTCTCTCTCTCTCCACTCATTCACCATGTCTGTGTCTCTCTCTATCTCCACTCATTCACCATATCTGTGTGTCTCTCTCTCTCTCTCTCTCTCTCTCTCTCTCTCTCCACTCATTCCCCATGTCTATCTCTCTCTCTCTACTCATTCCCCATGTCTGTCTCTCTCTCTCCACTCATACCCCATGTTTGTCTCTCTCTCTCCACTCATTCCCCATGTCTGTCTCTCTCTCTCCACTCATTCCCCATGTCTGTGTGTCTCTCTCTCCACTCATACCTCATGTCTGTCTGTCTCTCTCCACTCATATCCCACGTCTGTCTGTCTCTCTCCACTCATATCCCACGTCTGTCTCTCTCTCTCCACTCATATCCCATGTTTGTCTCTCTCCACTCATATTCCATGTCTCTCTCTCTCTCTCTCTCTCTCTCTCTCTCTCTACACTCATTCCCCATGTCTGTCTCTCTCTCTCAACTCATACCCCATGTTTGTCTCTCTCTCTCTCTCCACTCATACCCCATGTTTGTCTCTCTCTCCACTCATACCCCATGTCTGTCTCTCACTCTCCACTCATTCCCCATGTCTGTCTCTCACTCTCCACCCATTCCCCATGTCTGTCTCTCACTCTCCACCCATTCCCCATGTCTGACTCTCACTCTCCATTCATTCCCCATGTCTGTGTCTCTCTCTCTCCACTCATTCGCCATATCTGTGTCTCTCTCTATATCCACTCATTCACCATGTCTATGTCTCTCTCTATCTCCACTCATTCACCATGTCTGTGTCTCTCTCTCTCTCTCTCTCTCTCTCTCTCTCTCTCCACTCATTCCCCATGTATGTCTCTCTCTCTCTCCACTCATACCCCATGTCTGTCTGTCTCTCTCCACTCATACACCATGTCTGTCTCTCTCTCTCTCTCTCCACTCATACCCCATGTCTGTCTCTCACTCTCTCCACTCATTCCCCATGTCTCTCTCTCTCTCCACTCATTCCCCAAGTCTGTCTCTCACTCTCCACTCTTTCCCCATGTCTGTCTCTCTCATTTTGCACTCATTCCCCATGTCTGTTTCTCACTCTCCACTCATTCCCCATGTCTATCTCTCACTCTCCACTCATTCCCCATGTCTGTCTCTCTCTCTCCACTCATTCCCCATGTCTGTCTCTCACTCTCCACTCATACACCATGTCTGTCTGTCTCTCTCCACTCATACCCCATGTCTGTCTCTCACTCTCCACTCATTCCCCATGTCTGTCTCTCACTCTCCACTCATTCCCCATGTCTGTCTCTCACTCTCCACCCATTCCCCATGTCTGTCTCTCACTCTCCACTCATTCCCCATGTTTGTCTCTCTCTCTCCACTCATTCCCCATGTCTGTGTCTCTCTCTATCTCCAGTCATTCACCATGTCTGTGTCTCTCTCTATCTCCACTCATTCACCATATCTGTGTGCCTCTCTCACTCTCTCTCTCTCTCTCCACTCATTCCCCATGTCTGTCTCTCTCTCTCCACTCATACCCCATGTTTGTCTCTCTCTCTCCACTCATTCCCCATGTCTGTCTCTCTCTCTCCACTCATTCCCCATGTCTGTGTGTCTCTCTCTCCACTCATACCTCATGTCTGTCTGTCTCTCTCCACTCATATCCCATGTCTGTCTCTCACTCTCTACTCATTCCCCATGTCTGTCTCTCTCTCTCCACTCATTCCCCATGTCTGTGTCTCTCTCTATCTCCACTCATTCACCATGTCTGTGTCTCTCTCTATCTCCACTCATTCACCATATCTGTGTGTCTCTCTCTCTCTCTCTCTCTCTCTCTCTCTCTCTCCACTCATTCCCCATGTCTATCTCTCTCTCTCTACTCATTCCCCATGTCTGTCTCTCTCTCTCCACTCATACCCCATGTTTGTCTCTCTCTCTCCACTCATTCCCCATGTCTGTCTCTCTCTCTCTCCACTCATTCCCCATGTCTGTGTGTCTCTCTCTCCACTCATACCTCATGTCTGTCTGTCTCTCTCCACTCATATCCCACGTCTGTCTGTCTCTCTCCACTCATATCCCACGTCTGTCTCTCTCTCTCCACTCATATCCCATGTTTGTCTCTCTCCACTCATATTCCATGTCTCTCTCTCTCTCTCTCTCTCTCTACACTCATTCCCCATGTCTGTCTCTCTCTCTCAACTCATACCCCATGTTTGTCTCTCTCTCTCTCTCCACTCATACCCCATGTTTGTCTCTCTCTCCACTCATACCCCATGTCTGTCTCACTCTCCACTCATTCCCCATGTCTGTCTCTCACTCTCCACCCATTCCCCATGTCTGTCTCTCACTCTCCACCCATTCCCCATGTCTGACTCTCACTCTCCATTCATTCCCCATGTCTGTGTCTCTCTCTCTCCACTCATTCGCCATATCTGTGTCTCTCTCTCCACTCATTCACCATGTCTATGTCTCTCTCTATCTCCACTCATTCACCATGTCTGTGTCTCTCTCTCTCTCTCTCTCTCTCTCTCTCTCTCTCTCTCTCTCTCTCTCTCCACTCATTCCCCATGTATGTCTCTCTCTCTCTCCACTCATACCCCATGTCTGTCTGTCTCTCTCCACTCATACACCATGTCTGTCTCTCTCTCTCTCTCTCCACTCATACCCCATGTCTGTCTCTCACTCTCTCCACTCATTCCCCATGTCTCTCTCTCTCTCCACTCATTCCCCAAGTCTGTCTCTCACTCTCCACTCTTTCCCCATGTCTGTCTCTCTCATTTTGCACTCATTCCCCATGTCTGTTTCTCACTCTCCACTCATTCCCCATGTCTATCTCTCACTCTCCACTCATTCCCCATGTCTGTCTCTCTCTCTCCACTCATTCCCCATGTCTGTCTCTCACTCTCCACTCATACACCATGTCTGTCTGTCTCTCTCCACTCATACCCCATGTCTGTCTCTCACTCTCCACTCATTCCCCATGTCTGTCTCTCACTCTCCACTCATTCCCCATGTCTGTCTCTCACTCTCCACCCATTCCCCATGTCTGTCTCTCACTCTCCACTCATTCCCCATGTTTGTCTCTCTCTCTCCACTCATTCCCCATGTCTGTGTCTCTCTCTATCTCCAGTCATTCACCATGTCTGTGTCTCTCTCTATCTCCACTCATTCACCATATCTGTGTGCCTCTCTCACTCTCTCTCTCTCTCTCCACTCATTCCCCATGTCTGTCTCTCTCTCTCCACTCATACCCCATGTTTGTCTCTCTCTCTCCACTCATTCCCCATGTCTGTCTCTCTCTCTCCACTCATTCCCCATGTCTGTGTGTCTCTCTCTCCACTCATACCTCATGTCTGTCTGTCTCTCTCCACTCATATCCCATGTCTGTCTCTCACTCTCTACTCATTCCCCATGTCTGTCTCTCTCTCTCCACTCATTCACCATGTCTGTCTCTCTCTCTCTCTCTCTCTCTCTCTCTCTCTCTCCACTCATTCCCCATGTCTGTCTCTCTCTCTCTCCACTCATACCCCATGTTTGTCTCTCTCTCCACTCATACACCATGTCTGTCTGTCTCTCTCCACTCATACCCCATGTCTGTCTCTCACTCTCCACTCATTCCCCATGTCTGTCTCTCTCTCTCTCTCTCTCTCTCCACTCATTCCCCATGTCTGTCTCTCTCTCTCTCTCTCTCCACTCATTCCCCATGTCTGTCTCTCTCACTCTCCACTCATTCCCCATGTCTGTCTCTCACTCGCCACTCATTGCCCATGTCTGTCTCTCACTCTCCACTCATTGCCCATGTCTGTCTCTCACTCTCCACTCATTGCCCATGTCTGTCTCTCACTCTCCACTCATTCCCCATGTCTGTCTCTCTCTCCACTCATTCCCCATGTCTGTCTCTCACTCTCTCTCTCTCTCTCTCTCTCTCTCCACTCATTCCCCATGTCTGTATCTCTCTCTCCACTCATTCCCCATGTCTGTATCTCTCTCTCCACTCATTCCCCATGTCTGTGTGTCTCTCTCTCCATTCATACCTCATGTCTGTCTCTCTCTCTCTCCACTCATATCCCACGTCTGTCTCTCTCTCTCTCCACTCATACCCCATGTCTCTCTCTCTCTCTCTCTCTCTCTCTCTCCACTCATACCCCATGTCTGTCTCTCTCTCTCCACTCATACCCCATGTCTGTCTCTCTCTCCACTCATACCCCATGTCTGTCTCTCACCTCATCCTTTATATCTTTTTCCATGTCTATCTTTCTGTTCCCCATGCTGGTCTCTTGTTCTGCATGTCTCTGTTTCTCCTCCTATATCCCCATGTATATCTCCCGCATGTCTCTCTCGCTCCTCATAACCCCCATGTATCTGTCTCCCCATGTCTCTCTCTCCCTCCTCATAACCCCATGTGTATTTTTCTCCCCCCACTCACCCAATACCCTCTATTTGACTCTTTGTTCCATGATCCCCATGTCTGTCTGTCTCATCTGTGCCTTTAATATGTCTGTCACTCCCCCATATCTTTCTCCTATACCTCCTACCTACCATGTATGTCCCTTTTCCATGCCCCCTACTGACCTCATCTAAGAACTCAATTAGCGCTTCCTTGATCTCCCAGCACATAGTGATGACTCTGACTGTTATGTTCCGACGCTCTAAGTCATCACTGTGCACAGAAAGAGCAGAAAGCACTGACTGAGGTCTAGGGGGAAACATGGCGCCGATATGCAGAGCTGGCTCTGAGAGGCAGCAAAGCAGCACATGGGCAGCCCATTTGCAGAGGTGTACTTAGGGTACACTTTGCCATTAACATAAGCAACAGCCAGTATGCCTATTAAAAATGCTACAGTTTGCCCAATAAAAATGCCAGTTTGTCCATTAAAATACACCAGTTTCCCCAGTAATATGCCTGTTATTTTGCCCATTAATATGCCACAGCCAGTTTGTCCATTAATATACAACAGCCAATTTGCCCATTGATATGCCACAGACAGTTTTCCCATTTATATACCAATGCTAGTTTGCCAATTAATAGGCTACAGCCAATATGCCACAGTTAGTTTACCCAATAAAAGCATTATCTCCTCTCCTGTTTTCCCCAGTACTCACCTTGCTGCTGCTCTCGCGTCCCTGGCCATCTCCTCCGCACAGTCTTCCCTCTACGCACGCTGAGGGCAGGAGGCGGGAAATAGACGCCAGCTGGTTGGGGGCTGGTTCCCTCCATGTGATAAATTGATGAGCGCAGTGAGGACCCTAGGCAAGAGCACACTTACACACAGTCACACAACAGTTACACACTTAGTCACCCTCACAGACATACATTTACACAGACACCCTTATACACACTGTCACACATACATAAATACACACACAGCCACCTTTACACACTTAGACACAGGATACACTTGCACAGACACTCATGTACACTTACACAGTAACACACACATAGTTATACACATTGATATACATTTACACACACTTCCACAGACACTTCCACACTTTATTTTTTTTTTTATTTTAACCCCCCCCCCCCAAACTGTTAGCACCTCCTCCTCCTTAATCCAAGCACAGCGCAACTGGGAAAAGCTCCGCCCCCGTCACGTTCTGTGATTGGCTGATGCAGGGAGGAGGATTTTCTCTATGGTGTCTGTAGAGGCAGAACACCGCATCCGGCAGAAGAGATGCAAGGTTCCCACCTTGGCAGATACTCCTCCCTGCAGCAGCCAATCACAGAACAAGATAGGGCGGAGCTTGCACCCGTCGCGCTGTGCTTGGTTTAACAAGGAGGAGGACGGTAGGGAGAGAGCTCCCTGCTTCAGCCCCTCTCCACCCCGTGCACCCGCCCAGGATCGGCCCTGTTACAGAAACTCAAGTTTAGTTCGGCTTGAACAATTATGGACTATAAGAAGGGGCGTGAGGAAAACCTCCAACTATACCAACCACTATCCCTATTTGGGAGGCCATATAATAAAATTCCTCAGTCTCTTACTTCCACTAACACACAATAAGGATTTCACTCCAAGCTCTCAAGGAACCTCTCTTGCCCATTTATGCTCAATTTCAAGCAAGATAAAATAAACTACTGACATGGTGGTACATGGTCCCGTTAGACATCCACAGTTTTACACCACAGAATGCCATGGTCAATTATCTCCATATCTGATTATGCTAAAAATCTCTACTTCCTGGAAAGAGAGAATTAATATGATAAAATAGCTTAGTGACTAGGTATTGGCCCTACTATGGCCAATGCTGCTGCTTTGCTCCATCATACTACCTGCCCATTAAATGTTTAAACAAAACTTCCTATGGGGTTTTAGTGTGAAATATATGGTGGGCAGTTTTGCTGCTTCCACTTCCTGTGCCCCTCATTTTTATATTTCGATGTAAATATTGTGTTTTTATGTTATGCTGAAAATAATGAAAACCAACACTGTCAGGCCAAATATAAAACTTAACTTTTATTGCAAGCTAAAATTAAGTCTGCAAAAGGAGAAAAAGACTAAACCCTTTTTTAAGATCTGGACCACTTTCATTGCTTCTTTAGATTATAATAATAAAAGGAAATTATGAATTACCTTTCAGGACACAGACTGATACTGCACAAAACTGATTTAAAATAACCCCCCATAAGATTTTCTACTTTGACTAATTAAGATGAACTGACAGAGACTCCCAGACAAAAAAAACTGACATAGGTGTTATGTTACCATATGCAGGTTCATCCTGGCTTATACCTGTTATACCTGTTTCCTTTCTTGCCTTGCTTTCTTTGTTATGCTTTATTCTTGATTTTTCCCCTACTTTGTTTTGCATAGTTATCTTGTTCTGTTTCATTCTTGGTTTTCCTTAGTTTCTCCTGCCTTGATTCCCCTTTATTTATAAGTTCCACACCCATTTGTTTGGGTGTTTCATTCCCAAGTCTGTCCAGCTACAGGTATATCTTGGTGTCTGTTTCTTGTTTTAGTACAGTATTAGTTTTATGTAGGTAAGGTTAGCACTAGGGACTTGCCATATTGTGGGTTACCTTGATGTGGTTGGCAATCTTATCCTCTCATGGCCATTTGGTAGAACTAAACCCTCACCATCTACCATAGTTTAACCCTAGGCAAGTCCTGTGTTTATGTCTGGTTTTGTTTATATGTCTCCTTTGTTAGTCATGTCCTATGTGTAAATCTTGTCCATATTTTACCTGTATTCTTTGTCTTAGCTTTGATCCTGTCCTGTCCTGTCTTAGTCCCATCCCTGTTTTGTCCTTTTAGTCCAGAACCCTGCATCATTTCTTTGCTTTCTGTCTATTTTATTTGCTCTGCTTGGCCTGGTTTGTCTCAGCCTGCAGCACCCTGCTTATCCTATCAGTGTTGGTATGATCCATGTCTGCTCCAGGGTGTCTGCAGGACAATTCAATTCAATTGGCATACAGACAGGTTTTTACTTTTGTGTTATGTTTTTACATTTTATTGATAAATATTACTAACGTTGGCGGAAGGATGCATGACATTTCTCCCTTTTATTTGTTTATGACATCATAGACAATATAGTCCTGCAAATATTTTATAACAAAAGTGTGTTGAAATAACATTTTATTCTCCATCCATTGTATCACAAGTTTTGTATTTTTGTAATTGACTCTTGTATTTTATGATACATGTTACATTTCTACATCTTTCATATAAGATAAATATATAAAAAAATAATAATAATAAAATATATATATATATATATATATATATATATATATATATATGTAAAAAAGCTAAACTTATGGTAGGATCATACCCTATGCACATTTTAGCTTTCAAGAAAATTTAAGTTTTATACTGAGCCGACTGCTTTTATTTTGTTTCCTGCACTGGAATCTGCATGAAGGGATTCTATGATTGACTGGCATCCGATGAACAACTTTCTACAGATGACATGATGGATGCATAGTAGAGGTCTTGTTGGAATGCTCCTCCTTGATTGTGTTTCAAATTTCTCTACTTTGTGGTAAGCTGGAGTTGTTCCCCACTCTCCATTAGGTCGAGCCCCCAGGTTTGTTGACAAGTTGTGCACAGATCAGTATTCAGGTTTAATAACCTGCACACAAAATGCCCAACTGTATTTTTACATGTGATATCAGATGGAAGCTGTAAGTTTAAACAGACCATTTTGTGCAGTCATACACTAAATTAAACATGTGTCTTGTATTATTCCGAATGTTTAAAGTCTGTATGATCATGTTTTTGGAAAAAGATAAATGTTACATTTCAAATGAAGCCTAAAGGGTGCTGTTTTGTTAATAATATATCTTATCTGTAAAGCAAGTGACAAAATGTATATTCCCATCAGAAATAGTTTTATTTGTCCTCCAAAAAGATTTTCTCTACAAAGCAATATAACTGCTTACATATGGTTGGAATAAGAAATAAACATCCAAATAAATTCATAGCAAAAGTCTCAAATATTCAGACATGCTCTTCATCAGGGGAGGGCTGGCAAGGGGGCATTTGCCCCCCTGGCTGCTCTCTAATCTAACTCATTGGGGCTGCACCACTTTTCACTTTTAAATTTACCAGTTGATAACACTTTGAATATTTCTATCCTATTGTCTTGTCTACTTATCAATCTCTGTACCTTATCTGTGAGCAAATCTTTCATTCATGTCTTTGTGTGTCGATCTCTAATAATATCAGGTGAGCTGATGAAGTTGCACCAAGGGCAACTAAATTTTTTGCTCGGGGCTAATAGTCACCCCTCCATGCTTCATAACCAATCTTGTGAATGGAATAGATTGTTTAAAGATGCAGTCAGTTTTATAAGTCAGATAAGCCGTTTTGTGAAGTATAAGATGGTTAACCATTTTCATTTTCATACCTCAAATTCAAACGAATGATAAATGTGGGTTTGTTTTTGACAGGCAATTGTAAGAACATAGCATGAAAAAATAATTATTTTGTGACAAACAGATATATTTTCAGTACAATATTATGTGTTATTTATTTATTTACCCATAATTATCTTGCAGTAACAGTACTGGAACAGCTCTCAGATAATCACAAACCAGGGAATATGCTAATTCAGACAACTGCACGGAGCAAGGGTGACAAATTGGCAGGGGAGGGCTGGCAGCCTTAGGCCTGGGGGGCAAATCCAGTCAAGTGACCCATTGCACCACCGAATTGCCTCCCCATCCACGGCCATCTGTTCGTTGTTTTATAATATTATATTATTGCCAGGATTTTCCCCCACAATATGCCAGGATTTGCCACTTAATATGCCAGAATTTTCCCTTTCAATATGCCAGGATTATGCCCCTCAATATGCCAGGATTTTCCCTTCAATATGCCAGGATTATGCCCCTCAATATGCCAGGATTGTCCCCTCAATATTCAAGGATTATGACCCTCAATATGACAGGATTATGCCCCTCAATATGCCAGGACTTAGCCACCCAATATGCCAGGATTTTCCCCTCAATATGCCAAGATTATGCCCCCTCAATATGCCAGGATTATGCCCCCTCAATATTCCAGGATTTTCCCCTACAATATGCCAGGATTATGCCCCTCAATATGCCAGGATTTTCCCCTCAATATGCCAAGATTATGCCCCCTCAATATGCCAGGATTTTGCCCCACAATATGCCAGGATTATACCCCTCAATATGCCAGGATTGTCCCCTCAATATGCCAGGATTATGCCCCTCAATATGCCAGGATTATGCCCCTCAATATGCCAGGACTTAGCCACCCAATATGCCAGGATTTTCCCCTCAATATGCCAAGATTATGCCCCCTCAATATGCCAGGATTTTCCCCTAAATATGCCAGGATTTTCCCTCACAATATGCCAGGATTTCCCCCTCAATATGCCAAGATTATGCCCCCTCAATATGCCAGGATTATGCCCCCTCAATATGCCAGGATTTTCCCCTCAATATGCCAGGATTTTCCCCTCAATATGCCAGGATTTTCCCTCACAATATGCCAGGATTTTCCCTCACAATATGCCAGGATTTTCCCCTCAATATGCCAGGATTTTCCCCCACAATATGCCAGTATTTTCCCCTCAATATGCCAAGATTATGCCCCTTCAATATGCCAGGATTTTGCCCCACAATATGCCAGGATTATGCCCCCTCAATATGCCAGGATTTTACCCTCAATATGCCAGGATTATGCCCCACAATATGCCAGGATTTAGCAACCCAATATGTCAGGATTTTGCCCCTCAATATGCCAGGATTTAGCCACCCAATATGCCAGGATTTAGCCACCCAATATGCCAGGATTTTCACCTCAATATGCCAAGATTATGCCCCCTCAATATGCCAGAATTATGCCCCCTCAATATGCCAGGATTTTCCCCTCAATATGCCAGGATTATGCCCGTCAATATGCCAGGATTTAGCCACCCAATATGCCAGGATTTTCCCCTCAATATGCCAAGATTAAGCTCCCTCAATATGCCAGGATTTTGCTCCACAATATGCCAGGATTATGCCCCTCAATATGCCAGGATTTTACCCTCAATATGCCAGGATTATGCCCCACAATATGCCAGGATTTAGCCACCCAATATGTCAGGATTTTGCCCCACAATACACCAGGATTTTGCCCCCCAATATACCAGGATTTTGCCTCTCAATATGCCAGGATTTTCCCTCACACCATATTGAGTACTTACCTCCTTGCTGCTGCTCTGTCTCTGTCTCCCGGTGCTCTCATCTGCCCGTCTGTGGCTGTGAGGGAAGCGTTGTGCGCTCCCCTTCAGCCAAGCGTCTTCAATAAAGTTTGTTTAAACTTTTTTTTTTACAAACTTCATTGAATGCGCATTGGCTGGAGGGGAGCGCAGAACGCTTCCCTCACAGCCACGGACCTGCAGCACCGGGGGACAGCAGCAAGGAGGTAAGTACTGGGGAAGGGGGGTGGGGGATTTTTTGGGCAGCTGCCCCAGCGTTAAAGACGGCCCAGTGGCCATTTTTAGCATACATTAGGGCGGCCTGGGGGGCAATTGCCTCCCTGCCCCCCCAGTGGCGGATCCAGGGGGGGGGGCAACGGGGAAATTTCCCCCCCCCTCCGAGAAGAGAGAAAAAAAAAAAGACACTTTAACAAAAAAAAAAAAAAAAACGCGCTTGCAGGCAGAGACTGAGGTGAGAAGGGATCGTAAGATCCCCCTCACCTTCTCTGCCTGCCGGCAGGCTGCACAGGGAGCCGAACAGGCAGCACAGAGAAACCTCCGTGCTGCCTGTTCGGCTCCCCGTGCAGTGTGCCGACACGGAAGTGCCGACAGGTCACGTGACCAGCGCGCTGACGTCATACGCGCGCCGGGTCACATGACCTGTCGGCACAACCATCTGTGAGACGAACAGGCAGCATGGAGAAGACCATGCTGCCTGCCACTAGCCACCAGGGAAAGGTAAGTGCTGGGGAGATGGGGGGAATGTACTGGGGAAGGAGGCAGGGGCTTATTAATGATAGGAAACACTGGCATATTACTGGGCAAATTGGCAGGGGATATTAAATGGCAAATAACTGGCATATTACTGGGCAAATTGGCTGGGGATATTAAATGGCAAATAACTGGCATATTACTGGGCAAATTGGCTGGGGATATTAAATGGCAAATAACTGGCATATTACTGGGCAAATTGGCAGGGGATATTAAATGGCAAATAACTGGCATATTACTGGGCAAATTGGCAGGGGATATTAAATGGCAAATAACTGGCATATTACTGGGCAAATTGGCAGGGGATATTAAATGGCAAATAACTGGCATATTACTGGGCAAATTGGCAGGGGATATTAAATGGCAAATAACTGGCATATTACTGGGCAAATTGGCTAGGGATATTAAATGGCAAATAACTGGCATATTACTGGGCAAATTGGCTGGGGATATTAAATGGCAAATAACTGGCATATTACTGGGCAAATTGGCTGGGGCATATAAAATGGCAAATAACTGGCATATTACTGGGCAAATTGGCAGGGGCATATAAAATGGCAAATAACTGGCATATTACTGGGCAAATTGGCAGGGGATATTAAATGGCAAATAACTGGCATATTACTGGGCAAATTGGCTGGGGCATATAAAATGGCAAGTAACACTGGCATATTACTGGGCAAATTGGCAGGGGCATATTAAATGGCAAATAACACTGGCATATTACTGGGAAAATTGGCAGGGGCATATTAAATGGCAAATAACATTGGCATATTGGGAAAATTGTCAGGGGCATATTAAATGGCAAATAACACTGGAATATTATTGGACAAATTGGTTGGGGCATATTAAATGGCAACTAACACAGGCATATTATTGAGCAAATTGGCAGGGGCATATTAAATGGCAAATAACTGGCATATTATTGGGAAAATTGGTAGGGGCATATTAAATGGCAAATAACACTGGAATATTATTGGGCAAATTGGCTGGGGCATATTAAATGGAAAATAACACTGGAATATTATTGGGCAAATTGGCTGGGGCATATTCAATGGCAAATAACACTGGAATATTATTGGGCAAATTGGCTGGGGCATATTAAATGGCAACTAACACTGGCATATTATTGGGCAAATTGGCTGAGAGAGCCATACATGGGAAGGGAGAAGAGAGAGACATAAATGGGATGGTAGAGGAGAGACAGACAGACATGGGTTCGCAGAGGAGAGACAGACAAATAAGGGATGGCAGAGGGGAGACAGACAGATATGGGAAGGGGAGAGGAGACAAACAGACATGGGAAGGGAGAGGAGAGAGACATAAATAGGAAGGGAGAAGAGAGAGACATAAATGGGATGGTAGAGGAGAGACAGACAGACAGACATGGGATGGGAGAGGAGAGACAGAGAGATGGGAAATAAGAGAAGAGACAGATGGACATGGGAAAGAAGAGGATACATAGACGGACATGGGAAGGAAGAGGAGAGAAACGGGCATGGAAGGAAGAGAGACACGGGGAGTGAGAGGAGTGCGACAGACATGGGAAGGGAGAGGAGCGTGACAGAAGGACATGAGAGAGAGGAAAAGACAGACGGACATGGGAGAGAGGATAAGACAGACGTACATGGGAGAGAGGATAAGACAGACGGACAAGGGAGAGAGGAAAAGACAGACGGACATGTGCCCCTCCCGAGATCAGACTCTGGATCCGCCCCTGTGCCCCCCAGCCCAGCCGCCCCTGCAAATTGGGACCTTTATTGACTCAATACTACAGAGTCACTATGTTCTGGTCTATTCAGATCTTCATCAAGCTTGATATCAAGGTCTCTCTAGACCAGTAATGCCTAACATTGGCACTCCCGATGTTTGGGAACTACATATGTCATTATGATCAGTCAGTCTTAGGCGTAATGAGCATTGTGGGAAATGTAGTTCACTAACATCAGCAAGGTCCAGGTTAGGCATCACTGCTGTAGACCAAAATGTGTATTTTCAAATGTTAGGTGCTTTATTATTTTGTAACTTGCCAAAGAATAAAATACATTCTTGCTAAGTAGATAATAAAATAGGTAAACTTGGATGTAACAGTATAACAACACAAAATAAATGAAAGTGGATGCAGACTGGTTCTTATTACTATTAGGGAGATGGTAACGTGACTTCTACTTAGGTGGCATGTCAACTTCTAATGCATTTGTAAGGAAACTAGAAAAATGGAATATTATAAACTATACTGGATTTCATAATCTGTGAATCTGCATCTGCATTCATGAAGTGCATAAGAAAAACAAAACAATTATCCCAGGGTTTTCTTGATACAAATACCCCCAACAGTGTTTTATTTCTCCTTTATTCTCGCCAAGTTATACTAATTCAGAGACCTGATTCTTGGATATTACACTGTCTATTTTTCCTGGCATCTACGATCAACTTGTAAGCTAATGCCTTGTGTAGACTTCCACTGCATAGCTATTTCCTCTAACATCAGTCAACATAGAAACCTTCCTAGGAGACATTCCCGTCTTCAGCTGTGGCTGTAGATACAGATGCTGGATTTAGTAGTGTAACTGATCTGTTAAGACCATGATGTAATCCAGTAGTATGCTGATCTCTAAAGTAGATTATTAATACTTCCTGTGACTTAGGTTTGGATGAAATACATGCATTTATTTGGCAGTTCGGCTGTCATGAATGCCAAATTCAGTTTAATCACTATGATTTCAGGTTAATTAATTTCCTTTTTTGGACTTAACTGGTCCTTCTGCCTTTTGAGCAACTAGTAGTACAATTAAGTGGGTTGCTTCTTTTTCTATATGCTTTCTACATCTATTAAGCATTTCATTTGACAACCAGTATCCTCTTACCTTACTGTGATCCATATATTGCATGTAAATGTAACTGTTGACTGCTGGACCAAATACCGACAGATAGTTTTCTATGCCTTGACTATGGGGACCTCCACTGGCCCAATGTACCCCCACGGGCAGCAGTCAGCATTCCGCATCAATCGGATGCGCTCCGGCTTACTGTTAGTTTTGTGGATATGATAGCAAGTTACATCAGGATTTTGCCACTCTATTGCCACTTAATATGCCAGGGTATTTCCACTTAATATGCCAGGGTATTGTCAATTAATATGCCAGGGTATTGCCACTTAATATGCCAGGGTATTGTCAATTAATATGCCAGGATATTGCCAATTAAAATGCCAGGCTATTGCCACCTAAAATGCCAGGATATTGAAACTTAATATGCCAGGGTATTGTCAATTAATATGCCAGGGTATTGCCACTTAATATGCCAGGGTATTGTCAATTAATATGCCAGGATATTGCCACTTAATATGCCAGGATATTGCCACTTAATATGCCAGGGTATTGCCAATAATTATGCCAGGGTATTGCCACTTAATTTGCCAGGATATTGCCAATTAAAATGCCAGGATATTGCCAATTAATATGCCAGGGTATTGCCAATAATTATGCCAGGGTATTGCCACTTAATATGCCAGGATAAAGCCACTTAATATGCCAGGCTATTGCCACCTAAAATGCCAGGCTATTGCCACCTAAAATGCCAGGATATTGCCACTTAATATGCCAGGATATTGCCAATTAATTTGCCAGGATATAGCCACTTAATATGCCAGGATAATGCCACTTAATATGCCAGGGTATTGCCAATAATTATGCCAGGGTATTGCCACTTAATTTGCCAGGATATTGCCAATTAAAATGCCAGGATATTGCCAATTAATATGCCAGGGTATTGCCAATAATTATGCCAGGGTATTGCCACTTAATATGCCAGGATATAGCCACTTAATATGCCAGGGTATTGCCACTTAATATGCCAGGATAATGCCACTTAATATGCCAGGGTATTGCCAATAATTATGCCAGGGTATTGCCACTATACGCCAGGATATTCCCAATATGCCAGGATATTGCCAATTAAAATGCCAGGGTATTGCCACTTAATATGCCAGAAAATTGCCACCTAATATGCCAGGATGTTGCCAATTAATATGCCAGGGTATTGCCACTTAATATGCCAGGATAATGCCAATTAATATGCCAGGGTACTGTCAATAATTATGCCAGGGTATTGCCACTTAATATGCCAGGATATTCCCAATATGCCAGGATATTGCCAGTTAATATCCCAGGATATTGCCCCTCAGTATGCTCGTCATGCCACCCTCCTCCTAGATAACTTTATTCTTCTTCGGCAGGAAGGTTTTTTTTTTCAACTGGGGCTTGTGTAGTTCTACATAATGTTTACTCATAAGATCATTAGATCTGTGCTATTAGTTTATTTGAATAATGATGGATACTCATTATCTAATCTACTAGTCATCACTATTGTAATAATCCTGCTACAATGTGTTTTGTTATTTCCTAGTTTTGTTACCTAGATACATAGAAAGTGTCGACAAACAGGATCCATTCGGCCCATCTAGTCTGCCCAGTTTTCTAAATACTTTTATTAGTCCCTGGCCTTATCTTATACCTAGGTATCTCATGCATGCTTAAACTCCTTCACTGTATATACCTCTGCCACTTCCGCTGGAAGGCTATTCCATATATCCACTACCCCTCTCGGTAAAGCAATACTTCCTGATATTACTTTTAAATCTTTGAGACTATGTCCTCATATTGTGTAGTCTTTCTTCTTTTAAATATTACTGTGTTGATTCCCTTTATTTATTGAAATGTTTCTATCGTATCCCCTCTGTCCCAACTTATACATGTTTAGATCCTTTAACCTTTCATGGTGAGTTTTTTTTTTTCTTTTTTTTATAAAAGATTGTTATCTGTCGTGCCTTGCTTAGTTTAAATCTTTCTTTAAACCATTTCATTGTACATCACCGTATAAATAACACATTACAGTTCTCAAGGCACTCCTCTAGTTCTGAGGTGCACACTTGCCCTATGTCCTTACTCACGGGGGTACCCACCTCGTGCTTATGTTATTGTGATCTATTTTGCCTACCCCCCCTGTCCCCTCTCCCCTTTTCTCTTCCTTAGTTACTGTACCAATCTTCTGCTACCCTCAGTTGATTCCCTTTACCCAATAATTGCACAATTAATTACATATTTAATTTTAAAACTTTTGTGGCTTGAAGAGTGATGTTGGGCCTCTGTTTGTCCGCCTCGGGGGGGTTGGCTTAACCAGTTCTTGAATATAAAATAATTCCATTTTGCCAGTCAGATGCCCAAGAATATTATGCCAGTCAGATGCCCAGGACTATTATGCCAGTCAGAGCCCAGGAATATTGTGCCAGTCAGAGCCCAGGAATATTATGCCAGTCAGATGCCCAGGAATATAATGCCAGTCAGATGCCCAGGAATATTATGCCAGTCAGAGCCCAGGAATATTGTGCCAGTCAGATGCCCAGGAATATTATGCCAGTCAAATGCCCAGGAATATTATGCCAGTCAGATGCCCAGGAATATTGTGCCACTCAGAGCCCAGGAATATTGTACCAGTCAGATGCCCAGGAATAGTGTGCCAGTCAGATGCCCATGAATAGTGTGCCATTCCAGTGCTCATTATACCTCCCTCCTCCCCCCCTTCCCCATCACTTACCTCCAGCTGCTGTGTCCCCGGCCGGACGTCCAGTGTCCTCCTGCACGGAGGAGGGAAACACAGTCACCGGATCCGGATGTGACGTAGCGTCACATCCCGTCGCGGTGATTTTATTTTTCTTTTTCTTCCTGCAGCCGCATCCGCTGCGGCTGCCAGAAATAAATAAATAAAAGATAAACAGCTGCAGCACCCCCCGCGGGCCGTAGAAATGTCCTCGGCGGGCCACATGTCAGTTCTCTGAGTTTTTTTGCATTGTTCATGTATTTCTACTTTGACTGCTGCCCTTTAAATTTTTACTATCCATTTCTGGGTCCATCAAACAGTTAAAATCTCCCAGCAATAATATTGTGCCCTGTTTGACTCTTTCTAGTTTAATCAAAACTTTTTAAAGACATTTTATCGGGGACTGGTTTGGTGCGTATATATTGGCAATTGTGAACGTCTTATTGTTGATTTCAATTATAAGGATCAAAGATCTCTCCTCTGGGTCTGGATCTTGGTATAGCACTTTAATTGGTAGCTCGCCTGCAATTAAGACTGCCACTCCTCTCTTCCGCTATCTAGAGAGGCCATAAAAACATGTTGGAAGCTCTTTGATTTTATCCTATAACAATCCCTCACCCTCCAGTGTGTTTCTTGGAGTGCCGCTATATGAATTCGCTCTTTTCGTAAAATTTTTAATACCATATGTCTTTTTTGGGGTGTATTGGCGCCCTGCACATTAACCGATACTACCCTAATCGCAAGGACTGGTAATCGCCCACTCCCCCCAACACAGGCCCAGAGACTACTTCCCCTACAACCCCATCGCTCTTCAATAAAAGAAGCTCTAATCCAGATTATGTTGGGGCACTGTGCCCCACGGTGACCCTGCTGGCCTTGCCAGAGAGACGGTATTATGATTATCTTTCCCCTTTTCTTTCTTCTTTTCTTCTCTCTTCCCCTCCCTTCTCCCCCTCCCTCCTCCATCCCTTGTCCTATAGTTGGGCTCTTCCTTCCAAACTGTGAAGAAAAGGGGAGAAGAGCCGAAGAAATCTCTGAGCCCAAGGGAGAATGATTCTTTAAGAATACTATTTGGCAGTCCTCCCCCTCCCTCCACCCCCATCCATCTATTCGGTGCTAATCCATTCCCTTCCACCTACCCCAAATATACTTGTGTGCATCCCTCTGAGTATCTCATACTTCCCCTAGCAAAAAAACCTTGGCTATTTGTGGTTAAATCTACCTAAATCTGTGATCCCTTCTAGCCTCTCACTTGGCTCTCATACGAGTGCCTCATCCCCCTCGTGGTCTCATTGTACTTCTATTAAATAATTTTACAGTGGAATTCCCATTTACCCTTTGACATTTTAAATGATAGTTAAGTTTATTATCCAAATCCTTAATAAGTGTATGGTGAATCTTTGTGCTTGTGTTACCAGAAGAGAGAGAAGAAAGAGAGAGGGAGAGACAGGAAGAGGGAGAGAGAAAACCCAGTAATCAGTAACAAATCTACATAGATCATAACCTTATATCCTTATTAGGATCCCCATCTTTCCTCTTTAGTTTTTCTGTAATATTAAATATATCTGTTTCATAATATTTGGTGATTCTAACTTACTCCATCTTTATATTACGTGCCCTTTAAACAACCCAAAAAGGAAAAAAAGAAAGAATCAATGTATAGGGCGAGAATGTTCTTCTGATGTTCCTGGTAAATAAAGAAAGATCCTGGAAGATTTGTATGCAGCTTACCATATGCAGCTCTCATAATCTCCTCTCGAAATCTGTATGCGTGACAACATATGATCACGCCTCTTGGGTGCTATGACCTTACATTGCTTGGGCTGTAAACCCAGTGGCATCTTTCTATAAAATTAGTGTGCTTGTCCGGCTGTATACCCAAAAAGAGAAACAAAAGGCTTCCAGATATTCCTCCGGTTGTGGCTGCATGATGTGCTCTGGGATGCCTCTAAATCTTGGATTACATCTCCTTGCTCTGTCCTCCTGTTCACTTATATTAGCATCCATTGCGTCTATTCTCTCGGCCTGGTTTTTATGTCTGTTGTTCGAGGTATTAGTTTGTAGAGATATATTTTCTAGATGTTGTTCTGTTTTCATAAGCCTTTCATCGAGTCTGCTCATATCTCCCCTTAGGTCGTGTGTTAGTTTGCTAACTTCTTGTTTAAACATTTGCAGTTGGGAGTCCAGACCAGTTCTAAGATATTCCTGTGTAATACTCAGGCCTTCTGACCAGGAGGTGTCTGAGTGATTTCTGACAACCTCAGTGTCCTTTACGGTAAGAGTGGGTAGACTACTCTCCATATCAGGGATATTAACTGGTAATTTTTCTGGTTGTGGGGAGAAAAGGTTGGACATTCTTTTCTCTGTCTTGTCCTGTTTTTTTTCCTTGTCCCTTTCATCCCGCTTTGGGCCCTGGCCCTGGGTTCTCCTGGATGCCATGATCTGCTCTGTGTCCCCCTTGAGGTTAAAAGCAGCCCGGCTTCTATTCAGGTAGGCCTTTTCCTGGCTGTATACCTCACTGGTTTCCACAAGGGGATATACTGTAGATAACTTTTAATAGGAGAGCAGCTGAGGTTGCCTTGTAAGCTCCTTTTTGTACTTTCTTATCTTTTGCATAAAGTAAATAAACATCTGCCCCTCGTACCGATCTAACTTCCAAGGAGCCAAATCTGTGGGCCTTTTATATGGGATCAATGTATTTAAAGAACATTTAATTTCTCTCAAATGTATACATGTTCAGTCTCATATGGTCCAAAGATTCTTCAAAAAAACAGAACAGAAAGCGTAGCAATGTATTATAGCTTGTACAGCCAATCCACAAGGAGATGTTTTAGTCGATTGTAGAGGAGTAGCTCAGCTTGTCTTGTTAGCTCTTTATTGCACTTTCTATAGCGTACAGTAAATAAGCGCCCGCCCCTCTTGCATATATATAGCTTCCGGGGAGCCCAGTCTGTAGGCCCTTTGTGTGGGGTCGATATCTTTACAGAGCGTTTAATTTCTTACAAATATATATCAGTTCAGTCCCATATAGTCAAAATTATTCAAAAGAAGTGTTCAAAAGGAAAACGGAAAAACGTGGCATTGTATTGTGGCTTATGCCAACAACTCATGGTTTTGTAGGTTTACTTTCGATCCTTCAGCCCGCGCCTGCAGTCAGTCGCAGTATTGTCTCCCTTGATTCTACACCGGCAGATTTCCTTATATCCCCCCGCTATGCGATTCTTTTCCCCACATCTAGGGCTTGCTCTTTTCTGGGTCTCCCGTTCCTGCTCCTATTTTCGGCTTGCGGTAGGCGGTTTCTCTCCGTCTCAAATTGTAGACATCCATCTCTCGGCAAATGCCAGCATCGCCGTGAAGCGATGAGACGTGCGTCCCTACTAGTGTTGAGTGAACCCGAACCGCACTGTTCGGGTTCGTACCGAACATTACGGTTTTTGAACCCCGGACCCGAACACGGATATTTCACTTTATGTTCGGGTTGGAGTTCGGGGTTCGGCGATTGTGATTGTATGTAATGCTATGGGCTTTCTATAAACCGAAATAGAGTCCCCATTCATAAGAATAGGGACTCTATTTCGGTTTATAGAATAGCAATAGCATTACATGTATTCCATAAACCGAAATTCTATAAACCGAATGTCTTTCGGTTTATAGACTTTCGGTTTATGGAATATATGTAATGCTATTGGCTTTCTATAAACCGAAATAGAGTCCCCATTCATAAGACAATTGACCTATTCGTATGAATGGGGACACTCTTACCCACATTTTACTTCATTTTGCAGCCCTCTAGCCCTTTCCAGGACTTTTTAAGAGGCATTTTAGTGGCCAAAAGTTCGTGTCCCAATTGACTTCAATGGTGTTCGGGTTCAGGGTCAAGTTCGAGCACGGACCAGGACATTTTTTCGAAGTTCGGCCGAACCTGCCGAACCCGAACATCCATTTGTCCACTCAACTCTAGTCCCTACATCTCTACGTCATCTGTGCGCACCACCGTATCCCTCATCTACTGCAGATACCCCTTTCCTGGTAAGTTTTATCCTTCAACCCATGCACTAGTTCAGTAGCCCTTCTCTGAATGTTCTCCAAAGTATCAATATCCTTCTGAGATACGGTCTCCATGACTTTGTCCAAAACGACAAGTGAGGTCTCACCAGTGCTCTTTACAATGCAAAACATTGTTATTCCCTTACAGCAATACCAGTGCTTTAATGCACTGGATATTTGCTGTCCCTGTTGCAGTTGAATTGTATGTTATTTTGCTGGCCTTAACTGCCAGAATAGCATCTACCCTATTATCTGTGCAGTGAAAGATACATTAGAAAATTAGAAAAAACAACAGAAAACCGTTTGCTCCCTTCCAGAGGTTTTGGCAATGAAACTAAACTACTCTCAGCAGTTTCATTAGAAAATAGAATATGATTCTTCAGCTATTAAAGTCAAAACATAAAAAATGGATAGTTATAGAACTGGCAAGTTTTTTTTATATTGGTAAAAGTAGAATGAACATTAATAAAAGTCATAAAGAGTTATATTAAATTTAAAAAAAGAAATTCAATGGAAAATCATGCCAACTATGTTTTGGCAAATATATAGATATGTATATATATATATATATGTAAGAAATTATGTGCAATTTGTTGTCTCATGAGTATAAATTTGTTATGACTAATCTCAAACATACATGTAGGAGGTTAAACATTTCTTAATGCTCAAATAAAGAAGATGGAGATCTGGACAAAGTCAATTATGTACAAAACCAGGGTGGTGGAAGATATATATATATAAATAAAACAATGTGTGACATTTGTTGCTACACTTACAATGGAGCAACAAGTAAATATAATTACTAAACTCTAAAATGTAATATGAATCTATAATTATTGTTTTGTCCATTGAGAATACATAATGCATAAATAATTCATTATAAAGAGAGTGGAGGTCTGCAGGGGGGTGTTTACAATGAGCATAGTTTTTAAATGTAAGTAAGGCTCAGTAGAAAGTCATCCCTATCACGTGAGTATACATTAATTATGAGTAATAGAAGACAAATAAGTTGCAGGTTAAACTTTTATTAATGTTCAGACATAGAAGATGGGCATTTTTACAAAGTCACAAATGTATGAAACAAGGATGGTGAAGAGAGAGCTGTGTAACAAATAGATTTTTTTATAATAGGCTCTTGATTTGAATCCTATGTGAAAAAAATCAATGATCTATCAATATCATAAAAAGTAAATAAACTGGAAGTGAAGAGGATTAATTAATTATCAAAGAAGCCATAAAATAAATTTAAATGATGTTCAGGTAGTTACATCAATTAGAATCTAACCACTAGATGAGACTTCCATTTAGAGTTTCAAATCTGAAAACAAATGTTACGCTTCACTGATTCATTGTTGTAAATCAAATGAGAAACTAAGCAAGTGACATTAATCTCCGAAATGTTTTACCATATGGTAGGAGAGTTATGTCATGGTCAGATATGGTCAAAGACATCAACAAAAATGTGCAGGAAATTGTATCCGACATTAGAAATAGTTCCATCTAAAAAGATGATATACAATGACATACATTCAAATAATGCCACTACCTGTACCTGCGGTATAAACCTGGCAAACCTAAGCATATGTGGTATCAGTGTACTCAGGTGAAGTTGCTGAACATATTTGAGTGTTGTGTAAATTAATGCTGGAGTACAAAATGTGTGGGAAAAAAACAACAACAAAATTACTATCACTTTGACAAAGCTTTGGCAAAGACTGGTGTTAAGGCAGCTGCATAAAAATTGTCAAAACACACCAAATTACATACCATGGGTGCTCTACTTTTGAAAAAGAAAATGTAGAAATGGGGGATGACAGATTCTGGGATTCATGACAGATATCAATCTTATAATGTCACTATTATTCATTTTAAAAACAAAAACTGGTATGGAAATAAGAAGGCACTACTTGTAGGTATTGCCTTTAGAACCTCCAAAAATAAGTAAAAAAAACCCTTCAAAACAGGGGCACATATGTGAGGAAAAAATAAACAACAATCACGTTTTACTAGCCCAACAACAGTCTAGTTTCCTCAGGAAGAATAACGCTTTGCTTCTATTGTCTCCTTTTCGCATATTCAAAACAGAGACAATAAAAGTAAATTTTTTATCTGGATAATTATTGGGATGATGAAATGCATATTTCTTTGAGGTCTCTTAAAATCCATAAGGACATTGGGACCTATGTGGATGCACAGTTATATAAGCCAGAAAAGCTGTTGATGAGTTTTTCCTATGTCACTGTTTTTTTATTTTTTTTTACAAAATATGGTGTGATTGGTGTTCCTATCTTATGACTTTTAGATTCATATGGAATTAAATATGGATTGACATGGGTGAGCTTTCTGAATCTTGAAATTTGAAAGTGCATTTTCACAAACACAGTCGGGTCAATTCACTACAATTCGATTTTGGAGGTCAACTTTCATTTTGAGGCTAAGTCAAATTCGACACCCAAGTTTGACTAAAAAAAACAGGTTCAAATCTTCCCTATTAAAAGTAATGGGAGGCAAAATAATCAAAGCTATTTTTGAAACCAAGTAAAATTCATCACCTGAGTTTGACTCAAAAACAGTTTCAATAATTTAGCCTCCCATTACTTTCAGTGGGAAAAATTCAAACCTGTTTTTTTAAACTCAAACAAAGTTAAACTTGGGTGCAGAATTTGACAAAATGAAAGTCAAATTTTAGTGAATAGACCCAAGAGTGCTGATTTGTTTACACACTGTGCACTATGACTGTTATGCTGAGTATACACGTCTTCTGCTATTGTACTTATTGCAGGCTGCTGTGTATCCGGGAGTATTTTGTTTCTTTTTTATTAAATTCTATATTAAACCGCTTATTTTATATTTTACATTTATAAAGTAAATACGCTGAGAACTTTCTTGTTTTCAACTGTCTTGGAGATCAAGCCCAGAATGACATTAGATTCTTAAATTAGTACTTTTCTTCTACCAAAAATAACAGTACTAAGCAACATGCAAAATGTCAATCATTATTTTAGTAGACCTTCCAAATAATAAGCTTGGAAATATTTTATATCTTTCTTTTTTTTGCTCGAAAAAATAAACGTTAATCATGTTTTGCCGTTTATTTTGTTTGATTTTTAGAACTGTGCAAACCACAGTTCCATGCACATATGCACTCACATTTGTATTGTGGCAAATAGCATGAAGAATATAAATCTTTGAGGTTATTTATTTATATTAACTATTTAGCTTAACAGCAGTGACCACATAAATGTTTACTGTTTACTTTTAATTTATGTGTTATCTGTTTGTATCTGCAGGAGTCAGTACAGTTCCACGTGTTTGTTCTTTTCATCTTGTGATGCCTTGTGATGAATCAAGCGGTTTTCGCGATCAATGATGTTTCCATATCAATGATCACTGATATTCCATATCAATGATCGCGAAAACCGCTTTAACAGTGCTGGTCTATTGCCTCGATGTCGAGGCAATAGCCAGCACTGAAATTTCCAATCTGGGGCACCCACAATTGCCCCACGGAGAGCATGCTCCGTCACCCTCTGGTGGTCTGAGCTTCGGAAGTGAAAGTAAATTAACTTCCGTCGCTCTGAATATGCTACTTGACTGCACCTAGAAAAACTGGTTATATAGTTAGATTAGCCTATAGGGTTAAAATTAAATAATTTTTAACATAAGGGATAAGGTTAAAATTAAATTAAATTAAAATGTTTTAAGGGATAGCATAAGGGTTATAGTTGGGGTTAAATTTAGTGTTGGGGTTAAATTTTGGGTTTGGGTTGGGGTCAAAAGGTCAATATAGGAAATACATGCATATTTCTGAACTCGGGACAACATATAGAAACTATTTAGATGTTTTTTTTTTAATGATTGTATTTGTGTAAATTATATTTTAGGTCAAAGTTAGAAAAAGTGGTTGTTTAAAAAAATGTCATCATATTTTATGATTTTTTTGTAGTAAATTATAAGATATGATGAACATAATGGTATCTAATGAAAGCCCTTTTTATGACGATAAAAACAACATATAATTTGTGTGGGTACAGTAGGTGAGAAAGAACAAAATTGCAGCTAAACACAAACACCCCAGAAATGTCAAACAGCCATTGTCACCAAGGGAAAGTCAAGGTGAAAATGTCTTGTCACTAAGGGGTTGAACATGATTTGCACGACATGCTGTATTTTCTTTTTTTCAGATAAGTTATTTATTTAAATCACAAATTCAAATAAATAGCTTCCTGATAAATTGTGTGCCGCTGTGTTATATAAATGTGTAGTAGTCAGTGAAGGAACAAGAATTAATGCAGCATAGCACAAGGGCATGGCAGGTTTAAAGTGTCACAATGCATGTTTCCGAGGGTAGAAATCACAAGCAAACTGCTCCATTCTGGGCCAGAATATGACCTCTGGGGGACTAGCCTATTCTAATATTATAATTCCATTTACCGTATTTTCCGGCGTATAAGACGACTTTTTAACCCAGGAAAATCTTCCCAAAAGTTGGGGGGTCGTCTTATACACAGGAAATGCTAAGGTTTACTTACCTACTTTCTGCTCTGTCTCCTCTCCCGCTGTTAAGCCGGTCCGTGGCTGTGAGGGAAGCGTTGTGACCTTCTCTCCAGCCGCACGGTCAATAAAGTTGACCGCGCGGCTGGAGGGGAGCTCACAACGCTTCCCTCACAGCCATGGACTGGCTTAACAGCAGTAGACAGAGCAGAAAGTAGGTAAGTACTGGGGATTGGGGATTGGGGAAGGGGGAGGAGGGTCCCAAACTCTATATTTTAACCTCAAAAGTTAAAATATAGATACTATTTTCCAGTGTATAAGACAACTTTAACCCAGGAAAATTTTCTCAAAAGTTGGGGGGTCGTCTTATATGCCTAGTCGTCTTAAATGCCGGAAAATACGGTAGTCTTGCAGAAAAACTAATTCTATTAGCCATTATGAAAATGTACCAGCCACAAGATTTACTGTGACCGCTATGCTTTAAAGTAAGCATAGAGCTCAATGCAATGTATGACTGTGTAAAATTGGACATATTTGGAAAAAGTTTTCCCACTTTACACAGTGACATAAACTCTCCACTTTCCACATTGCCGTACCCATGTACACATTTGGCACATGATTTCAACATAGCGTATATTATAGTGAGATTTAACCCCTTAATGATTCCATGCTGTCATGGCTTTTTTTCCATGATCAACGAGCGTATTCATCACTCAGGGGGTGTTGCTATAATGCCTCGAAATCTGGTGTTCAATTGTGCTGTCCTTTTGTGGGCAAGAGCTTTGGAAGTGACCAGTGTTCATTTCCGTTTCTCTGATACTGTTGCCAAACTGCCTTTTGAAATAGTCAGCAACATCACACTATAAAAAAGCATTAGTTTAGCTGTAGATTTAGGGTTATGGTTAATATTAGAGTTACAGTTAGGGTTAAGGTTAGTTTGGTGTTACAGTTAGGTTTAGAGATAAGATTAGGATGATGATTAGGTTTGGGGTAAAAAAAAGTATGAGAAAAATGGTTGGGAAATAGCAATATGCTACTTCTAGTTTTTGCCCTGTAACATGCAAAAAACAACAGAAAAGGATGTAAATATTGACTATATCTATACTCAGGGCAAATATTGGAACCTATTTAGCAGATTTTCAATAGCTTTTGTAGATGTGTAAAATATATTTCAAGTAAAAGTCAGAAAAAGTGTTTTTTTAAATTATATATTTACAGTATATTATATGATATGATCAAAATAATGATATCTAAAGAAAGTCCTTCTTATCCCCAAAATATATATATATATAATTTGTGTGGGTACAGTAAATGAGAAAGAATAAAATTACAACTAAACACAAACATCGCAGAAGTCTAAAATGAGCCTCTGCCCTGTGGGCACAACATTCCAAAAAGAGTCTCATCCTTAAGGGGTTAAAACATAATTCCTAAAATTCAACTCGTTGGTACCTCAGGATAAATTAAACTATAAAATCCAACCCAATCTAAAGTCTAAGATTGTGAGTATAAAGGGCGGTGATCTCACAAACAATGTTTTTTTGTGTGGTTTCTTTATGCAAAACATATGTGTCTATTGGATACTTGGAACTGAAATCTGTTCTAAAACCTAGCCTACAAACGGAGTAAAATACATTAATATTTACATATTGTAATTATTGTATGGGTGTTGCATGAGGGATATTACCACAATATAATAATTATTGCATACCTCACAAGTCTCCCTATTTAGGAGGGACACTCCCTATTTTGCATCCAAATCCCCCTGTCCCTCTTTCCTCCTCTATTATCCCTTTTTTCTGGCAGCTCTGAAATCTTGGTTTCTATAACTGTATCACAGAGCTCTACAGCAACAAAACTCCCAATAATGTGAGTTTAAATTGCAATAAATGGGATTTTATATTAATTTGTGTAAATAAAATACTTTATTCTTGTTCTAAATAGCTTATGAATTACATAAATACATACCCACCTACCCTGACTTCACTCAATATGTCCCAGTAATGCTCTGCCCACAGCCACACCTTCTGCCACTCCCACATTAATAAGTGTCCCTCTTTGGTCTTTTGAAATATTGGGAAATATGCTGCTTTTTGAAGTGTGTTTAAATAAATCACTATTTGAATCAATCAATGCCCAAGTATTTAGAAAAAAAATGTTTTTTTTACTGACCCAAGTAGATTCTTTGTCCACTGCTAATTAACAGACCCGGGACCCTTTTAACCTACCGATCTGTCAGAACAATGTGGCAACTAGCTCACATAATTTGTATCTATATAAATTTGGAAGATATTATATGTTTCAAAAGGTAGAACAAAAATATTAAGAGAGGGATTTATAGTTTTATGATGATGGTAAGCTAATTATTGTGACTTCATCAGTTCTATTAGAGCTAGACTGCTCCAATCTTGCCATATTTAAATCTTACAGTATAAAATAGAATATTAAAAACCTGTTCTGCTAGCATAAAAAAACAAAATGAAACCCGCGCTGTATGTCACAACCTTAGCAGCACTTAGGCAGTGTGTCCCTAAACCACAAACATATACAAGAGACATAAACAAAAGTGCGCTTTAGGTATACTGAAGTAATAAAATATTTTTCAGCACCTTTATGGGTGAACAATGTAGTGATATAATAAAACAGAATAGACTCTGTCCCCCTTGAAGATGCACTCACAGACTTCCAAGATAATTGTAGTACTTCAAAGAAACTTTGTAGCCAGGTGAGGGGATTCTGAAGATCTCAACCTCCTTGGTGATTAACTCAGATATGAGAAAGATGACAAAAAGGTTCCAATAAGTATAGATACACAAACACATTTAATAGAATAAAATATCTGCTTACGTGTGGGTTTACTCTGAAACGAACGACAAGGTGGGCGCCACACAGCCGTGAAACAAGTGTCCTCTTAGCAGCAATATACAAAATACATAGAAAAGTAGCAGCAGATATAAAAGAAAAGAATGCAGGTAAGTCCAACACGCCACATGTTTTGCCCTTCATTGGGCTTCGACTTGGCTACAAGCCACATCGTGTTCCTCTTCTGCCCAATTAGAAGATGGTAGCCATCTGCAGGTCAGGGTATTATTTAGGAGCTTTATTCTGGTGTGATTGGCTGCATAGGTGAAAAGTATGAATGGGTCTGCACACTTACAAGTATCGGGTGCCACGAGGGAGCGTCATTCACGCCCATAAAGCAAAAAGAAAAGATAGGAGACTCAGCACACCGTTTAAGGGAGTTTAATCCACCAAAAAATAACAACGTTTCAGCCCAGCACTGAGACTTGAAAAAAGCTCAGTGCTGGGCTGAAACATTGTTATTTTTTGGTGGATTAAACTCCCTTAAACGGTGTGCTGAGTCTCCTATCTTTTCTTTTGGCTGCATAGGTATTATTATTTCATATTTTAACCTACGTAATAATTTTACTATATTTACTCTTCATTTACTATATTTGTAACTGTAATTTAGTTGACTATCTGTGGTCAATCACCAACATGTTACTGGCATAAATCTTCATTCAGTGTGGGTATTTTCAGATTTCTCCCATTATATATAATGTGAATTTGAAAGAATCAAATGACTATATAAATTTGTGAAAACGAACAGACGTTTTTTTTTTTTTTTACTTTTGTGGACCAGACTCCCTATATATTTTTTTTACTGGCATATGTAATGCATTATTGCATAGTATTCCTTTGATAAACTTAGTGACTGACAATCAGTCAAAGCTGATTTTGAGTAAAATGCTGGCTAAATCTTTTAATACACATTAAAAAATGTATCATGCTGATATTTCACTATTTTAATATTTTTATCTGTGAAATCCTGCTGAGGATTCTTTTATTGCAAGTATTTATTTTTAATCAGATTACATTTTTCAATAGTTTCCTTTCCCACAGAGTTAATCTGTTCTTTCTGTGATCAAATATTGTAAAGTGATGTCTTTGTAAATTCAAAACAACATTGTTTACCATTTGGAATATTACAGACTATTGTATGGTGGCTTCATCAGTTCGTAGTGAAATGGATTTAGGGGAATAAAAGTAGAGAAGAGGGAATGCAATCTTATTTATTATTATTATTATGCTTATTATTATGCAGATGATATTGTGACTCTCTGAACCGGAGGGTTCTGTTCCATCACTGGTCAAGACTACTGAAATCTACAGGAAACTATCAAACTTTAAACTAATATCTGTAAAACAAAAACAATATGTATTTGTATAAAAACTGCAACAAAAGCTAAAAGAAAGATATGCATTTTGTTGGACCAATGACGGCATTGATTACTTGTGTATAATCACTAAAATCTGTGTATAGTCACTCATCTTTTTGCCTATGCTAAAAGAACTACAGCCAGGTGAGAGATGAGAAATAACTAAATGGGTTCTGGATGGGAAGAATGAACCTAATCAAAGAATACATACTACATAAATGGCTCTATCTATTAAGGATGATTCCCATTCAGATCCTAAAATATTGGATTATCCAGTTCCAAAATATGGTTGAGGATTTCATCTCCATTTCTAGAAGCCTACTTTATATAAATAAGAAACAGGGTGGAATGGGCTTCCCAAAGGTGGCTAATGCACGTGCATACATTTCAGTTGGAAATATCGAACAAAGAGGATTGGTTTATAATAAAGCAGGAATGTATTGGTCTCCCAAATTTGGAGTATGTCTCGTGACTACACCATGCTAAGGTTCTGGATATTGTTAAAAACTCCTTTTCCATAACTTTAAGAATCGTGGTCAGGGATTACGGCTTTAAAAAAAACATCAATGAAAGATACATTTCTTAAAATTGCCCCTTTAGGGACAGTGGAGAACAATATACAGGATCTTAGACTTGGTGATTGGGAGAACAACATAATCATCAAAATCTAGTTATTATACAATGGGAGGGTAAAATCAATACAAGTGACAGATGAGTACAGATTACAGTCTAGTGACACACTCTCAATAGCATATTGATCAATACAGTTCTTTTCTGGGATTGTATTTTATTTGGAAGTTTGTATTTATTTTGTTTACTCAAAATCACCCCACATTAACCCGAATTAGTAGCTTAATGTTGTGTACTGATAAGAATGATTTACAGAGATAAATACAGTATTACAAGTTATTAGTTACTGCATTCAGACATAATCTCAGGAGTGTGTTGAAAAAAACCTCCAAATTTATTAAACTCAAAATATTTTACTCAATAGATAACTTCTCTTGGGAGTATTAGTAAGTTCCTACTTGTAATCTTACAAAGCAACCAAGATGTTCAAGAATGGTTTGAGAAGCCAAAGAAATAAGATGGCAGAGATCTAGGGCTGGTAAAAGATCTCTCATAACACAATATTGTCCAGCGATAATAGGTTGACAGTACTCCGTATAGCAACACCCGGATTTTTGAATACTTACCATATTCTCAGTGGTATATTTGTATGTATACAGTGTATATTTACTTTCACTGGAAAGTCATCTCTTTCTGTAAGGTAACATTTTCCCAAATTTCCCCTATGCTCAAATTGAGACTCTTTTGTAGGACTTCTTCATGACCAATCTCAGTGCCTTTGGAATCTGGGTGGTCGTGGCATAAAGCTTCATATACTTTACCATTACATGTGCAGAAGTTGATGTTTTAGGGATATAGACATGATGTGAATAATAAATCCAAGTTATTAAAAAGTACTGGGTGTAGGTAACCAATACACAATGTAATAAAAGAAAAGGTTTCTACAGTGAGAATGAGAAGCTTCTGGAAAGTCTCATATATGCTCAGGGAGCCATTATAGCTCAGTCTGCTGCCAGTAATGGAGTTGCCCTTCTTCTTTGCTGTAATTATGTTTTTAAAGAACGGTTTGGAAAGAAGCATTGTGTTGTGGCTGTTATTAATGTAGCAGAATGTGATGAAACTGATGTATGTGGAATGAAATGGTAAATGTTTAAACAACCTAAAATTATAGGTTATGAATTTAGCATGCCTTTTCAAATGACTCCAGTTTCAGCTGTGTGTGGTATTGATACACAAGCACTGATAAAATTGGAACAAATCGTTCAGTTCTCTATTAAGGATGGAATCATTTAGGAGGGGGTGGATTTGTCCAGAAGAAAGTAAATATACTGTGTTGTGATAGGGACTTTATCTACAGCAGAGGCAAATTATATAATAAAGTGGGTTGCTAGAACAGGAGGGCTTGCTAAGATTATATAAAAGAAACACACAATGAGACAGAAAGGTAAACAAAATAGTATAGTTTATATTTTAGTATACGGACAGCATAGACTTCATATGGCTCATTTAAGTCACAGCGACTGGTATATCAAATTCCTCTGTTTTGGGACATATAAGAGAACATAATCTGTGTGATGAATTAGTATGTGCAGTTAGTAAATTCCAAAAAAAAAAACTAAAATATTTGTAGTTTTATTATAACGGGAACCAGATTCTATCATCTGAGACAGGTAGGCGCTATTTAAACATTTCTTCACTTTCAAGATTGAAGCATAGCAAGATATTTAAGGAACCTCTGGTCATCTTTTCTTTGCTCATTTATTGAGCTCAGTGTACCTGTGCTGACCTCTTGTATTTCTGACAATGATTGAACCCTTCCTGCCATGACCTCTCTCTTCTCTATAAATACACAGGCAAGACAAATAAGCCACAGATATAGAAAGACAGACAAGACAAATAGAATTAAATTAGTAATTGCTATTTATTGAAAACAAATGCACTATTCCCCAAGAGCTTGTTTGTTCTATTCATTCAAACTCTGAAAATCTCCCAGAAACTTTGTTTTTAATATAAAATATAATCAAATGTTCCTCTGATATATATATATATATATATATATATCCTCAGATATTTGGGATTATTTGGTATTACATACCTTTTTATCCTCTCTCCATCATGTATTTGTTTGCCTCTGTCTGTCTTAATAATAGAGAATAGTTAGATATTTAGAAAACTTACAAATGAATCAGAAAAAATATGCCACAACAGCTGAACTAGAAAAATAAATCTATAATTACATTATTCTGGCATAATCTTTTGGAAATTATGGTTTATTGAATTGATCCCATATGTGAGTACACACTTGGAAGTACCCGTTAAGTGTATAAATGTATGTGTCTATACAGGGTCGCTTTAAGACCCTAGTGGGCCCTGGACAAAGTCTTTAGCAGTGGGCAGCCCTGTTCATATAAGTTATCATACTTGGTATTAGTCACCCAAATGATCTTTGGACATTTGAACATCGCCATGGAATACATTTCTTACTATGCTTGGGAAAAGCTGGGAAAGATAAGCCACGTTTTAACTTTGTCTGTATTGGTCCTTAGCCACTAATGCATACCACTGCAGAAACAAATGTTTAGAACTTTAAGCTCCCACATGATAAAAATCTAAAACGAGTAAACAAATAGTGGGCATAAAAAAATCATATTTCCCTATATATTCGGTTATTGCTTAGGAGAATCATCTTTAAAATAAACTGCACATCATAAGTTGTACTTTTCTTTCTATCCTGGCTACAAATAGGATGACCACAGATTGAAGGTCTCAGAAACCTGTGTGTAAGTCTCATCAACCACATCAATAGCAGTATCAACATTGCATATCCCAAATCTAGAGTATCTGCATTGTAATTCCACTGTAATCCAGGTCATGGCACCACTTGTTTGCCACCAAATTACAAACTAGTTGTTTTTTAATGTAGTATTATTCTAGCACCACTAGCTTTTGTTTCCAAAGGGTTTTAATTTAAATAGCAATTGGGTACATATTTAACTGGTGATGTAAATGTAAAAGGACTGTAACAAAGAATATATAAAACAGTGAGAACAAACACAGGCTTTCTTTGTCTTAGTCTGCTAATAGTTAACTTCTTGCGGCTGCCTTACCAATTCCCTAGAAATTCCAAAATAAAATATTCATGACTGTAGTCTCTGCAAACCTATATAATGCAGCATAAGGAAGGTTTGCTTCTGATCTTAACATAAATCATCATATTTGGAAACTTCTGGCTTCTTTAGTCATGGACTCCTGGAATAAAAGCTAATAGTCTGATCTACCATGTTACCCGCTACTCTAATTAATTTTGCCAATTAAGCTTGCACTCTAATGTAATGCTGTTCACCAATAAAGTTCATACTCTAATGTACTTCAGCTCATCAATAAAGCTTACACTCTAATGTAGTTTAATTTGCCAATTAATCATGCACTATAATAAAATAATTAATCAATTAAACAAATTTTCAGAATAATAATTCAAAGATGAAAATTTTGGCTGACTTGGCATTGTGAGAATTTAAGCTAACACCCGGTACTCAACCAGGCAATTCTAGCTGGGTAATATGGGAATTGTAGTCAACAGCACGAAAAAGTAGATGTCAGCTATGAACTGCCATTCCAATGATGCTCAGGCAGCCAAAAGACTCCATTATGCTGTCTGAGCATCATGGAAAGGGTGGTCCACAGCAGCAAGCAGCATTTTGAAAGAAAAATAACAAACTAATGTTAGTCTTCCCTCCTTTGTCCCTATCTTGTTAGGAGTGGGGTCAACTCTGGTTAGGGGGCTGAATATGTTCTCCTCTCCTTGTCAGTTTAGAGAGTGGAGAAAGCAGATTACCTCTGCTCCCTCCATGCTGCCTTACTGCTGCTCATACGGTTGGAAAGGGAGCTATGGGGTCAAGTCCCGCCCCCACCTCTGATTGGCCCTTGCATGAATGATTGCTAAAAGAGGCAGAGACCTGCTGTGCCTCAGAATGCAATTGCCCAGACATATAGTGTGCGGCACCCAAGCTAAGAGCCGGCTGCACCTGGATCTATTTTTTTTTTTTTTAAATGCCATCCTTCCTCCCCTGCCAATGCACTTTCCCCCCCCCCCCCCCCCCCCCACCAAGGCATGCCTCTGCACCTTTGTGTTGCCTCCTGGCTTCTTGCTGCAGCTGAAATAACATGTCTTGGGGAAGCAAATTGCCGCTCCTGTTATAGTGCCACCTGGGTCAGTTGACCAACTGTGACGCATGAATGGTATAAGCAATGTTTAGGTTTGCAGAGCCCTTTAACTAATTATCATGCCTCCCAACTGTCCCGCTTTGTGTGTGATAGATTTCAAAGCTATGTCCCACTAAGCTTCACCTCTGTCCTTCTTTTCAGGACAGAGGTAGAGATCAGTGGGATAGAGGAATTTAGGATTGCAATGCCGTGGTCCAGATATCATTCTCTAGTGTTTAAGACACTGAAAAATGCATACTGCATATGCACAGCATTGTGCGTATTCACAGTAGTGCTGTCAGTTTGACACTTGACCTCCCAAGCTCCACCCCCTGGAGTCACAATTTGCCGAGTGCCGAAGTTGGAAGGTAGGAATTATTTTGTTTTGTGTCCTATATTTAATTATTTTATGAAATGCCATATTTCACAAGAGGTCTACAAAAACTAGTGCTAAATCATGGTCAGTAACCTTTCAAAAACATTTTTTTTTAAATCATGCAAAAATGGCCTTTAGCTGAGAAATATAAATATTACAATACACGTTATATACTCTTATCATTTTAAAATGCAGTAAACTGGCACCAACTTGAACATATTTCTATCCTGAATATATCTCAAATATGAAAACTTACTGCACTAGATAAAATAGTGTTTCATTACATTTTTCATTTTGAAATCAAATAAGCTTAGGTTCTGAATATTTCATGTAAGTATGATAGCCCTCTGGTGAGTTTTAAAAATCTATTCATTTTTTTTTAGTCACGAATCCCAGTTTATACAGTTGGTGTGAAACAAATTTCACTTTTGCAGATATTTTAATTTATAAATATATTACCATAGATTAAGATGTGTTTAGTGAGCAACAAATGGAACTATGCATGACTTCCTTACTATTTTGGTTACATCAAATGATAAAACAATCAATAATAATAATCAATACTAATAATAATAATAATACACTTTAGTGACACTCGTTAAGAGTGTTTAAAAACATTTTTTTTTTTTATTATATATAATCTTTATTATTTTTTCATACAAAACATGAAAGACAATAACACATAAATATTATACCTTTTGTTCCTCTAGAGCTTATAATACTAACTTGATTCTTATCTCTTATCGAGTCTGACTGGTCTATTAAAAGACCATAGACATTGGTCCATCCCCCACTCTCCTTACTCGCCCAACGAGGCTAAGTTCGGGAGGGAGTGGTATGCTTACTCTTAGGGACGGCAAATTCTCTTTGAATATAGCATATAAGCCAGTGGCGTCCCGAGGGGGGGGCGGGGGGGGCGGACCCGTGCTGCGCGATGCGGGGGGGGCGGGGGTGACACCCGTGCTGCCGGCACCCCCCCCCCCCCCCGCATCGCGCTGCTTAACTTTTTTTCTAGCAGCCGCATCCGCTGGACGCGGCCGCCGGAAAAAAGTAAAAAAAAAAAAAAATCACAACAACCGGATGTGACGTTACGTCACATCCGGTACCTGTGTTTCCCTCCTCCGTGCAAGAGGGAAGACTGCACGGAGGAGGCGTCAGTCCGAGAGCAGAGAGCAGCCTTTAGGTAAGTGATGGGGAAGGGGGAGGAGGGTGGTTTAAAACGAGCAGGGCTCTGACTGGCACTATTTTACTGGGCTCTGGCTGGCACTATATTACTGGGCTCTGGCTTGCACTATATTACTGGGCTCTGGCTGGCATAATATTACAGGAATCTGACTGGCACTATATTACAGTGCTCTGGCTGGCACTATATTACTGGGCATCTGACTGGCACTATATTACTGGGCTCTGGCTGGCACTATATTACTGGGCATCTGGCTGGCACTATTTTACTGGGCTCTGGCTGGCACAATATTACAGGCATCTGGCTGGCACTATATTACTGGGCTCTGGCTGGCATAATATTACAGGCATCTGACTGGCACTATATTACTGGGCTCTGGCTGGCACTATATTACTGGGCATCTGGCTGGCACTATATTACTAGGCTCTGGCTGGCATAATATTACAGGCATCTGACTGGCACTATATTACTGGGCTCTGGCTGGCACTATATTACTGGGCATCTGGCTGGCACTATTTTACTGGGCTCTGGCTGGCACAATATTACAGGCATCTGACTGGCACAAAATTACTGGGCATCTGGCTGGCACTATATTACTGGGCTCTGGCTGGAACAATATTACAGGCATCTGACTGACACAATATTACTGGGCATCTGGCTGGCACTATATTACTGGGCTCTGGCTGGCACAATATTACAGGCATCTGGCTGGCACTATATTACTGGGCATCTGGCTGGCACTATATAACTGGGCATCTGGCTGGCACAATATTACTGGGCATCTGGCTGTCACTATATTACTGGGCTCTGGCTGGCACTATATTACTGGGCATCTGGCTGGTACTATATTACTGGGCTCTGGCTGGCACTATATTACTGGGCATCTGTACTGGCACTATATTACTGGGCTCTGGCTGGCACTATATTACTGGGCTCTGAGAGGCACAATATTACTGGTATCTGACGGGCACAATATTACTGGGCTCTGACTGGCACAATATTACAGGCATCTGACTGGCACACTATTACTGGGCTCTGACTGACACAATATTCCTGGTATCTGACTGGCACAATATTACTGGGCTCTGTGTGGCACAATATTACTGGTATCTGACTGGCACAATATTACTGGTATCTGACTGGCACACTATTAATGGGCTCTGAATGGCACAATATTACTGGTATCTGACTGGCACAATATTACTGGTATCTGACTGGCACACTATTAATGGGCTCTGGATGGCACACTATTCCTGGTATCTATAATTGTAAAAGTTTCAAACATTGAAAATATTGTGGGTGTTTTCTTACATTTTTATAATTAGGGGTGGGGGGGGGGGGTGCCACACTCAGGGTCCGCCCCGGGTGCCAAATGCTCTAGGTACGCCCCTGATATAAGCCCTGTATCTATCTGTAGGGAAACACTCATTCATACTTCATTCATACTATTAGCGACCCTCTCTTCCTTCACATCGGGTGTGTCGAAACCGGGGGGGGGGGGATTCTGTCAACTATGTTAATCTTTAATTTTACCTCGAATTTCCAGGGTCGTGAACAACCCCTCAGGAAGTCCTCTCCAAGTATAGTAGCCATCTGGTCCAGATTTTTTCATATTTACTTCCATTAATCATGGGCTTGGGGTTTGAATAGAAGTACTTTTCTGAATCTGCTTGGAATTTTATCTGCGCTTTAATCTCTTCCCATTGAGGGGTCTCCTCCTTCCGCCAATACCGAGCGAGACATATCTTGAAGGCAGAGAAGATATTAATAATTAGGGCCCTATTATTCGGATCTTGGTCGGGTAACTCTAGGTGGAACAGGAAATTTTGTGGAGTGAGTAGATTGTCTCTCCCAGTGATCCAGTCTAAAAGGTCAGTCGCCCTATTCTTGATCGATTCTAGTAGGTCACATTCCCACCAAATATGGTATTGGGAGCCCGAGGATCTCTGACATCTCCAACATATGTCTCTAGTATTCGGATCAAATTTGGCTACCCTGGCGGGGACTAAATACCACCTGTGTGTGAGTTTGTAGTACTGCTCTTGAATGTTTATGCAATGATTAGCCCTCCTAATCTCCCCCCAAGCTTTAAACCAGTCCTTTGGGAAGTATGTTGTCCCCATTTCAGTTTCCCATTGTGTGAATGCCAGGGATTTCCCGACCGTCTCCCCGTTATCTAAGAACCTACGGGCCTTCGCAATTGCATTTTTATTGTTAACTGAGGTCAAAAAGGTTTCCCATTCCGAGCTTTCCGTGGGTGGATTTGCCCTTAGAAAGGATCTAATTCTGATGTAACTAAAGAGTTCCGTATCGGGGAGGTTGTAATTCCTTACCAGCGTATGGAAGGAGAGCATAGCATTATTGATGTATAAATCTCCTACTGTTTTAATCCCTGCAGTTATCCAGTTCGATAATGGGATAGATGATATACACATTGTAAGTATCTGAATAGGGGCTGCCCTTGAAATGGTTTCTCCCGTGCCCTGGGCTTTCTTAATTTTATGGAATGAGCTGTTTATATCTCGTATTAATTTACAGTTTATCCCTATGTTTTTATATAGCCTAAGGGGTAACCAAATCAATAGGGCTGGATCCCTATTGTTACAGAATGCGGTTTCCAAGTTTAACCAGCCTTTTTTGATTGTGGTATGGTTAATCCATGCAATTGCGTGTGATAGTTGGGCCGCTTCGTAAATTCTCTGAAGATCAGGGTAGCCAAGACCATCTTGACTTAAGTTACGTTTTAATATATGGCTGGGGACGCGAGGTTTTTTGGCTGACCATACGAATTTAGATAGGAGGAGGTCCAATTCCCTCAGTGTATTTCCCGATACCCTATAAGGTATGGTCCTCAATAAATAGACTATTTTGGGGAGAATGTATGATTTAGCTATATTAATACGTCCCAGCCAGGATGATTCTAGCTTTGACCATGTTATCATTATTTTTTGCAAATTTACTAGTAAGATCTTTTAATTATATGGGACAATTTCATCTATCTGGCTAACTATTTTTATACCCAAATAATCTATAACATCCTTCCCTTTTCTCTTATTACCAAGTAGTGCTAATGTTCGTCTATCCTCGTCTGAACAATACAGGGGAATGGTCTGGGTTTTAAGAAGGTTAATCTTGTAATTGGAGTGGGAGCCATACACATGAATGGCTTCCAATAAGGCCGGGATTGACAGTTGAGGGTGAGTCAGGGACAGCAGGACATCGTCCGCATATAGCGTGATAAGATGTTCCTCCGTTCCTATCTGAACTCCCTTGATGTCTTGTGCTTTTCTTAATTGCTGGGCAAACGGTTCCATCGTCAATGCATAGAGCAGTGGTGCCAAAGGGCAACCTTGTCTAGTGCCATTGTGGATATACATGAACTCCGAAGCCAGGAAAGGACCCACAATTTTTGCCCGAGGTTTTGTATACAAGGCCATTATCAACTCGTGAAATCTACCGGATATACCAAATGCTTGAAGGGTTTCTGACATAAATCTCCAGTCTACCCTATCAAATGCTTTCTCCGCATCAAGGGCGACCAGGACTGTCAGGATTTTCTCTTGATGGACATATTCCATAATACCAAAGATCCTTCTGGTGTTTTCCAACCCCTCTCTCCCTGGCATAAAGCCAGCTTGATCAGGGTGGATCAGATCTTGAATAACCCCCTTCAAGCGATTTGCCAGGATTTTCGAGAATATTTTAATATCAAGGTTGATCAATGATATGGGTCTATAATTACCCATCAATTCTGGGTCCTTACCTGGCTTCGGAATCGGGGAGATCGAGGCCTCTAGCATCTCTTCCAAAAACCCATCCTCTGTATCAACTGAATTATAGAGTCTGACCAACAAAGGGGATATCACCGGCTCCAGGATCTGGTAGAATAGTGTAGTAAAGCCATCTGGTCCTGGGGCCTTGCCCTTCTGTAGTTCTTTTATAGTATTAGATACTTCTACCATCGTAATCGGGTGGCTAATTGCTGTTAGTTTGTTTGCCGATAGGGTAGGTAAATCTAAGGATCTCAGGTACTCTTTTAAATCGGGTAGGTTTGATGTGGGCTGGGTGAGGTTGTAAAGCGATTCATAATATTCTTTAAAAGCAGCTGCGATCTTTTCGGGAGCCAGGATGGTACTGCCGTCCTTCATTCTTTTTTTTTATTCTTGTACGTGCAGTTTGAGCCTTTAGTTTCTTAGTCAAATCTTTACTGGTTCTATTATTACTGCAGTACCATCTGCTTTTCAGGCGCTGCAGTGTGATTTCAGCCTTTTTCTTCATAGCTTTCTTAATTACAGACTGCAGCTCCTGAATTTCCCTGCTCCTTTGAACATTGGTATCTAGTTTGTTTTTCCCCTCCAATACAGCCAAGGTTACATACAGCTCGGCTAGGGCTTTCCCTCTTAGTTGTTTTTGTTTTGACCCTTCCTTTATTAGATATCCTCTCATGACACATTTTAATGCACACCAGAGGGTCTGATCGGATACTAATCCATTATCATTGTTTGTGACAAAGGATTTGGCTTGGTCAAGTAATTCTCTTTTACTGTCAGCTGAGGACACTATATGGTCGTTCATTCTCCAGTTGTTCCGAAATCTATATTCAGGATTACCCTTGATCTCTATGAAAACGGGAGCATGATCCGACCAGGCAATATTTCCGATGTTGGCCCCAACGCAGTTACCCAGCATGGGACCACCCACCAGGAAGTAGTCAATCCTAGTATAGGTCATATGAACCCGAGAAAAGAATGAATAGTCTCTATCCCCTGGGTGGAGTGATCTCCACACATCGTATAGGTTATGTCCGAACAGACACGTAGAGAAAGCCTCAGCAGCTTTTTTCATACGTGCTTCCCCTTTTTTAATCCCTCTCGCTTGTCTGTCCAGTTCAAAATTGGCAACCGCATTGAGATCTCCACCAATTATCATAAAACCTGTGGATATCTTTTCAATAGTATCAACTGATGTATTCATGAATCTTATAGTGCCCTCAGAGGGAGCGTATAGATTGACAAGCGTGTAAATAATATCGTTGAGTTTACATACTAAGATCAATCTTCGAGCTTCCTGATCCCTTTCCTGGTGAATGTATTCAAATTTAATTTTGGATGATATAATTATAGCTAGCCCTCTTTTTTTCTTAGATGTCAATGAGGCTGAATAAATAATAGGGTATCTGGAATATTTCCATAATCTGACTCCCTCCTGCGTCCAGTGTGTCTCTGGTATAAAAGCGACATCTATCCCACCCTTAATCATAGTATCGTAGAGAAAGGCTCTTTTATATGGGGAATTCAAGCCCTGAGAATTCAAGGTCATCATTTTAAAATGGGTCATAATGTTTTTCTTTCAGTCTGCTCACCCAGACTCCCAAACCCCCCCATCCCCACCACGGCACCCGCATCGACACCACCCCTCTCACACACGTCACATTTACGCTCGCTCCAGTCAGAGATCTCATCTCTGGCTTTAGTGAAAAATTAAATCTCCCTTATCCACAAGGGAGAGTGCGGGGAGACGGGGTTAGACGGGAGCCTCTTAACAGCATCTTGTTTATCATACCCTCTCTCCCTCCCTCCAAGCTGGACTTGATCTAGTCACTAGGAAACAGCCGAGTTTATAGAGAATGAGGGAGAGACCAATCTAATTTATAATACATTAATCCTGAATTAACAGAATAGTAAGAAAGTGCCATTTACATTGGTGCTTTCACATATGTGTACAATCTTAATTTAAAAGTGCTGGGGGGGGGGGGGGGAAACACAGGGGAAGGGACTATAAATGCATTCGATGATATCCCTGAGTTGGGAAAAATTTAACAAGTGTTATGTGCATTTGTACTCTACATCAGTGAATAAGTATTTCCCCAACAGTTACCGTTGTACTTCAAAAATACATAATCAATCTAAATTTAAAAGTGCATAGAGGGGGAAAAAGGAAAGAGGAAAAAAAAAAAAAAAAAAGGGGGGGGGGGAGGGTCTGTGCGTACATTTACAGTTCAGTGTTCCTAAGTAGCAGAAGAGAAAAAGTATCAATGGAAAGTGGCTTTTAAGTGATTACCATTATACTTCTAAATATGTGGTCAGTTCAATTTTAAAGTGAATAGGGGGAGGGAGAGGAGAGAGAAACCCCCCCCCCCCCCCAGAGGGGAGGGTGTGTATATACATTTATACATTTATAATTCGGTATTCCTGGGTTGACAGAAGAATACCAAAGTGCCATGTGCATTAATACTCAGCATCAATAAATACATTTCTTCCAAGTGATTTCCATTATACTTCTAAATACATGATCAAAACTCAGATTTAAAGTGCATATCGGGAAGGAAAGAAAGAAAAAAAGGAGTACATTTGTAATTCAATTATAAAATGAAAGAAAAAAAAAATAAAAACCCCAAGGGAAAGGTGTGTAGGAACATTTATACATTTATAATTCGGTATTCCTGGGTTGGCAGAAGAATACCAGAGTGCCATGTGCATTAATACTCAACAACAATAAATACATTTCTTCCAAGTGGTTTCCATTATACTTCTAAATACATGATCATACTCAAATTTAAAGTGCATATAGGGAGGGAGAAAAAGAGGAAAGGAATACATATAATTCAATTATAAAATGAAAAGAAGTGCTATGTTATCCCTTACTAATCGTCAAAAAATAAATCGATATTTTGTTGCATGATTGCCATTGTACTTCCCATTACATAGCCAAATTCAATAAAGTGCTTAGTGTACAAGGAATTGGGAAAGAGAAAGGGGAGGGAAGAAGAAAAGAAAAGAAAAAAAAAAAACATTAAAAACATTTTAACATGGCCATATATGTGAAAATCAAGTTGGACAAACCTGTATTTTTAAACACACACATTTTTTTTATTATCCATAATATTAAAAGCAGAAGAAAAAAATAATTTTCCAAAACCCATATTGCTCTATATTGTGACACTAAGTGGACACTGCTTGAAGAGAAAAGAACATGGTAAAAGTAGGTGCCGCCCAGATAAGTTGAAATGTTAATTAGAAAGGTGAACAATGAGTTCTGGAATTTCTTTTCCAAAATGTGGGACTCAGACCTAGTTCCGTAAAAATTAAGCAAGTTGGTCATGTTGATAGCATCATATGTATTTATAATTCTGGTTGTACAGGAGGAGAAACAAGAGTTTTTTTGACTTAATATTTAACTAATTGTTAGAGGAGATTAATCTGTCCTTTGCTGTCTAAATCAATAATGTTGTCCCTATTCACATGGTCATCCTTATGCTTACAAATATACACTACCAAATAAGTCTCTGTCAAGGTATGGAACATTTTTTGAACTGCTACACATAGCTAGTCAGCAGGAGTGTACTTACAACTTTTAGCATCCATTTTAGTCATTTGTCATTTTGTGACATTCTTAAAATGTAGACAATGGAATGTCAGACACTATAAATGATGAAGGGCTTTCTGAAATGTCTCAAATGAATATATTAGATTGTATGCTTTTTCATTTTACTTCCTTGCTGGTAGCCACATATAAATTATTCTAACCATTATAATAACATGGTTGGATAGGACACATATTACATCAGTTTCTAAGCCAAGAAAGTAGATTCCGAAGCTGTGTTTCCTTTCCTGTATTAGTTATTTTAATCAACTATTTTAAAGGCATTTAAAAAGCAATGCTCAAACAAGAGCTTATCAAAAATAGCTAAATTAGAAAAAGAGATTGGCAAAGAGAATGTTAAAGATGTGAAAAATAATGCATTAATGTCTATTTGCATAAGATTATGAAATATAATGGTTTGTTATTCATTAACTAAGTAACAGAATACTATGTTGTAGTGTCATCTATGCCTCAGAAGACTGATTACTAGAAAATATTTAAAACACAGAAAATGTTGGCTGACAGGAGGACTGGCCTTTTAGGCTATACTCAGCAGGTAAAGTGCATCAGTTAATGACTGTATATCTATCATGCTTTTACATAATAATGATATGGTGGATTTACATTAGTTAGAAAGGGTGATGGGTACTAGAATCTATCCTATTCCTTGGATGTTCTCTACTGTACTTTATTGGATGATTACCAACCTTTCTAGTGATACAGATTACACAGGTATATTTGTTAAGGCAGTCAATACTGTACAATGGCTATCTGCCAAATCCTTCGAAACCCGAACAATAGACTGTTTAATAAAAAATATTACAAATTAACCAAAAACAAAAGCATTTTCTTGCTGGCTTAGAATGTTATTATTTTAGTTGGAAAATAAAAATAAAAATGTGTTCCTGCTGCTGTATATTTTAGAAACTGCTGCTTCTTACTTCTTTTTCAATCAGTCAAGATGTTCTCTTTCTAGACCAAACACAGGTGATTGTTATCTTCATAGTTGGCTTCCAATGTCTGGCCTGGATTTCTAGAGCGTCTGTGGTCCTGTCTGCAAGAATACATTTCCTGCAAGAGAATCTTGTGTGTGGTCTCTGTCATTCCTTATCTCACATAGCAGCTATATTGCATTTTATTTCTAGCCATAGAGCGTGAAGCAATAGTTTATTACATACTAATTGTCAGCTTTCCAAAAAAAATCACTTTATTCCCAATGATGTTTGTGAATTAAATGTACTCTAATTACTGAAGAAAACAGTTAAGCATACTTGTCATTATTAATAAATGTGATCATACACTGCCTGAAATGTAGCTTTAATTTTAGTATTTTCCACATTTCAGTTGTTCAAACAAAACACAGTTTTTGTTGTAAATGACAGTATATTATCTATTTTCCTTATATTGTCAAAATGTCTGGAAATGTAACATTAATGTCTGCAGTGTACCATATTATCAAGCCAGACCTTCCGCATTTTCCATATGCTTTTTGTACTCTTAAATTTGTGGGAAATGATTGCTGGTTTTCCAAGTTGTATAATTTATTTTTTAACAAACCACAGCCCCTAGTAGGTCTGCAGAAAACTTCACCTTAAACTGTCTGCAAGAGCCACTAACACAGCGGTAATTTTATATAAAGATCATAGTATGGCTCACATTTGGTTCCTTTGCTCTTCAGTAACATTAGTATACACTGAAAACAGGATGGTTTACTGTTAAGCTTGGAAATTGTGTTTCCTTTTAATAACTACTAGAAATACCAGTAGCACATTAAAGTAGAACGGTTCCATTGTGTTTTTTGGTAATTTCTCCACTTTTAGAACAGTACCTCAGAACTGTCCATAAAAATTCAAATTTGAAATACCAATGTTGATTGACAATCCTTTCTATTTTCCAAAGTTTGTCTGAATGAGTGGTTTTAAGGCTAATTTCAAAATCTTTTCCAGGGGGTTGATCGTTCTCTCTTTTTGACATCCCTTGCAGTTGTGGACCCTATAAAGAGTATTGATGTTAAAAAAATGTCTTTTTATTATTATTTCTCAAATGTTAGCTCCTCTCCATACCTCAAACCTCCTCTAATGTTTTATCAATCAAACTTTATTGAACCCTTCTCTAGTAGTCTCTTTTTGATTACTTCTGCCTCTATCGCAAAATCTGTTTCTCTTGAGCAATTCTTCTTCATCTTGATTAGCTCTCCTTTTGGAATATAATCTTACCACTTCTTATTGTGATAACTCTGAGATTTTATCCCCCTTTTTTTCTGCTTTTTAATCCACTACTATATATTTATATTAAACACGAGGCGCTGTGTAAGTTATTGTTATTCTCCATTATTTGTTTACAAAAATTGTCCCAACTAGGACTGAAGTGTAATCTACAAAATATAGAAAATAACCCAGAATCTTCAACGGGAATAATAAAAAGAAATATATAGCGCACCTTGTATTGCTGTATCAGATCGGTGTGGTGAAATGGTCGGAGTAATCCTCATGTATAAAGACTGGATCCAAAATGAAAAATTATGAAGACAGGAAAACTGCAACAACCAAGTCCAATTATCGGTAAAAAATAACTTTTATTGAAGATATAAAATCACATCTTGTCGAAGATAACAACGTACAAAAAACAGGAAAAAGAGGTAGCTGGTTGGACTTGGTTGTTGCAGTTTTCCTGTCTTCATAATTTTTTGAAGTGTAATCTATACTAAGCTATTAGGATATAGTAAAACATTACACAAACTTGAACAAAAGCTAACGAGGATGATGCTCCAAAAAGACTATGGGGATTTTGTTACATAAAAATGTGCAGTAGGTACAATAAGTTGAGGTCAGTCTTTCTTGTTTATTATAAAGCACCATTTTATTCTGTACCTCTCCCCATGTAAAAACATAGCCAAGTCACAGAAATGTTGACAAAAATGCTGAATATGGAATATATACTTTGTATATTAGAATAAGAAGTGGCATTCACTTCTACTATACAGCAAAGAGTTTTAGTAAAGGGAGGTAAATGGTGGGTGGGAAGAGGAAATGTGAGAAAGTCTGTCAGATGATATGAAAAATTATATTCTGGGTGAGAGAGTGAAAAAATAATTTGGGAGAACTATGTCAGCAAATAATAGGGAAACAGAGCATCCACAAGCTGATGTTTTTCTCACAAAATAATAATCCTTGAATTGCAGATAGAAAGTTGTTAGTCTGGGGACTAATACAATTATTTAGAAAATTGGGCAGACTAGATGGACCGAATGGTTCTTATCTGCTGACACATTCTGTTTCTATGTTTCTTTAAAAAAAATAAAAAAAAATAAAAAAAAATAAAAAAACTTACTATTATACTGTATTCCTTTATTGCATTCTACAGCAGCTATTTTCACCATACTATTCATACACAATTTATTATTTATACCACATATGCTAATAAGCAGGGACATTTTATGGTGATAATGTGAAATATTTGTACATGTGTTTGTGAGATACTGCCCTATAAATTTTAGTCTGCATGTAAAGCCTCTGGTTTTCTCTAATATGGCCAAAAATATTAAGAAACCCCAACAGGCATATAAAACACTTTTTCTTCTGGTTTATGTAATGGTACGTTTCATCTGGTCTGGTATTAATTTGACACATGGTAATTTTCACATACTAAGGAAACACATAAAAGGTTAACAAAAGGCCTGGAAAAATGTTAATCAACTAGTGGAGCTTGCTGAGGAAATTTGATGATGAAATAAATGATTTCAGCATGCACGCTACTGAGTCTGATGCCAATATAAATCAATGCATTAGGTCAACAAAATATTTTTAAACGTAGCTGCAGGTGTTCTGTTTCAAAAGCTCGCTATTAAACAAAGTTTGGGTCTAAAAAATGATTAAGATATTTCAGTTTTCATTCTTTGTAGCTTTCCATTCTAATGCTGTCAATGTTTAGGCCAAGGTAGCCGAGTTGGAAAAATTCTCCAATGCAGATGAAAAGGAAAATGTGAGGCTACTTTGGTCTTAAGTTTGAAATTCCTCTCTCAACTACCCAGTGGCGTCCCGAGGGGGGGGCGGGGCGGGGCGGACCGCGACGGGTGACACCTCCAGCGGGGGTGACACCCGTGCTGCCGGCAACCCCCCCCCCCCCGCATCGCGCTGCTTAACTTTTTTTTCTTTTTTCTGGCAGCCGCAGAATCCGGTTACGTCACATCCGGTGACTGTGTTTCCCTCCTCCGTGCAGGAGGGAAGACTGCACGGAGGAGGCGTCCGTCCAGGGACACGGAGCAGCCATTCGGTAAGTAATGGGGATGGGGGGGGAGGAGGGTGGTTTGAAACTAGCAATTTATTACTGGGCTCTGGCTGTCACTATATTACTGGGCATCTGGCTGGCACTATATTACTGGGCTCTGGCTGTCACTATATTACTGGGCATCTGGCTGGCACTATATTACTGGGCTCTGGCTGGCACTATATTACTGGGCATCTGGCTGGCACTATATTACTGGGCATCTGGCTGGCACTATATTACTGGGCATCTGGCTGGCACTATATTACTGGGCTCTGGCTGGCACTTCATTACTGGGCTTCTGGCTGGCACTATATTACTGGGCTCTGACTGGCATAATATTCCTGAGCTCTGAGTGGCACTATATTACTGGGCATCTGGCTGGCACTATATTACTGGGCTCTGATTGGCATAATATTCCTGGGCTCTGAGTGGCACTATATTATTTCCGTTAATATACCACTGTTAGTGTGTCCATTAATATGCCACAGCCAGTTTTCCCATAAATGTGCCACTGTTAGTTTGCCCTTTAATATGCCACTTTTTGTTTATCCATTAACATGCCACGGTTTGTCTATTAATATGTTACTGCTAGTTTGCCCATTAATATTCCAGTGTTAGTTTGTCCATTAATATGCCAGTGTTACTTTATCCATTAATATGCCACAGCCAGTTTGTCCATTAAAATGCTACTGTTAGTGTGGCCATTTATATTCCACCGTTATTTTGCCCATTAAAATGTCACTGTTAGTTTGTACATTAATATGCCACTGTTAGTTTGTCCATTAATATGCAACAACCAGTTCGCCCATTAATATGCCACAGCCAGTTTGCCTATTAATATGCCTTTGTTTGCCAGTGTTAGTTTGTCCATCAATATGCCACGGTTACTGTTACTGTTTGGGATCTGTACCAAAGCCTCTACGAAAGCAGAGTGGACTGCATTTAAATTTGATTTCCACCTAAATATTGCTAAGATTTGTGAAAGGTCATTTTGTGTTTTTGGTATGTTCACTAATATGCCAGTGTTAGTTTGCCCGTTAACATGTCTGTGATAGTTTGTGCATTAATATGCCAGTGTTAGATTGTCCATTAATATGCTACTGCTAGTTTGCCCATTACTATTCAAGTGTTCGTTTGTCCATTAATATACCAGTGTTAGTTTATCCATTAATATTCCAGTGTTAGTTTACCCATTAATATGCCACATCCAGTTTGCCCATTAATATGCCACAGCCAGTTTGTCCATTCAAATGCTACTGTTAGTGTGTCCATTAATATGCCACTGATAGTTTGTACATTTATATGCCAGTGTTATTTTGTCCATTAATATGACACAGCCAGTTTGCCCACTAATATTCCACTGTTAGTTTACCCATTTAAATGTCCCACGCCAAGGGGACAATCATATCTTTTGATATGTTAATTAGGGATTATTCTAGCCTTGGTGCAGAATTAATCTAAATTTTATTAAAGACAGGAGGCGAGTATTTGCATAACCTTCTTTACTGTTTAACCTCCAGCAGCAAAACAGTTAACAGTTCTATGAGAAAAAAACAACCAATCAGAACACAGTAGGATAACATATAAGGCAGTACCATCCTCTTCACTTCCTCTTTCTTTGATGCGCCGATCCGGAAGAAGAGTCATAGCCTGATGGAAGAACCAGAACCAATCCAAACGAAATCAAACCAAAACGAAGGCTGGCCAAACGTGGTCATCAGTGACAGATGCCGGAACCAATCAAGCTAGAAAAAAGAAACATTGTGAAAGTAATGTGTCCCTTTACTGCCGTGTCATCATATAACAACATTCAAGGAAAAAACCTGAGATAAACTGTGAGCTATAACCCCCAGACCCAAACAAACACAAAAGTATACGGGTTATTGATAGAATGTAGTAAGATAGAGTATTGTAGGGAGGGTTAGTAATGTAAAGCCAGAAGCAAGAAGGGTGGGAAATACTCGCCTCCTGTCTTTAATAAAATTTAGATTAATTCTGCACCAAGGCTAGAATAATCCCTAATTTTATGGCAAGACAGGAGGCTTCGTATTTGCTATTTTTAACGCTGAATTAACAACGAGGAACCCGCATGAGACCGTGGTCGAAAATAAAAGGTGCGAAAAGTTGATTCCCTAGACCAGTCTGCTGCCGCCAGGACATCAGACAAGGATCCCCTGCACTCTAAGGCCGCTGAAGCCGCTGCCCCGCATACCGAATGTGCCCCGAAAGATCCGTCGATGCCCGCAAGACGTAAGACCCATTTGATCCAGCGAGATATAGTAGGAGCCGAGATGGGTCGAAACGGACGTACGTAGGAAATTAACAGTTGATCCCGGGGAGATGAACGAAAAGCCGTCGTGGAAGCCAGATAGCTGTGAACACAGCGAGCGACACAAAGTTTAGGGCGATCTGGGAAGTAAGGGTAGAAGACCGAGGTCGAGTGTGACTTGGTTCTACGTGAAAGTGCAACCACTACGCCTTCCGGAGTATAGGAAAAAGAATTTGAATCAAAAGCCCTAACGTCCGCAACTCGCCTGAAGGATACCAAGCAGAGAAGTAAGGCCACTTTAGCCGACAGTTGACGAAGGGATAAAGAATCATTGTCCGGCCATTCTTCCAAAAACGATAAGACCTTGGACACATCCCAATAACCTGAATATTTCGAGGTTGGGGGTCTGGCCGACCGAATTCAGCGCAAGAGACGACAAATCGTCGGGTCCCTCCCGACATTGGTACCCTGGATGGGAATTTGAGCGGCCGAGATAGCTGAGCGAACGATGTTGATGGAACGGTAAGATTTACCCTGATCGAAAAGAGACGCCAGAAAATTCAAGATGGCCACTACAAGGGCAGTAAAGGATTAAGATGTTGTCCCAAACACCAGCTGTTCCAAGATCCCCATGCCTGAAGGTAGGATTTCCTAGTACCTGGTGCCCAGGAATCCCAAAGGAGGTCCCGAGCCATTGCCGATAGTCCAGACATATCCCAGGTACCCCTGAAACCATACAGGCCACCAGTTGGAGGCGATAGTGGAGGAGCAAAGGATGGCGATTCCCTTGGGGATCGGATAAGAGATTCGGAGACGCAGGGAGAAGGAGAGGGTCCGCACACGAGTGTTCCAAGAGAAGGGGGAACCAAGGTTGCATCCTCCAGAGAGGGGATATGAGAAGAATCGTAACACGTTGGCGCCTCAGGAGATGCAGAGCGCGTAGAATCATGGCGAAAGGAGGGAAGGCGTTGGCCCCCGTAGGAGGCCATGTTTGGAGGAAGGCGTCCACTGCCAGGGATAGGGGATCCGGCATCCAGCTGAAGAAAGTTGGCGTTTGGCGATTCGTCCTGGATGCAAATAGGTCCAGGTGTAGGGGACCCCTGAGACGATTCAGGTCGTGAAAAACTCGAGGTTGAAGTTGCCAGTCGCTGGTGTCCCTCCAATGTCTGGAGAACCAATCCGCTACCGTATTGTCTTTCCCGGGGAGGTATTCTGCCCGAATGGATAGGTGGTGTTCCAGACAATACTGGTATAGGTCCTTCGTCAATTCCGTCAACATCTTGGAACGGGACCCTCCCAAGCGGTTGATGTATTGTACGGCCGATACATTGTCCATTCGAAGGACCAGGGCGCAATGTGTGGTATTTTTCGTAAAACTGCGTATTGCGAAGGAGCCTGCTATTAGTTCCAGACAATTTATGTGGAGCCCCTTTTCCTCCGGGGTCCAGACACCTCCCGTAGTTTCGTTCCCGGAAGTCGCGCCCCAACCAAGGAGGCTGGCGTCCGATTCCAGGATGAAATCCGGAAGGCAGCCGAAAATGGCACGACCGTTCCATGCAGATATATGGGTCAGCCACCATTGTAATTTGAGACGAACTTCGTCCGTAAGAGGGAAAAAATGGTCGTAGGAGCCTGTGGCACGAAGGTGGTGGGTTTTTAACCTTTGCATGGCGCGGTAGTATAACGGACCCGGGAAGATCGCCTGAATGGAGGCAGACAGGAGTTCGATAATGCGAGCGAGATCTCGAAGGGAAACCCGAGGAAGCCGTAAAAAGCGTCGGATAGCTTTCCGAATGGCTGTGATTTTTGACTGTGGGAGTTTGAGAACCGCCGCCACGGAATCCACCGTAAATCCTAGAAATTGGATCGATTGTGTGGGGTGGAGTACCGATTTCTCCATATTGATGACGAACCCAAGGTCTTGTAGTAGGTGTGCCGTGAGCGATGTGGCTTCGAAGAGGGAATAACTGTCGCATGCCATGATGAGGATATCGTCTAAATAGACGATGGACCGGATGCCCCTGGCGCGTAAGTGTTCCATCACTGGTTTCAAGAGTTTTGTGAAGCACCATGGGGCCGAACTGAGCCCGAATGGTAGGCATGTGAACTGCCATAACTCCTTTTTCCAGAAGAATTGCAGGAAACGTCTGTGATCCCGATGGACGGGTACCGTCAGGTAGGCATCTTTCTGATCTATACGGGAAAACCAATCCTTTTCTCGTAGGAGGTCGCGGAGGAGATGGATGCCCTCCATTTTGAAGTGCTGATAAGTTACGTATTGGTTGAGCGATCGAAGATTGATAACTGGACGGAACTCGCCGGATTTCTTGCGGACCAGGAACATATTGCTTACGAAGCAAGGATCCCCGACTGCGCGTTCTATGGCATTCTTGTCCCGTAGCGACAATAGTTCCTTGTGGACTAAAGAGAGGTCTTCCCGCAACATATGGATAGGGCGCGGAGGCTTGAGTTGAAACGGTGGGGAAAAGAAATCTATTAGAAAACCAGACACGGTATGGAGAACCCATGGGTCTTGTGTTATAAGGGCCCATTGATGATAGAAATGTCTGAGTCTGCCTGCAACGGGTATATGGGGTAATAAAGGGTTTAGTCTTACCTGATGGAAACTTTGTCCTGTAGGAAGACGATCCTCTGTTCCGCGTGTGCCCACGGTAGTAGGGGGTGCGATAGCTGGTCCTGGTAGGGAAACGGTAGGAAGATGTCTGCTGAAGACGGGGCCTCGAGCCAATAAAGGCCGCCCTGCTGGTGGCACGGCCCCTCTGCCGACCAGCTCTATGTGAAAAACGGTCTCTGTGTTGGAAGACCCGCCTCAGAGAGAACTGCGCTTTGTTCAAAGACGTAAAAATGTTTAGGTGCTGGCTGAGGCTTTTCAGGAATTTATCTCCGAAGAGTAGACCCTTGGCTTCTGGTCCTAATTCCTTGGATGCCAATTCCGCCATCTTGCCGTCAAGCTTAAGGAGGGCCGCCTTCCGTCGTTCAGAGGATAAAGCCGTATTGGCGTTCCCCAACAGGCACAGGGCCCTTTGAGCCCATTCACGGGCTAGATGGGGATCTATCTGTGAGCCTTCAGTGAGGGCCTCATCTGCCATGAGGAAGAGTTGTGTCAGTGGTCCTGATATGTCCAGTAACTTGTCTTGAGTGGATCGAAGTCCCTGTTCCAAACCTTTGCGTGGGTCCTTCCCATTTCTCATCATAAAGGTGACGAAGGTGGGATCGAATTCTGGAGTCGAAGAAACTTTGTCGGGAAGGGTTGGGCGAGGGCATTCTGCCCGTAATTTCTGGCGTACCTCTTTTTCCAGAGGGCGTCTCAGCCAGTAGTGAAGGAAATCCGAAATGTGTTGTGGTGGTGACCATTCTGCGGATCGAGGGTGGCGCAGGGTGCGCGGATCGAAGAATGGAAAACCTGAAGAGTCTAGTATCTCCACCGGTAGGTCTGGATCGACTTCCGATTTTTTGAGCAATTCCATGGGCAAATGGTCAGGTGAGCGGGACCTTGAGGTGCCTGGTTTTGAATGATCAGCACGGTACTCGTCTAGGATCTGGTATACATCGTGGGTGGTGCCCTGTTGATCCGCAGTTGGAGATATACTGGGCAATAATTGCAGCGAGGTGCTCCTGTGTTTCTTTAGAGGAGTCTTTCCCTTGTCAGTCTGGGTATCGGACCATGGTCTTTTTCGGATACCATCACCGAGTGCGGAATGATGGGATTCCTCAGAGTCCGAAGTCGCCTCTCTTGCTGTGGGGCGAGGGGGCCGTTGAGCGTCCTGTAAGGCAGCAAGTGCCGCTGGGAGGGAGTCCGCCAGGGCAGAACGAAGCCGATCTTGGAATCCCGCTGGCATGGCATTATCGGGGGGGGTTGGTCACTCATAATTGACACTTTATTTCTGAAACGAGTAAACAGACTCGTTGTATGCAAAGATATGAAATATCAAGCATCTCAAGTGTATGTGGATGCATGCATAAGCGGGGGTCACCCGTATAGCTGTAGGGGGTCACCCTGATCAGTTAGGTATGCATGAACGGGGGTCACCCGTCATGGATGTAGGCATGCATTAGCGGGGGTCACCCGTTATAGTTGTAGGGGGTCACCCTGATCAGTTAGGTATACATGAGCGGGGGTCACCCGACATGATTGTAAGCATGCATAAGCGGGGGTCACCCGTTATAGCTGTAGGGGGTCACCCTAATCAGTTCTGGACAATAGACCTTGAAGTCTGTCCTTAGGGCAGAGGAAAGAATAGGGGGGGGTTCACCCCTATAGTGGTGGTCAAATTCCTTTAGAGGGGGTCACCCTCATATGCCCATTAATAAAAAATCATATAACCTGGTACTTCACCCAGTGGCAGGATAAATATTTTAATGTGGAATGACAGGGGTTAACCTTGTTGAATGAGCACAGTTGTACCTTAGTGAAAAAAAGTAAATCAAAACAAGGGGACCTGCAAACGGAAACTCACTAGTAGTATGGATGTTAGAGAAAATAAATATAAACCGGATGCTAGAGTTCAACAATGCAGGGGAAGAAGGAAGGAACCTCCGTACCGATGGAGGCCCTATGCACGTGAGGGAGGTGCCGAAAATAAAAGACACGCAGTCACGCGTGTGGGAATGAAGCTCAGTATATGTTGGGGTAAGGAAGAAAGCGACCGCGATGGATAGATCGCGCTAGAAGGCCCGAAAAACGGCCTGACAGAGGAGGGGCCTCGGGTGCTCACGCGGGAGTGCGAGCGCCCATAGAAGCTGAGGGCGGGAAACGGAGGCAAAAAACAATGAAAGTGAAACCGCGACCCGCCCGATGAGGTAGTATATAAGATATTAAAGGTAGAAAAAACGTAGGGACATTGAATCAGGAGAGGCGCTTTAGCGTTTGTAGGTAGTGTGGAACAGGTTAGTCACAATACATTAGTTTGAAGTACAGAGGAAAAAACCATAAGTTTAGGACTAGAATGAAATATAAGTATAGGGATTTAATAAAATATGATAAAAGAAGAAAACAGGTAGATAGGAAGAAGGAATGTATCATGTATAAGTACAAATTCAAACATAAGTGGTAGCAATAAATATGGATTTAGCTCACCTGGAGGTCAAGCAGCAAAGAAAGAGGAAGTGAAGAGGATGGTATTGCCTTATATGTTATCCTACTGTGTTCTGATTGGTTGTTTTTTCTCATAGAACTGTTAACTGTTTTGCTGCTGGAGGTTAAACAGTAAAGAAGGTTATGCAAATACGAAGCCTCCTGTCTTGCCATAAAATTAGGTCACCCCTCCAATGACAAGCCATTTGATATACCTGTTAAAAGGAAAATCTAACTTGGTCTCTCCCTGCCTTCTGCATGGATGGGGCAATTTATGTTGTGTTGGGGTCCATTCACTAAACTTAAAGATTAAAGGTCGAGATTAACACAATTTAATGAAAATATTAAGATACACGCTTTATTGTCATGACTCACATCAAAGAGTGGCACTGAGACCAGCTCAAGTGCATAACTTGCATAAAAATGCTCATCACACTCAGGAATTCAGGTCTCTGTGCCCTGGTGTATATAAGTGACACTCACAAAATGTGAATATAGCACTCAGAAGTCAATGTACCTTAGAGATGGCAATCCCTGAGTGTGGCCAGTGGTTTTTATGTGAGTTATGCACTTGAACTGGTCTCAGTGCCACTCTTTGATGTGAGTCCTGACAATAAAGCGTGTATGTTAATATTCTAACGTAATTATGCTATGTATTCTCTTATTTCCATCTTCCATATGTCCACCTAGTCTATAAAGAAAAAAAATTACCCTATATTAATTAGTACTCTTCTGGCACACAAAGGTTGTTATTTTTTTTTATTAGGTTACATAATTTATGTGAGTTGTCCCTTCCCCTCTACCTGGGCTCGGTAGAGGTAGGTTATTTTTTAGTTAGTTTATTTATGGGGTCCTAGGGCTGCTTGTGCCCACTCAGGGACTATTATTGTGCCCACTCAGGGGCTAAAATGATATTAGGGGCCAGGAGCATTTAACCAGCCTCTGACCCCATATAAGTTATGTATGAGATCAACAGGAGCCCATATGTCAATTGTTTGGGGGCTGTGGGGAAATGTCAGACTCCATTAGACCCCTGCACTAACTTCCATAAGTTCCACTTCCACTAACTTATTTTTTCTGCCCCTTTTGTACCTCATCTCGATTTGGCCCCCGAGCCCCCGAGTAACACCAACACATACTCACCATCCTAGAGTCCCTTTGTTCCTCACTCCCAACAGCCATACTCTGGAAGCGAGCCTGATGTGTTTCCCATAGCGCTGCGAGGGGAGGGAGGGACTACCATGCTCGGAGCAGATTTCAGCAGCGTGAAGCAGGTAATTTTAGCAGCTCCACTCCTATAAATGTACTACATTACCTTTATCCAATGTGAGCAAGTTGCTCACATTGGATTTAGGTGATGTTGAACATTTATATGGGTGGTGCTGCTGAAATAATCCATTAACTGAAAGTATCCCTTATCAAAAATGCTGCCGGCCCCAAATATTTTGATTAAGGGACACTCAACTTGTTTCAACAGCACCTTTTATGCTTAATACTGTACATTATTTGCTTCATTTATTTGGAACATAAAATTCGACCATATGAATTGAATGAAAACGTAAACAGATGGGAACAATTGGCATGAGTGATTTTGTAAAGCATGCATCCGCACTTCTTGATTTATATAATATGTTGATAAGGAATGTAGATGGAAACATATCATATTTAACATCTAGCCACTAATGACTATAGTTTATGTATCATTTTTTTTAATACAGTTATAATATTCATTAAGCAGTTAATCACCTCACAGTCAACTGTATGCAATACCTAGTTTCAATATTCATGACCTTTAGACAACTTTAACTATTTCTCTAGAGCTATGTATGATGCACAAAGAAACCAACAAACTGAAACATAATTAATTAAGCAGAATAGAGAGAAAGCTATGTCACAATACATATCTGTGCCTTATATAAATAAACTGAATATTGGTGAACTGTAAAGTAATTCTTTGCCCTCGTTTATGAGTTGTAATGAGAAATGAAAGAATTCGTTAATGAAAATGTATGTTAGACGAAGAAGCAATGCTGATTTATAAATGCATGGAGGCTGCTATTATGCATTACTCTTTCTTTAAAACATTCAATACATTTCCTCAGCAGCAAATAACATCAACATGAAAATTACTGAAAATGTAACTAATCACATAACGTCAAGTAAACAAGCCCCTCCCTCTCCTTATAAAACCCAGAGAACCAAAGCGCTCCTCCTCTTTCTTGCTGCTCCCTCAGATAAGTAACATCTTTTTCTGTGTAATTTTGAGTATTTGCTTTGCTTGTTTAATTGCTCATGATTGTTGCCTCATTTGATTAGGTATTTTTTGTTTGTTTGTTTGTTTATAGATTGTATTCCTTTATAGGGCGATTATACCCCCTGGTAGGGACACCCCTGCAGCTGATATCATGGGTTCCCAGGAACTGCAGACCCTCCTGGATGTTACCATGGTCAGATCTGTGTCTCATGCAGTTCAATGGCAATGGGGGTGATGACGGCTAATTTGGCATCTTCCATTTCCTCGGCCATGAAGGTGGCACGGGGTTCCGGCCCCCAAGGGAAGCCATCCCTAACCACTATTTCTACGGCTATACAATCTATGGGCCGAAAGTCAACGGCCAAAGTAAAGCATGCCCTCAGAACCTCTTCACCGGACATGGTACGTTGCTCACAGTTCGCCAGCTAGCATGTGTAATCGGTCTTTTGCTGGCCTCTATCCAGGCAAAATTTCCAGGCCCACTTCACTACCGGGCTCTTCAGCGGCTCAAGATCCAATCACTGCACCAAGGATGGATGTGCGATCATATGGTCCCACTGGATAAAGAAGCAACGACAGAACTAAAATGGTGGCTGCACCATATGGAAGCATGGACGATGGGCGATGGTCTCTTCCAGAACAGAGTCTGCATATCAATTGTCTGGAACTATTGGCAGGTGCCTTCGCACTCAAAAGTTTCACACACAATTTCTCGAAATGCTCGGTCTTACTCTGTATGGACAATATATCGGCAGTATAATATATCAATCATCTGGGCAGCACTCTCGCATCTAGCGGTGGATTTTTGGCAGTCTGGAGCAAAATATATCCATTCGGGCAGCACATATCCCAGGTCTAATGAATACAGGGGCAGACTGGAGCTCACGACACCTCAGAGACATGAGCGATTGGCAACTTCTCCCGTCAATCTTTCAATGACTACAAACACTATGGGGACCGCTGGATGTGGATCTGTTCACGTCTTAGTTAAACAGACAACTCCTGAGATTCTTCAGCTGGAGGCCAGACCCCGAGGCGTAGGCGACAGATGCTTTCCTCCAAGACTGGCCAATGAGCAGACACTTCGCCTTTCCTCCATTCTGGCTTATCGCCAGGACGTTGGTACACCTGCGAATCTCCAGGACATCGTTGGTCCTGATCACACCGTGGAGGGATTCACAACCGTGGTTCCTGACGCTGTTGGAATTGTCACTAGACTGGCCACACATTCTCTCGATGGTATCGGATATACTGACGGACCCGGACAGGAATTATCATCCGTTAATTCAATCAGGGGGCCTGACTATGATAGCATGGCTGCTTTCAGGGGACCATGGTGCTTACAAAACATTTCACAATCGACTAGGACGCTCCTGGCAGGAGCTTCGGCACCAGGAACTCGAAGACTATACGGCAATTCCTGGAAGTCATGGAACGGTTGGTGCATGGAACATGGTATGGATTCTGTATCCGCACCTGTGACGGGCATGTTAGATTTCCTAATCTTTAGGTTTGATGATGGTCTGGCGTATAGATCAGTGAACGTGCTTAGGTCAGCCATTTCGGCGGGCAATGAAGGCTTCGGTCCTACTCCGGCAGGTAAGTATGGTCCACTGTCGAGACCACCTCTCCCAAGGTATTCTACTTTGTGGGATGTTTCTGTACCACTACGATAACTAGAAAACTGGCCAATTAATAAAGAACTCTTTAAAAACAATTATCGGCGAAACTGGTCCTTCTTTTCTGTCTCATTTCATGTAAACGGGTGTCAGATGTTAGGGCCTTAGACGTAATTTACCGATCTTTCTCTCCAGAACGGGTTTTGTTCGATATCTCCAGAAGAACAAAAACCTCAATTAAATCAATTTTCTATCCTGCTTTCCCAAAACACACCCAATTATGTCCAATGTTGTGCCTTAAAGAATACAAACACCGCACTGCACAATGGCGTCTACTGATGTGCCCAGAGTTATTTCTTGCTTTACGTAAACCTCATGTGGGTACAGTGTCGTTAGCCAGATGGGTCAAATGGATATTGTGGGAAGCAGGAATTGGACCTCATTCAGTCAGGGGAGCCATGGCTTCGAGAGCTTTTAATTTGGGATGTAGGTTAGAAGATCTTCTACAATATAACAGTGTAACCAGCGCTGATATCTTAGCTCTTAGCAGCACTTAGGTAGTGTGTCCCTAAACCACACAGCAAAACAATGTGAAAAGATAAAAAACATAAAATGTGCTTGAGAGCAACCTGTGGTAATGCACCTTTAGTGAAAAAATATAGTGACTCTCTGTGAGAGATAGTAGATCTGTATCCCAAATATCAGGGAGATGGTGTGGGTCCCCCTCAAGGGGATACACTTACAAACTCTTTGAAAAGAGGGAGCACTTCAAATATGAGCGCAGACCTCCCCTGCTGCCGCCAGGCACGCTCGCCGGGACTTCTGTGACGAAAGCGGAAAGACCCGGCTTCTTCACAGAAGCACCGGCGGTCGTGCCGGGCGGAAGCAGGGGAATCTGCGCTCATCGCGCAGACTTCCCCTGCTGTTAGAGAGGGGGATCCAGGTCCCCTGCAGTTCTGCTGGGGACCTGGATCCATGTCTTATAGTCTGACCTAAATTTGAGGTCAGATTATAAGACGACCTCGAATATAAGACGAGGGGTATTTTTCAGAGCATTTGCTCTGAAAAAAACCTCATCTTATATTCGAGCAAATAAGGTACTGTTTATAGCAAAGAAAAAATTGTTTTTTTGGACCTAGAGATCTACATAGACAGCGGCCAAATTAAAACCAAAAATCATTTCAAAAAAGTTGACAGTAACAGCTTCATAGATAAATCTAGTTGCCACTACCCTCCATGGCTAAGTGCCATACCAAAAGGCCAGTTCACCAGGATACGCCGAAATTGTAAAGATCTATCTATATATACAGAACAAACAGAAGTCCTAAAAGAAAAATTTCTAGAAAAAGGATATGACACTAAAGAGGTGGACCAAGTCATATCAGAGGTAGCTACAAGCAATAGAGACCAACTTTTATCTTATAAAAATAAAATACCAACAAATGATTTTAAAAATAAAATCCCTATTGTTTTTAACTATAATAACAAATCCCGACAAATTTAAAAAAATTCTAAAAAAAACATTGGAAAATACTACAAAACAACGAAATATTAAAAAATATCATACCAGATGACCCCTCAGTAGTATTTAGAGGGGCACAAAACTTCAAACAAAAATTAACAAACTACACGAGCCAAATAAAACTCCCACCATAGCACCTAGCCACTTTCTCACCAGAAAAAATGTTTTTTATGGTTGTCTTAATTGTATAGGCTGTAAATCTATTACCCATCCAAAATACCCTACTACAAATTTCTGCTCCTCTCATAATGGTCAACAATTTGAAATAAGAAATTTTATTACATGCTCCTCAACTAATTTGATTTACTTAATAGAGTGCCCATGCGGCCTACAATATGTGGGACGGACCACAGGGACACTCAAAAAAAGAATCGAGGAGCATGTAAGAAATATAAAGAATGGCCTAACTACTCACAGCCTTTCCAAACATTTTATGGATTTTCATCCAAAAAATCCAAAAGGGATCAAATTTTGTGCAATAGAAAAAGTTCAGAAGCACTGGAGAGGAGGGGATAATATTTTAAATATTAGAAGGAAAGAAATGAAATGGGTTTTCAATCTGGCTACCCTAAAACCACAGGGTTTGAATGCAGACTTCGACCTATACAATTTTATGTAATAGGGGATTAACATTTGTATCCATGTATTTAAAATGTCATTTTTAATGTCAATCAGATGTGTATTTTACAAACGTTTTTAATATATATATATTTTTCTAACTCTTCCCATATTTACATCATATACTATTTAGTATATTTTTTAAAATCTTTTTCCCTGTTATTAAATATCCCCTTTTGTGCAGCTATTATTATTTTTTTTTAATAGCTGGCCCATTTTTCCATATGTTCGTTTTTTAAATGCACATGTCAACAGTTGAAATGTATCAGCTCGTTTTAGGGTTAAGCGCTATGTCCTCTGTCCTTTTTCCTCTATGTTACACGCAAAAATGAGCTATTCAGCTCATGTTCCGTTTTGAAGAAAAAATCTAAGAAAAAATCTAAGTCAGAATCTCGCGAGATGCGGGAACACGGAAATCTCCAAGCAGAAATCGCGCGAGATGATGACGAACGCCCGAACCCGGAAATATCATCGGAGGATAAAAGTGTCATTCTGAAGCAGGGAGTCCAGACACCTGGTCGAAGCTCATGAAGAGCGAAACGCGTAGCGTTCTGGACTCAACCTGCTATTACCCCACACCATTGTACTTTTATTGTTTTATATATTTAAAGTGTATCTCATACTTTAATACCACTTGCATGCTGTAAGGATTCTTGTCATTGTGTGTGTGGCGCCCACTCCATGTGACTACCAGATCCCCCATGTTAGCAGCTACAATTTTTTTATTAAAGTGTATTTGTCCTATTACTAATTGATGTCCATTGCTGTGTTTCCATGAGAATTACTACTCTGAAGCCAGACCTCTACAGGACATATTTGAAGTGCTTCCTCTTTTCAAAGAGTTTGTAAGTGTATCCCCTTGAGGGGGACCCACACCATCTCCATGATATTTGGGATACAGATCTACTATCTCTCACAGAGAGTCAATATAGAAGATCTTCCGAAGGCAGCGGACTGGTCAAGGGAAGCCACGTTTAGAGAGTTTCATTTCAAACTGTTTTTGCATCTACGGTGTTCAATGAGCTTTAAACTTGCATAATAGCAGCCTCCGTGTATTTATAAATTCTAAGATTTTGCCAAGTCATGACGTAAAGTCATGATTTAAAAATACCCGGAGGCGAGTATTATTCCCACCCGATGTATTTATAGTTTCTCCCTACCCTGATACTGCGTCATGCAATTTTTTTTAGCTCCAATTCTCAGATGGATAGGAGAATATGATTATTGTGGAGTTGAATGTTACATCATGATTATTATTATTATTTTCTACCCGTTTATTTTCCTAGTTTGAGGAATCCTTATTGAGACGACGATCCTTCTCTGCGTAAGGTCGCTTTTCCTACCAAGACTTTTGGTTGATGAAGAAGTTGAACTCAAGTTTGTGTGATCTAGGTTATCGGCATCTAGAAAGAGGAGGAGCGCTTTGGTTCTCTGGGTTTTACAAGGAAAGTGAGGGGCTTGTTTACCTGACGTTATGTGATTGGTTACATTTTCTGTCATTTTCATGTTGATGTTATTTGCTGCTGAGGGAATGTATTGAATGTATTAAAGAAAGAGTTATGCATAATACTCGCCTCCGTGTATTTATAAATCATGACTTTACGACAATGTAAATCTTAGAATTGTACAGCAATAATCCATTTACATGTGATTTTTCCCTTCATTAGTATCTGACGCATGCACCATGCCCTTTTTTAGGAACAGGATAACTAAAGTAGCAGTTGAAGACATTATTGTCTTCTTTGAGGCATAACTAGGAACTACAGAGCTCTGGTGCAAACATTGCACCAGGGGCCCCCGACTTCACCAAGCAACATGTCTCACAGTGCCACTTTTTCCACCATACAGTGTATGTGTGTGTGTGTCATCTTATCTGCCCAAACAGCTTGTCCATGTCCATAGTTTGTTTGTGCCTTCTTAGCCCCTCCACATCCTCTCTGTGCCAACTTAGCCAACCAAACAGCCTCTTTCTGCCATCTTAGCCCCCAAAACAGCCTCCCTGTGCCAACGTAGCCAACCAAACAGCATCTCTCGGCCATCTTAGCTCCCAAAACAACTTCTGTGACATTGTAGCCTCAAACAGTTTTTCTGTGCCATGTTAGCACTGAAACAGCCTCTCTATGTCACCTTAGTCTCCCAACCAGTTTTTCTGTGTCATCTTAGCTCCCAAATCAACCTCTCTGTGCCATATAAGCCCCAAAACAGATTATCTATGCTATGCTAGCTTCCAAACAACCTCTCTGTGCCATTGTAGCCCCCCAACATTTTATCTATATCATCTGTGTCCCCAGTTTAGCCTCCAAACAGCTTGCCTGGGTCTATCCCTCTGACTGATTCAGCTAGCAGGAAATTAATGTCTTCACTGTCAGACAGCATGAGGGTAATAGTGTGGAGGTCATCTGATGGGATGATCTCTACTCTTTCCTTGTCAGGCTCTTATCAAGAGCACCTCACCCAAATATCCAAGGGTCCCTAAACCAGAAGGGCCATCCGATGGTCCTGCTGCTTTGAAAGTCTCCCTCACCACTGTTAACTCAAATGTGCCTCCTCTTCCCTTTTGCCTGTCATGGATCCCTGATTCAGATGATTACTGAATTCCACATTTTGCCCTGGAAACTACCTGGAATGTGTCAGCACTGCTTGATAAATTTCATCTGTGCCTATCAGATGCACTAAAAAAGGGAATTGACTTGACCCATCTGAGCTGACATCCGTCAGCACCATTCCACTCCTGAGATGCTTTTACCTACCACTACCTGAACGGAGGAGCCTATGCAGATTGGTATTGTGTGAGGACCTTTATCACCTGAGGAAAAGGCATGATGTAGAGCCCAGAATCAATGCCACTATTGTATGCATAAAGAATGCAGAGCCTGATGACTCCTCCCTGAGGGTAAGCATGATTCCTTACTCCATAATGAGGAGAATGAGGTACCACAAATTTGTAACATCAAGAACTCCTACAATACAAAACTGTGCTAGTTCCTATTGACAACCCTATTGACTTTACGTGTAATTACTTCACTACTGAATGTCTTCCGTCCCAGTTAGGTTAGAATCCATAGCAAGGCAGAAGACTGGACCTATCACCTAAACTTCCAGTGGTCTACCAGCAATACTGTGATACATTCAACCCAATGAATGCAGTCCTTCTCTGGACTAAAGTTGCACAAGTTGCAATCCAATGATATGCATCACAGACCTGTCAGCCTGTTACAACCAATACACATCCCCACAAGCCCCTGGGGAGACATCTTTATGGATTTTATTATTGACTTACCTCCCTCCTGACATGATACCACCTTAATGGTTATCATGGACCACTTTACTAAAATGGCTAATTTTCTACCTTACGAGGGTCTAACTCCGGCTAAGCAATATCCTTGATTTTGGGACTGAATCGCCTGTATGTAAACACCTCAAAAAAGTGTTAAGCAGCAAAACACATGCGCAGACACCAATGTGTAACCACAATGAAAGGGTAAGAGTACCCATGTACATAGATGTGTGTCTGTATATTATATATATATATATATATATATATATATATATATATATATATATATATATATATATATATATATCTATATATATTGTGACAAAAGTACTCTTGTACCTTGGTACCTTGTCCTGGGATTTGGGGGTTACACACAGTCTTTCAGGCTTCAGAGACACTTCACACGCTGGATGAGGTAAAAAGACTTGCTTTCTTTTATTGTGGTTTAAAGATGCACAGCAAGGTATAACAGGTTGTTAAACAAAATATAAAATAAAATCCTTGCTCTTCTGAGCACTAACTAAACAAAAATATTAAGCTAACTGGGTTGGATGGCTTGTCCATTTCCCAACATAATGTTAAATCACAACCTTACTTCAGTGTTTTCAGCTCCCTGCTTCCATTCACCGAAATCAAAACACAGTCTCTCCCCTCCTCTGGCAGGGGAGTATTTAACATCACCTGGAATCAGCAAGCCTTTTCAGGTGAGGTAAATTAGGATTGGAACACTGGGCTTCTCACCTGTAGGTTCCAATCAACAAATGAAATGTGAAGTGGAGCACTGGCCCACCCTACTCTCCAAGTGCTCCACCCCAGGGCCCACACATACACATACATAAAGTGCTATATAAAGTGTAACATAACACATTTCCCTGGGGCTAATTACATAAAGTAGGAGCTGTGCAAAATCTGGGGAGATATATAGACTCCTTCCAGCACAATTCCTTGCTGTCGGTCACACATCCTCCCCCCCAGCTCAGACCCATAAGGTCGAGCGACCACGGACATTAGCGAGTACATCCGTGAAAGACCATCCGCATTCCCTTGTTTACACCCCGCCCTATGCTCTATGGAAAAATTATAGGGTTGCAAGCCAAGGAACCAACGGGTCACTCTACTGTTTTTCTCCCTGTTCTGGCTCATCCAAGTAAGGGGTGCATGGTCTGTCACTAATCGGAACCTTCTTCCCAAAAGGTAGTATTTAAGTGTGTCTACAGCCCATTTTATAGCCAGACACTCCTTTTCAACAATGGAATAGTTTCGTTCTTGGGGAGTAAGCTTCCTGCTTAAATACAATATGGGGTGCTCCTTACCCTTAATTTCCTGAGAGAGAACAGCACCAAGCCCTACATCAGATGCATCTGTCTGTAAGATGAATTATTTAGAAAAGTCAGGTGTTACCAACACTGGTTGGGCACAAATGGCTCCTTTAAGATTTCTGAACGCTTGTTCAGTCTCTGGGGACCATTTTACCACTACTGGAGCCCTAGCTTTAGTAAGGTCAGTTAACGGGCTTCCAATTGTAGCAAAATTGGGTATAAATCTCCTGTAATATCCAATGAGGCCAAGAAATGTTCTCACCTGTTTCTTAGTCAGAGGTCTCGGACAATTTCTGATTGCTTCAATTTTAGCAACCTGAGGCTTCACTAGCCCCCTACCAATAGAGTAGCCCAAATATTTTACTTCCTCTAGGCCAATCGTACACTTATTGGGGTTAGCGGTTAGACCAGCATTTTGTATTGAGTTTAGGACAGCCTGTACTTTCGGAAGGTGAGATTCCCAATCCTCACTGTGTACTACAACATCATCCAAGTATGCCGCTGCATAGCGCACATGTGGCTTTAGTATCCTGTCCATCATTCTTTGGAATGTGGCAGGGGCACCATGCAAACCAAAAGGCAAAACTCTATACTGAAATAGGCCATCAGGAGTAGAAAATGCTGTCTTTTCTTTTGCTCGCTCTGTGAGTGGTACTTGCCAATAACCCTTGGTTAAGTCTAGTGTAGTAAGGTACCGAGCTCTTCCAAGTCTTTCCACTAGCTCATCAACTCTAGGCATGGGGTACGCATCGAATTTAGAAATAGCATTCAGTTTACGATAATCATTACAAAACCGTACTGTATTATCAGGTTTTGGTACCAGCACAATTGGACTGCTCCAGTCGCTTTGTGATTCCTCAATTACTCCAAGATCTAACATTTTCTTAACCTCTGCTCTGATAGCTTCTCTGCGAGCCTCGGGTATTCTATATGGTTTAAGATTTACCCTTTTCCCTGGTTCTGTCAGAATATCATGTTTGATCACACTAGTCCTTCCAGGGACTGGGGAGAATACTTCTTTATTTAATCTAATAAACTCCTTAACTTCCCTTGTCTGGTGTATGGACAGGGTCTCGGAGATATTTACTTCTGGGTCAATATTACACCTATCAGGGAAGGTTGAAGTCTCTGTAGTAACTAGAACTTCCTTTTCTTTCCATGGTTTTAATAAATTGACATGGTATAATTGCACTTCCTTTCGTCTACCTCGTTGCCTTACTTTGTAATTTACCTCCCCCACTCTTTCAATAATCTCATATGGCCCATGCCAAGTTGCCAGGAATTTGTTCTCTACTGTGGGGGATCAGGACTAACACTCTGTCTCCAGGTTGAAACACTCGAATTCTAGCATTTTTATTGTAGCTATTCTGCTGATTTTGTTGAGCCTTTTGCATATGTTCTTTGACTATTGGCATAACGGCCTCAATACAGTCTTGCATCTCAGTTATATGTTCTATTACGCTGCGATGTGGGGTAGCTTCTTGTTCCCAAGTTTCCTTTGCTATGTCAAGTAACCCCCTGGGGTGTCTACCATATAATAATTCAAAAGGTGAGAAACCGGTAGAAGCTTGGGGTACTTCTCTAATGGCAAACATTAAATAGGGTAATAGAAAGTCCCAGTTTTTTCCATCCTTATCTGTTACTTTGCGCAGCATAGTTTTTAAAGTCTTATTAAATCGCTCAACCAAACCATCAGTTTGTGGGTGATAAATAGAGGTTTTGAGGTGTTTAATGTGAAGGAGCTTGCAGAGTTCCTTTGTTACCTTAGACATGAATGGAGTACCCTGATCTGTAAGGATCTCCATGGGAATCCCAACCCGGCTAAACATCATCATTAACTCTTTAGCAATGGACTTTGCTGAGGTTGTACGCATACGAATTGCCTCAGGGTAACGGGTAGCATAGTCTAGTACTACCAATATATACTGATGCCCCCTAGTGGATTTTACCAGAGGACCCACAAAATCCATAGCAATACGTTCAAAAGGCACTTCAATAACAGGCAAGGGTACTAAAGGGCTACGGTAAGCCGTAAAAGGTGCTGTAACCTGACATTCAGAGCATGACGAACAGTAATTTATGATTGCTGCGACTACTGCAGGCCAATAAAATCTCCTCAACACTCGCTCTCTTGTTTTGTCAACCCCTAGGTGGCCACCCAAAACATGACTATGTGCAAGTTTTAAACACAGTGTGCCAATAGGCTCGAGGTACTAACAGCTGCTTTGTAATAACAGACTCCTTTTTCTCAACTCTGTACAACAGATCATTATCCACTTCAAAATAAGGGTAAGCAAGAGAAATTCCTGGATTGACAGGGGATCCATTCCTTATAGAAATATTATTCCTAGCTACCGATAATGTTGGGTCAGACCACTGTGCACTTCTGAAGTTACCAGGCCTAACCTCTAAATCAATTAACTCTATTTCTGGTTCAGAGCTTCTAGAAGGTCCCGCATTAGTCTGTTCTGGGTTTTCACCAACTAATGTTTTTATAAGGGAACGCTGCATATAGTTAGGCCCCTCATCATGAGATCTGTCATCTGCTAGAGTGTTTGCAAAAGGAAATTCAACATTCTGTTCACCTGACGGGTTTTCAAAACAGGCCCATAGGGCTAGAAAATGGGGAAAATCCCTTCCAATAATCATCTCATGTGCCAGCTTGGGTACCAGCCCCACTCTGCAGTTTACAGAACCACACTGGGTCTTAACTAGTATATCAGCAGTAGGGTAGTTATGTATATCCCCATGCACACACGCAATTTCAAAATTTTCAGGGTTAACAACATGAGTATCACGTAAGAAGGATTGGTCTAGAAGGGTAACCATACTCCCTGAATCTAGCAATGCATGGATATTTTTCCCTTCCACATTCACGGTACACCCTGGGAGTCTATTCAAATAACCACCTTTCTTTGCAGAACATACAACCTGTGAATAAAGTGCAATTCCTTCCCAATTATTACCAACATTACACTCCATTGGTTCAACATTTTCAGGACAGTCTTTTGCCATATGGCCAAAGTTTCTGCATTTAAAGCATTTTATACCATAAGTACTTTTTGATTCCTTTGTAGGCTCTTCCCACCTCCCAAAGTCTTTTTCCCTTTTAACAATGTCCCTTGGGTAAGAAAACCCTGTTCTCTCATCAAGAGACCCCCTTTTTCCTGGAACAGTCTTACCGGGTTTACTGGGGCTGTAGGTTCTCAGATTCTTGGGTCTCTCTTGGCCAGGAGGTTGAAGCAGTTCTCCCGCTGCTATGTACCTTTCAACCCATTGGTCTGCTGTTTGGGGATTGCTCTGACTGACCCACCGACGGAGTCCAATAGGTAATCCTCTCAGGAATCTTTCCATCACCAGTGTCTCCACAATGCAGCTGGGTGAGTTGATCTCTGGCTGCAACCATTTTCTGGCAAGGTGTATCAAGTCAAACATCTGTGAACGAACCGTTTTATCCAGGCTGTAAGTCCACGAATGAAATCTCTGGGCACGGACGGCTGTTGTCACCCCCAGGCGTGCCAGTATTTCCGCTTTCAGCTTCTTGTAGTCACTGGCTTCAGCTGGTTCCAGATCATAGTATGCTTTCTGGGACTCACCAGTAAGAAATGGTGCTAGCAGGCTTGCCCATTCAACCTTCTCGCTCAGCGGTTCGCTCAAATGCCACCAGGTAGGCCTCTACATCATCTGTGGGTACCATCTTTTGCAAGTAGTGACTCACTCTGATCACCTTTGGACATTGTGGTGATTCTGTGGCATCCCTTGCCAGCCTTTGTGATAAACTTTGGAACTCCTGCAGTATGGCACACGTGGCATCTCGCTGCTCTTCTCTGAGCAACTTATGAGCTGCTGCCTGTGCTGCTTCAACTTACTTAAATAAAGCATCTGTATTTTCCTTTTGAGCAAGTACAAGTTGCTGTAGTGTTGAAATGCTATCTTGCTGTATTGCGTTAGTCTCCACAACCCTTCTGTTTGTCTCTTGCTGTACAGCAGTGGACTGGAGCAAAGCTTTCAGGACATCCTCCATTTTCCCAGCAGTCTCTTTCTCCCAACTAACAGACTTTGCCGTGTGTTGCCGCATCCTCCACCATATGTGACAAAAGTACTCCTGTCCCTTGGTACCTTGTACTGGGATTTGGGGGTTACACACAGTCTTTCAGGCTTCAGAGACACTTCACACGCTGGATGAGGTAAAAAGACTTGCTTTCTTTTATTGTGGTTTAAAGATGCACAGCAAGGTATAACAGGTTGTTAAACAAAATATAAAATAAAATCCTTGCTCTTCTGAGCACTAACTAAACAAAAATATTAAGCTAACTGGGTTGGATGGCTTGTCCATTTCCCAACATAATGTTAAATCACAACCTTACTTCAGTGTTTTCAGCTCCCTGCTTCCATTCACCGAAATCAAAACACAGTCTCTCCCCTCCTCTGGCAGGGGAGTATTTAACCCCTTAGTGACCGAGTGCTATGTTGCATTTGACGTGCCTTGAAGACCAGAATTCCATTATTTTTGTCATACGTTTACTGAACTGTGAATTTCTTTCTTTGTGTTCAGTCCACGCACACAAATTATATATCATTTTTTAAAGGACAGATAGGGCTTTCATTTGATACTATTATTTTCATCATATGATATCATTTACTATTAAAAAAATAGAAAATATGATGAAAATATGCCATAAAAAACACTTTTTCCAACTTTGACCTGATTTTTTTTTTTACACAATTACAAATGGTAAAAAAGACCCCGTCTATATATTTCTATTATTTGTCCTGAGTTTAGTAATATCAATGTTTCCTTGTTTGTCTATGTTTTATTTCACGTAATAGGGCAATAAACAATATTAGTGTTTTTTTTGTTTTCTAACCATTTTCTTCTACAGTGATTTTTTTAACCCGAACCCTAAATTTACCCCAACTCTAAATTTAATCTAACCCTAAATTGACCCCCACCCCTTAATCTAACCCTTGTAATCATCCGAACCCCCATTTAACCCTAATTATTACCCTATTTGGACCCTAACCCTAGATCTAGGTTCTGTAGATCAAGGGTTAGCTTTTTCCATTTATTTATTTATTTAATTTATTTATTTAATTAATTTTCTATTTTGAACTGTAATACCGCCTAACTGCCTGTAGGGGCAGTCAAGTAGCGGTTTCAGAGCGACGGAAGAGATTTTTTTTTTCTCTCTTCCGTCGCTCTCCTCTGGGCACGCTGTATCGGAGGAGCATGCTCCTCCGATACAGCACACACCCGCGATCACCGGGTGATCGCGGTGCCCAGGAGGGCACAGATTGTGTTGCATGATGCCTCGATAGAGGCATCATTGCAACACTTTGACACACATAGGCAGTGATCAGCTTTCACTGCCTATGTGTGTTAGCGCGCATACGATCACATTCGCGGTGATCGTATGCGCGCGGGGGGGTCGAGGGGGGGCTGAAAGCCCTCTCAGAGGCTGCTTCGGATCCGAAGCAGCCTCTGAGAGTAGCTTCAGACATGTAGTGTTGCGCTAATGAGCGCAACACTACATGAAAACGGAGGACGTATATATACGTCCTCATGGTCCTTAAGGACCATGCTTTTCAGGACGTATATATACGTCCACATGCGTTAAGGGGTTAACAGCACCTGTAATCAGCAAGCCTTTTCAGGTGAGGTAAATTAGGATTGGAACACTGGGCTTCTCACCTGTAGGTTCCAATCAACAAATGAAATGTGAAGTGGAGCACTGGCCCACCCTACTCTCCAAGTGCTCCACCCCAGGGCCCACACATACACATACATAAAGTGCTATATAAAGTGTAACATAACACATTTCCCTGGGGCTAATTACATAAAGTAGGAGCTGTGGAAAATCTGGGGAGATATATAGACTCCTTCCAGCACAATTCCTTGCTGTCGGTCACAATATATATATATATATCTCTATCTATCTATCTATATATATAAATCTTGTAGCAGGCTGGCCGGGTCTTGGGTTATAAACAACAGAAATGGTTCTTTCTTCCAAGCTGAGGAAAGCTTTATTTAGCAAGCCGGCCCCAATTGAGCCACAGTAAAACAAAACAAACTCCTACTCCACACTGGAGACTAACTAACATAGAATACCCTTTCTATGCTACTGGGCAGCTAAGCTGACTCCCAGTAGTTTAACAAACAAAAATTAAAGGCTTACCTTTTCTTCCTCCACAGTTTCAGCAGTCTCTTTGACTCTCAGTCTCTCTGCCTCCACCCAACTCTTCACAGGAGAGTGATTACCCTATCCATATGGTTTATATAGCTTCCTAATTGATGTTCTAGAGTAACCTGATTTTTATTCCCATCTAGTCAGTGAAAACTGAAAGTGCCATTCTGGGGCTAATATAGCAGTGTTCCCTCACACTGCCACATTCTATATTATAAATAAATAAATATATATAAATTGCAGGAGTGTCTCTGTATTATACATCAGGAAGGCCTTTTGGTCCCTGGTAAGTAATACATATAAAGAGATTAAGCCCCTTTAAGCAACAGTATTTAGTGTTAGGACCCACCAATATTTAAGTACTTTGACGTAGTGGTGGGCTTAGCATCATATGGCCATATATGTGACTAAATCTCCAATTTTGTTGTCTTAGTAAGACAGGTGTTTTTAAGTAGCTTTATTGTAACCTATAGCTTTAACAGTTTTTCTCCTACCTGCTTTGAGGTGAGTGCGCTGATCTTTGGATTTTGTATAAGTATTTGGTCTCAGCAGCACCCCTTATAATATATGCTAGTTTAGGTGAGTGCATTCCCTTTTGGATTTGTTTACATATATATATATATACACACACACTGATCAGACATAACATTATGACCTTCCTAATTGTGTAGGTGGCCTTTTGATGACATAACAGCCCTGAACCATTAAGGCATGGATTCCACTAAACCTCTGAAGGTCTGCTGTGGCATCTGGCACAAAAACGTTACCAGAAGATCCTTTAAGTCCTGTAGGTTGCGAGTTGGGGGCTCCATGAATTTATACCAGCACATGAGACAGATCTGGAGTCTCTAACTGGGAAGAACCATTTAATACCTGGGCTGATGAGATTGTAAGCAGTACTGCATCATCTAGGTTAAAATGCCTTCCAGGCAGGTTCTGGACATGAGGTCAGAATCAGTCCATAATTCTTTTCATTAGTGCTATGGTCCCTGAAATCCAGAGTACATCCAATTTCCCACCCAGGATGCAGCATGGCAGAAGGTTATGTTAGCCTGTTACTAGGTGGCCTGGATACCAAAGTTCTTGGAGCCATGGACTGCACACACATAATATATTGACACAGGAAGCATTACCACTCCCTGGATATTGAGATAATTTGTGATGCAAAAGAGTGCACCATGAGTGTTAAGTAAGGGCATCCTGGCTCATGTCACAATGCAGTCATCTTGAGGGAGTCATTTCACCAAGTTTGACAACAGTGAAATTCCTGATGTATGGCTTCTGAGTAAGTACACAATCCTAACATTATCCATTTCATATGTGCCCATTACACCAATCAATGTCCGATGCCATGACAAGGGATAAGAATGTTCACTTTGACTCATGACCCTGCACCAGAGCACAGGTCCAACAGAGCCCATGTTGCAACAAGGACTGTGACTGAATGCACATTTGGTTTATTAAACTCATGCTTCCGGTACCTTGATAAATCCAGAAAGTATTTGTTTTCCCCTCCGACCACGGCATCAAACATCATTGTCTACTATTGTATATTATACAACATCGCACTGAAGCATCTTGTGCCTATAACATTGGGATAGATCTCTCCTGCATTACAACTGTGTTAACATACTGTATTCATGTGGTATTCATGTGGTATGTGAATATCTCACAACTTGTACTCTGCCCTTGTCACTTATTGGTTGTGTGTAGTTTTCAACTTTCAAAAAGTATCATTTTGTTGCAAATATGTGCATTTTTGAATTTTCATTTGGTTATACTTTGGTAATTTTTAGATATTTTTGTGTGTGTGAAAATGCCCATTGGGTTGTTTGAGGCTACCACTTTGGTCCTGTGTATGGTGTAAGTATGTTGTGGCTGCTTTCTGTTTGGCAGAAGTATAAGAGCGACCCGCATGGAGGACGAGCCCCAGAGACCACAGTGGCATGGCTCAACTCCAGCCAAGTGGCACTGCACAGGAGTCCCAATTGCCTGCGCCAACCACACCCTGCAGACAAAGCACACCGAACGGAAGACGCCTCACCCCGGTGTCAATTTTGCAGCATGAAGGGAAGCATCTTCTGCTGAGTGCATTCCATCCGCCACTAGGGCAAATCTTATTCTAAATGTATTCCTTTACGAATATGAATTTCAAAATGGCGAGCTTGTCAGTAATGCATGGTTGTCGCCATATTTTGAATGGTAATTTGGAATTAGCCTAATCAGTTTGTGTTAATGATACCCTGAATCACCTTCCTCCGGAAACTACTAAAATTTCTTAAGATTATTATATTTTTTTTTTTTTTCCCCATCACTCAGCCTCATCCAAAAACACTATGAAGGTTATTAAATGGATAGAGTGTCATCATTGTGTCATTTCACCCCCTCCCCCCCGATTCCCTCCTACTGCCTATTCCCTTCCCATATCCACTTCCACTATTCCTCCCTCCACCCCCAACCCTACCTCTACAGGGATCATAATATTAGATGCACTAATTAAAAGGTAGTAAAGGGTAGAGGGGACTAATAAATCAAAGAGACAAATTGTTGGGGTATTGTTTGGGACCTACTAATTATGGGGGTTGTAAATTAGGAGCTGTATCAAGCTCAATCTTACTTCTTGCCAAGATGAGGAAAGAAAGAGAGAGAAAAAAAAAAAACGAGAACAGACAAACATGACTTACAAGACAAACAGGACAAATGTGTGTGTGTTGCTCAGACCAACATTATACGTTTATGTATATTCCCGAGAGTCACAAATCAGAGTTAAACCCTATCCATTGGCAGAGGGTACTCAGGGGAACCTATCCAGCCAGGACTGCCAGATTTTGTAATATTGTGTAATTTTGTTGTTGACTCTATAGTAACCCCTCTCCATATCCCCGAAGTGGTTCATTGTGTTTTTCACGCTATCCCAAGATATGTTTACAGCCTGTTTCCAATTACGTGCAATACATAGTTTCGCTGCAAGTAAAAGCTGCACTGCCAGTTTACGTTCTTCTTCCTTGAGATCATTCAGATTTAGATGGAGAAGGGCTATTTCTATACTCATTGGGAGACAACGCTTAAAAAGATCAGAGAGAGCCTGGAATACCTGACTCCAGACTTCCCTGACTCCCTGACAGTCCCACCAGATGTGGGTATAATCCCCCTCAAGATTATGACATCTCCAACATAGGGAACTTTGAGCAGGATCTATCCTGTTCACAGATGACGGAACCAGGTACCATCTAAAAAGCACCTTAAAATACAGTTCCTGCAGATTGACACAATGGGTAGATTTTCTCGTCTGAATCCAGACTTTCTCCCAGACTTCCCTATCTCTCGTGATGTTTAATTCACTGCACCATCTCCCCCAGGCTTTAGGTATTAATCCGGGTTTAATCTCATCCAGCATAGAATACCAATTTTTTAGCCTACAGGATTTTGGGCTGTCTTTAAATATATTTTCTAGTAGACTCCTGAAGTTCTGATCTTTAGGGAGAAATATGTGGTATCTAATAAAATGCAGGAGTCTCAGAGTACCGTAGGCATCTTTCCAATGTAGTTTATATTCCTCCATGACCTGTTTTAAGGTTTTTATCTTATTACCCTGCATTAGTTGGGACAAGGTCAGATTGTGTTCTTTAAAGATTAAATTAAGGGTAAAGTCTGGAATAAGCTTTTCTACTACATTTACAGCCACAGAGCCAACAACTTTGTTTGACAGACCTGCTTTCCTTTTAAAGGTTAGCCATTTGTCCATTATACCCTTAAGAATACTGTTCCCTGAGGCTGCTGTTAATTCTAAAGTCTTGGGTCTACCAAGCCATAAAATAGTATCCAGGGCCAAGGTCCCCACCATCTCCTGCTCTATCTTATACCAATCTTCATCGTGAGATTCAGGAATGTGTAGTCTCTGAACGTGAAGCAGCATACTAGCCTCAACATATCTGGCTAGGTTAGGCAAACCCAGTCCCCCTTTATTTCCGGGTTTATGGAGCCATTGTCTGGCTATCCTTGGTTTTTTGTCTCCCCAGATGTATTTACTCACTAGCCTTTGAAACTGGTCGCATTGGGTGGCAGGTAAGGAGAACGGGACCATTCGCAGTAGGTATAACCATTTGGGAATTATATAGGCTTTAATAACATTCAGTCTCCCTATCCAGGATAAGTTTAGGCTTTTCCAATGCCCTATTTTCAGCTGAAGATCAGAAAACAGGGGGGCATAATTAGTCTCCACAATACTGAGGGTATTCCTGGGTATAATTACTCCCAGATATTTAATTGAGGATGGTGCCCACTCAAAGGGAAACTTATCAATCAGTTCCATATGAGTATTGGGGGAAACATTAAGGCTAAGGGCTTGTGTTTTCTGCAAGTTCAGTTTGTAGTTTGAAAAATGTCCATATAGGTCCAGTTCCGCCAAAACCTCCACTACCGACTCAACTGGGTCAGTTAAAGTCAGTAGGACATCATCAGCGAACAGACTCAACTTGGAGACCCCTCCTCCAACCTGGATTCCTTTTATACTCATGGCTCTCCGAATTCTAATAGCCATGGGCTCGAGAGAAAGAACGTAAAGAATGGGGGCCAGTGGACACCCCTGACGAGTCCCATTCGTCACGTCAAACCACTCCGAGCACAGGCCTGGTCCCATCACTCTTGCCGAGGGGGAGGTATATAGGGCCATGATCGAGTTGACTAGATCCCCTCCGAAACCATAGGCCTTCAAGACCTCCTCGAGGAAGGTCCAGTCAACCCGATCAAAGGCCTTTTCGGCGTCTAAAGCCAAAATAACGGCTGGTATGTTGTGTTTATTTACGTAATCTATCAGATCTATGGTCCTCCTAGTATTACTCATTCCCTGACGGCCACTCACAAAACCTGATTGGTCCAGATGTATAATGGATGCAACCACCGACTTGAGTCTATCCGCTATAATAGATGAATAAATCTTGGTGTCCAGGTTAATTAACGAAATTGGCCTGTAGTTACTCACATATTTACAGTCTTTGCCCTGTTTTGGGATTGGCGTTATACTAGCCTGAAGCATCTCTTTGGGAAATTCACGTGAATCCTTAATCTCGTTGAAGGTATTAACTAAATGCGGTGCAATGATATTGACTATTTTTTTATAAAACTGGGCAGTAAAGCCGTCAGGGCCTGGTGCTTTTTTAGTTTTAAGTTTTTTGATGGATTGTTTAATTTCCTTAATAGAGATAGGGGCCTCCAAGTCTTTTGTCTGCTGCAGAGTGATCTTCGGGAGGTTTGTCTGGGCAATAAAGGCTTTCATTGCCTCTAAGTCTTTAGGTAATGCTAAATTATACAGCTTCTGATAGAATTTTTCAAAAGCTTTACCAATACTTTGCGGTGATAGGCATATATTTTGACCATCTATAATTTTAAAGATCCTAGTTCTCACATTATTTATTTTAAGCTGATTGGTCATTAATTTGTCAGCCCTATTTCCCAATCGAAACCATTTCTGCTTAGCATACATCATAGTTCTGGAGGCTCGAATATATAGTTGTTCCCTAATCTCATTTTTTTATTTTTTTATCTCTTTCGTGCGCTCTTCCTCTATTGTGATTTTATTCAGAGTGGTTACTTCTGCCAATCTAATGCTCATATCAGAGAGGGACATACCATTTTCCTTTTTAAATAGAGAGGCCAATTTAATAAAATGCCCGCGTGCCACGCTCTTGAAAGCGCACCATACCATAGAGTTTCTGGTCTCGCCATTTGCGTTAAAGGAGAAATACTCCTGAGTCATAGATTGTACTCCTTCGATATTTTTTGGGGTATTTAATAGGAAATCGTTCAACCTCCAAGGACTCCTTATTCTGGAGGTATTGTCTATGACAGTCAACACCACCGCATCGTGGTCCGACCACGCAGTTGTTTTAATTTGCACATCTTTACACTGCCCAATTGTATTCTGATCTGTCAATATCATATCAATCCTTGAAAAGGACTTATGTCTATTAGAGTAAAATGTAAAATTTTTCTCCAAAGGATTAGACACTCTCCACGTATCGTATAGCTTAAATTTCCCCAGCGTAGAATTAAAGTTCCTAGCTAGACCTCTATCTGCGGGGGTAACTGCTCTTGGCAGCGATCCCTTCCTATCTACTTCTGGATCTGCCACTAAATTGAAGTCACCTAACACTATCCATGAGCCCTGCACAAATTCTCGTAGCCCATTTAGGGTCTTATTCAGAAAATGCATAGGCCTTTTATTAGGGGCGTATATATTTAATATGGAAAAGAGTCTATCATTCAATCTGCAAATCAGAAACACAAATCTGCCCTCTGTAGCCTTCTGTTTATAAATCAGCTCGTATTTAATGTCCCGAGAAATCAGGATTGCTACCCCATTTTGCTTTTTTTCCTTCAATGCTGCATATACAACGTGAGGGAACCTCTCTGATCTCAATCTAGAAGCGTCTATTTCTTTGAGATGTGTCTCCTGTATACAGGCTACATCAATCCTCTCTGAGTGTAACATTTCGGTCAGGGTAAGTCTACGCTGCGGAATGTTTAGGCCCTGTACATTTAAAGTTAAAAATCTCAGGACCCCCATTTTCTTGGTTCCACCTCTTCTCTACCCGGGTTTTTTATTTGATACTTCATAATTAATGTCAGTTTCTGAACAACACGACACACACTAGACATACAACCCACAACGTTCAACACATACCCCATTCCCTCTGGCGATAGGGAACCTATACTGTCCCCATCTCCTCCTATCTCCTCCTTGATGCATCTAACAGGCATCTACCTCCCCTGGTTGATGTGTTCGGAAACCAGGGGGGTTGGACAAATACTGCTAGTTTTTTGTAAAAAAACAAAACAAATAGAAAAACAAAAAAAAAAAAAAAAAACGAAAACAGAGGGGAAGAGGGAGAGAAAAAAAAAAAAAAAAATACCATATAGCTGTGTAAGCGTAACCCGTGTTATGAGTAAATCCGTCATCCCTTTACTGTTCAAAGGGGCGGTCCACTTTCTATACCTTACTTGTGATATCCTATAAACAAATTTACATTGTACCTATAAATCCTATATCCCCTAATATTTAAACCCTATTTGAGTTATTATTAAAGCTTATCAATAAAATATTTCTCTCTTTTCCTTTTCTTTTTCCTTCTTCCTTATATCTTAACCGATGTTGGTGTTGCCATAACCGTGTTAACCATAATAATAATAAAGAAAACATCAAAATAATTCTACCTCTTAACCAATAGTGCGGCAACATTTTACTTAGATAAAGAGTGATCCCTCCCTCTGCTGTATAGTTGTATATGGTTGTATCTCATGTTAAAATTTAAATCTGAGAACCGTAATTAAACAAGGGGGCGGTGCTCTTCCTGTGTCTTACTTATGATTCCCAAAATTTTTTTTAAAGTGCCTATAAATACCTTTATCCCCTGGTGTGTATTACATACTTTACCCAAATGTGGGTTGATATACGTGTATCCATCAATGTATTTTATATCTTAACCCCTATTGTGTTTCTGAGACCGTATTAATTATCAACCGTGAAAAAAAAAAATAAAAATCCTTTCCCTTATCCCCTCCCTCTAACCCCTACATAATATTCCTGATGAATGAACAAATGCTCAAAAATTGATATTTCTCTAGTTGGGTTCCGTGTTATGCTTACGGAGCCATTCCCTCGCCTCTCCCACGTTATTTACGGTGTGTGTAGAATCTGCGAATCTGATAAATAACTTTGGTGGAAAACCCCAATTATATCTGATGTTGGCTTTACGGAGGGCCTCGGTAAAGAACCCAAAAGCTCTTCTCTTGGTTCTGGTGGCGAGTGATAGATCTGGAAAAAATTGAATCTTTTTAAACCTCAAGTCCGTATGTTCAAAATTTTTTCCTACTACAACGATTTTTTGTTTCAAATGAAAGGAAGAAAATCTTATGACTACATCCCGTGGAATCTCTTCCGGAAGGTTGTTAGGTTTATATGTACGGTGGGCCCTCTCTATACTCGATTCTTGTGTAGCTTCCAAAACTCCCAAAGTGGAAAAAAGATCATTTAGGTACGGCCTCAATTTGACCTGTGTATTCTCCTCCGGTATGCCGCGGATTCTGAGGTTCTTGCGTCTAGCCCTGTCCTCCGCGTCATTAACTTTAGTTTCTAATTTATCCAGTGACTCTTTTAGCTCCTGTATCTGGTCATTGAGAGATTTATTCGTAAAGTCAAGACTTTCTATTTTCTGTTCACATTGAGAGATCCTTTCCCCAAGACTGAGAACATTTTCATTTGTTTCCCGGAAGTGTTTCTCCAGCTCTTTTTTAAAGAGCACTAGCTGGTTATCTAGACAAATCTGTAGGTAATCTTGGGTTAATGTCGTACCTATGGGGGGAGAAGTGCTACCACTCGGGGAGGAAGTCACAGAGTCAATTTCCTCCATATTTGTTATGTCAGGATCCCTTGAGCCATTCAATGTATCGTGTAGTTTGCTTATCTGGGGAGAAAACAGTGCTGTAATCTTTTCTTGACCAGTACCTGAAATCCTTTTTTTTTTATCTTTGTCTTTATCTTTTTCTTTCTCCTTCTTGGAGGCCATTTTGGCCTCCTGTCCACGTTTAGATGCCATACTGAAGACCGAGGGTAAAAAAAGCAAAGCAGGAAGTTCTATAAGGCTCTTAGGCCCTCCGAGAGATGGCCGTGGGTAGCAGATGGTATGATAACCCAGAAGGTTGGAGTAGGGATCTAAGTACACCACCTAGGACTAGTCAAGATCTGGACAGATCCTTTAAAGGGACCTGAAACTGTATAGACAGCCGATGAGTCCGGAAGTAAAAATAGTATTGGGATGGTGTTCAGTTCCGATATTCGAGTATATAAATGTGTAGATCCAGCACAGGATAGAATATTACTCACAAACTAAGTAGCCCGGCGGCCAAAACAAAAAAAAAAATGATGAGATTCGCAATATATTTCTGTTACCTTTGGGTCTCCCGTAGAGATAAACCCTTTCACTTTAGTGGGACCGACAGTCAGTATTAGCTATGGTTGTATCCTCACTTACTTTGATCAGCCAATAATTTGGGTACTATAGATAACTCATACGCCCCCCCACCATAAGGGAAGAGTATATCCAGAGCTTGGTGTCACCAAAAGAGAGCCTGTCCGACCTCAAAGGGTCAATATGAGTTCAGTGCGGCTTAAGACAATGTCACGCCCAAGACCCTCAGCCCACCAACAATGGGTATTTATAGTGTATTGGGGAAATATATCCACTGACTTAAGGTACTAGTGAGGCAGTACCAAAACACACAAAACTAAAGTGGTAGAAAAATAATGATATATTACTTCCCACCTGTACCTTTCAGCATAAAGAGGACAGCATGGCTAACAGGTAGTTGTTATGTAGCCCTATGGTGGCGGGACATAAACAAGAGTATATACAATACTCTGTCCAGCCCCGTATATAAAAAGACCATTTACTCCAAGGGCTCATATGGTCTCAAAATCCAAGCATATAGTCCCGAGATGAGAGGCTTATAGCAAAGTATAGTGTATAGATATTTTCCACTTCCTTAAAATCCTCTAGGGTGACCATACCAAGCACTTTTTCAAATCAATCAGGCACGCAGAGACATTTTGGAGCAGTATCCACACTTTGGGACAATCAGCCAAACAAAACAGGTATGTAGTGTTAACCTTTCCAATTGTTGCCGGACCCCCTAGACAGGTAACTTCCACTGCAAGCACCTACTTACTTCCCATTAATCCGCTGTAAGTAAGTTAGGTTAGAGATTTAAATTGGAAGTGCAGGAGTATTTTAACACGTGGGGAAGTTATCACATTATGTAATTGCTCGACACAACTTATCTGGAGGTCGCTCGGATGCAACCCGCTGGACATCCGTAACAGGATATTGGGCGCTTCATCCAGTATCATCCGTGGGTGAGGTGAGAGGAAAGGCTCCCTCAGGTCAGCGTATTCAAGCCGCCGGTGAACCTCGTTCCACTGCAGAGACGCCGCTCATGTCCAACCCTCCTGTACCCCGAGACGCTCCGCCCACTCAGCGTCTCACGTCATCACTCCCCTCGTCGTCTTGCCTTTTCAAGATTATTATATTAAGACATTCAGGAGTCTGTTAATATTTCAAAGACCCTCACAGCCATGCTTTTTGCCGGGTCAATGTTGGGTATTCGCTAGCTAGAAGAGCTAAGTAAGAATCTGATATACGGGGGATAGCCACTTTAATATTAGGTGTCAATTTCAGGTGGGTCGGAGACATCAAGCCTTCTCTTTCGACTATTTTAATTGGTTTTAGTACGCATTTTTTCTGAACACTGCAGCTTTACGTTTCAATCTAGTAAAGTGAGCTGGCTCATTAAGAATTTTTATTTACAATCCCAGCTGGAGTGTCAGTTGGTTACAGCAATTTTACTCTACACTGCAGCATATACCCTATAAAATCTATTGCAAGTGACTTAGCTGATAAAGAATTTCCATATACAATCCCAGCTGCAATGTCAGTTTGTTACAAGTGTGTCTTTCAATTGTATTTTATATGTATAAATATAGAATCACATGGTGGTGGATACATGTTATCACACATTTAGAAACACTAAAAACTGACAAAAAATAGGATTTAACTAATCTTTTATTATAATGATTGCCTCTTTAAAAGCTTGATTTCTCATAGCTGTACCACTTTATTCTTCAATGTATTTTATTTGATCATAAAAGAAGCACATCAGCTGTATTGTGATAAATGCTTAATAACATGGCATAATGCATTTTATTCAGGTTCAAAAGAAAGTTAAGAACAGTTTAAGACACAGATCAAGGTTTTAATCTGGAGCTAGCCGGAAGATTATGATAACACTAACAAACAATGCGCTAGGTCGGGACAGTGTTGAAATGACAGTTCAAGTGTTGGGTTTTGGCGTCATTAAGAAACAAAATTAAACTTTCTATTTCAATTTTTGGATTCACTGCAAAATATTAGGTGATAGGTGAACCCAGTTTTGTACAAAATGCTATTCAACAGTCTGCCCACAATTTTCAGATCCTTGGCTCTATTCATCAATAACAGGCAGTGACATTGTGTGCCAGTCATCTGCATGTATGATAGAAACATGTAAATACATAAAGGGAATCATCACAGTAAAGGAGGAAAGTATACTTAAAAGAAGAAAGACTACCACAAAAAGAGGACATTGTCTTAAATTAGAGGGGAAAGGTTTAAAAGTAATATCAGGAAGTATTACTTTTCTGAGAGGGTAGTGGATGTATGGAATTGCCTTCCAGCAGAAGGGGTAAACACTGTTTAAGAACAGTTTAGGCACAAGGTTCCCCTAGATATAAGTTAACAACAGAAACTAATAAAAGTATTTAGAAAATTAGGCACACTAGATGAACCGAATGGTTCTTTTCTGCGACACATGTTTCTATGCATAAAATGGAAAGCCATGGATTTACAATGCAGCACACATCCATTTCTTGTGCTCTGCAACACTAAACAATTTAGAACAATAGAATAGTTTTTTTTGTTTAATTCCTATGCAAAAAATATTTTTCACCTAAAACATATTATATACTGGAAATCATTACATAATGATAGACTCCCCAAATTCAAAATCATTGTAAATCTACATATTTTAACAGGGCTCCAGTAATTAGATTCTGTTCCTGAAGGTGAAAAGGCAATTATTTTCTGCTGAGATACAATAAAAGATGTATTTGTTTTAAATCAGATTATCTGTAATATATCACAAGGATAAGAATTATAGCACTATCCACTGTGATCTATACTATCCTAATGAAAAATAACCTTTCTTACCTGGCATGAATAAATAGAACCTAAAACTAGGTCTAGGAAACATTTATAAGAAATATGTGCTTTAAGATTAGAAATCAATTCTGTAGATTCATTTTTATATATCATTTTCTTTTCGGAAACAAAGGCCTCAATAAATCATATGCAACTCACATGAAAAACTATTCAGCAAACCTGCCACATTTGATATTGCCTTCACTCTTCCCTGAAGCCAAAGATGACTCATCCAGTGCATTTACTCCAATATACTTCTAAAATTATTTGTATCACAAAACATGCTTGGTAATAGTGATAAACAAGGAATATTAAACCTATGATCTTTATGCAACTAATTTCATATTACCATATACACCCAATTACTATAGTTCCAAAACTATTTTGAAAACTAAAGATTTTTCTTTATTCAGTAGAATATTGTACACAAATATGGAATATATGCTAAACACTAAGAAAGCACCAGCTAAAGTAGTCTGGAATTTTAATCCCCTCTGGTACAAGTATTGACATAATCATTGATTCCACAATGCTTTTTCATGTTTTTATTTGATAAATCTGGAGGTTCATAATATTTGGCTTAGCATGTATTTTTGGCAACTGTACCTCGGGAGTATGTTGTGGGTGTGATCATGTAAAGTAGCCTGCAGGTGGTGCAGAAGGTGTATTTTTGCTAACCCATAATTGAGGCTAATAAACAGTCACCATGATCATTTTTTCCACTTTACTGCTTTGTCCTTTGGTTTGGTTACTGCAGTTATGTTAACTGCTAATGCTTATTTTGTAAGATAGATCAATAAACAGACAGACCGATAAAAAAGAGATAGATAGACAGAAGTGAAACACTATTCACGTTTCCCTGTGATTTAAACTGGAACTGTTGAATTGTTTTGCATTTTGAAAGCATGTTTTGAAATGTACCTAGTAACCTTTTCTGGAGGGTTCTGGAGGGTTCATTAGCCCCAGAGACTTGAAAACTGGAGGCTGCTTGGTGTGAAATAAGGGATGATGTGTCAAATGGTGATTGTATGGTGGGTTCTGAATTCTGACAACGATTAAGCAGCATTTCTCATCTCATGCTAGCATTAAATTGTTTGCATTGGAATTAAATATATATATAATTATATATATAGTAAGACGTATTCCAGAAATGGTATGTAAATATATCATCATAAAAATGTTGCATTGTCATTTTTGTATACAATATTTGCATATTACAAAGTCATACATATAGTAAGGTGTATTTTACTAATAATATATACGTTAAAGTATATATTAAAGCATATTTTGCAAAGGGGATTCAAATGTGTGGTTATGTCAGACTTATTGGATCTAGATTTTGTAGAATATGGTTCATACACCATGGTGAAGTAGGAAAGGTGTATTTAATTTCCTGTCTTAGATCTAGAGATAATGAGTTGATATATAAACTCCAATCATTAAAAAAAGTTCATCCCATTTCTTTTATTTTGTTGGTTAGCCAGTTCATACGAAAAAGAGACGTTTTTCCTTAAAGACTGTCATGGAGGGTATATCTTTGCTTATCCAAAACTGCAAAATTATTTTGTTTGTAACAGCTGATATGATCCTTGTGAAACAAGCATGCTTAATAGGTAATCGGGAATAACCAAAGTTTGGAGTGTTGACTAAACGAATGTATGCAACTTCTTTAAGTTTAGCAGATCTGCTGATAAATCAAAAGGAACATATTATAGTGCATTACATTGAAAAAAAAAAAAAAAAACCCACAAACAATATAAACTATTAACCATACTTAATATTAAAATTAAGGCTTATCTCCAAACAACAATGGGTTTTTCTCCCCTCCTTTGGCATCCTGTATTAGATTTCAACACAGTACCACAAACTTCACAGGATCACCAGCAACGAAGAAGCATAATGAGTTCAATTAACCAGTCTTACTATTTATTCTTCACATAATTTCTGTGTAAATATTATTCAGAAGTCTTGTCTACACGATTGCCATTGGCCAGCTTACTTATTCTGAACAGTTTCTCACATACCACTCACTACATGGCACTGGGAAATGGGTGGATCCAGAATATGTAATGCTTGTTGTGTCATGATTTGGCATCCAAAAACTAAGCAACATCAAAACATGTGATAAATAGTTGTGCAAGACTGCACGTGGGCCTTTATAGAAACCCCCAATATTAAGCAACATGAAAACACATGATAATTAGATGCATGAGAACGCATGTGTGCCTATATAGAAAATAAGTATAGAGCGTTCTCACAGATCTCCACTGCAAAAGACGTGAGGAAAGCTGGATCATGGTTTGCGTGCCAGATGGGCCTGGGACACTATCTAGGACTGACCAATGGGCAAATTTAGAGGGTTAGCCAGGTGAAGAGAACATTATTTGAACAGGGGTACGAACAGAGTAGAAAAATCCAAGAACTTTCCTTTGGGCTGTACCCTTTCCAGTCCACAATGATAACTTGGAATCAAGGTTTTAATTGATTGTATGTGTAAAATTTCAACCCCATTTCCTTGCTTTTGTATTCAAGTTGTGTGGCTGTTCCACACAACTTCAGCCTCTAGTGGCTGCCATTCTAGTGTCCACTTCAGCCTCTAGTGGCTGCCATTCAAGTGTCCACTTCAGCCTCTAATGGCTGCCATTCTAGTGTTTCCATTCACCTCTTGTTTTGTTAGCTGCCTTGTTAACCTGGAGCACAACCAGGGCTGTCTTTAATATTGATTGGACCCCGGGCAAGCATTTGCTTGGGCCCTCTTGACCCTGGCCACCTCCACTCGCTGGCATGCCTTCCACCTCAATGCCACAAAAAAATAAAAACACACTCACAATTGCTGCCTACAATAGACAAGTGCTCTTTAATATCCAGGTATACTTTTGTAGTATTGGCAAAGAGTACTTTTATTGCAGTGTATAAAATGTCTAAAATAAGTGTATCATTGCAATGTATAATATATATACTGTATATGGCACAAAATGTGTATATGGCTGCAAAATGTATACCTTCTTATTATACACTGCAATAAAAGTACTCAGTGCTTATATTTCAAAAATATATGTGGACATTAGAGAGCACTTACATATGGTAAGCAACAATTAACAAGACCGGAGCGCGAAGAGAAGGTGGCCGCCTCTCTCCCGGAGTGCAGCGCACGTTCATGGAGAACCTGGTGCTAAATCATTCGTAAACAACCTGATTCTGGGTCAGGGTTTCGTGCGTAGCGGAGCCGCTACCTCGCTATGATCTATTGAAAGTCATACAGTTTACTTTATGTCCCCCCCTGCTTCTTTACCGTGCATGGCAGGAAGGGGGATGGTCCAGCGTAGCCAGCCCAGCATGATATGTGCACTCACCTCCTGCAGCAATCAGCCGAGTTCAGAGCACCCGGATGTCACAAGACATTGGTGCTCTGACAAGTTCTGGCAAAGAGCATCTGTCGACAGTTAAGTAGGAGGCTTTGTGCCCCACAGGAGAAGCTGCAGCTAATTGCTTTGCTTACAGCCTATATTGTGCCTCTGTGCTAGGGTTCCTGATTTTGGTACTTGATTTCCTGTTGCTTACTTTTGCCTGTCTTTGACCCTGCCTGTTTGCTGCCAGCCTCAACCTTTTGCTCGTCTGACTACGCCTTTTGCCTTGCCCTTCTGTTGCGTCGATTTTGGTTCTTTTATTTTTGTATCTTGGTTTCCTGTTGTTTTTGCTGTGGTTCCTTCTGTCAGTTTCTGTGGTATCTGTCTGAGTTCAAAAGTCCTGGAAGGAAAAAGCCTGAGGCTCAACAATCGGGTGGATTCCTTTTAGGTGATAAACTCCTTCTGTGCCAAGATTCTGTTGTTTGGTTACATTACATTAACATTTATTTATAAAGTGCCAACAATTTATGTAGCGCTAGGTACAAAGCATAGAAGGGAACTACATACTAAGTTAGACAAACTAGAACAGACTGGTACATGAGGTAGAGAGCCCTGCTCACAAGCTTACAATCTGGAGGGAATGGGGTACATGAAACACATAAGAGAGTAAAGAGGTCAGAGGGAAGGTAGTTGTAGTAACCGTAATGTGGATGGTTGGCACTAGGTGGGTTTGGCCAAAGATTAATTGTGTGCGTTCTAGCTGGATTAGTTTAAAACTCTAGCAAGGGCTGTTTTAGTAGAGTGTTGGGGTCTAAAGCCAGATTGAAAATGGTCAGAAAGTCTGTAAGTCATGAGTGCACAGTTCTCTCCAGCAACTTGGACATGAAGGGGAGAAGGGATAGGTCGGCAGTTAGATGCAAGTGTGGGGTCTAGGGAAGATTTTTTCAAAACAGGCATGATTTGGGCTTGCTTGAAGGTTGACAGTACTATTCCAGAGGACAGAGAGAGGTTGATGAGATGGGTTAGAGTTGCAGGAGAACAGATTGTCTACCTCTTTCTCAGCTAAAGGTGAATGGGTTTGGAGGACGGTAATGAGGCAGGAGGTAGTTGGGGCAAGTTGTGGGAGGTGAAATTACCCCTGATAGCATCAACTTTATTTTTGAAGTGATAGGCAAGATCTTGTGGCATAACAGTGGAGCAGGGCGGAGGACCAGGGGGGCAGAGGAGAGCATTAAACATTGAGACGAGATGTTTGGGAATTGATGAGAGGGTGGATATTAAGGTAGAGGAATACTGTTGCTTGGACTGAGCAAGAGCAGAGTTGTGGGAGCACAGCATGAACTTATAGTGAAGAGAATCCTCCTTGAAACGTGTTTTCCTGAAACGCTGCTCAGCTGTGCGAGTACATTTTTAGAGGCACCATGTTTGTTTTGTGTACCACGGTTGTTGGTTGGGTCTGTGTGCACGTTTGGCAGCAATAGGGGCAATATTGTCTAGGGCTGAGGTGAGGATACTGTTGTAAGAGTTAGCAGCTTGGTCTGGACAATAGAAGTTTTATCATAAGAACTAGTTTTAGTAGGGAAATGTGAAAGGTGTTTTGATGAGATTGTTGGACCAGTTTGGAGTTGATTCTGAAAAGGATTCAGAATGATCCCTTGCATGTAAAAAAATCTTGATAGAGAGCCACGCTCTCACAAGGCTATTTCACACCTTACACAAATGCTAAAAAAGATCGGGTGCGTACATAAGTTAAAACTTGAGGGTCTACCCAATATAGAAGAACAGAAGAGAGGTACCGTATCCACCGAGTAGAAATAATCCCTCTGCGGCTTCTGGTGAGGTGCTGCTCCAAAGGTGCCAACCCAGCGCCTGGCAAACAGCCAAAATCAAAAACAGGAACACAGAAGAGCGCACTCACATTTTCCAGGTAAAAAAGGTAGCGGTTTTAATCTTCAAACGTGATAGGAATACAAAACATATTCAAGCAGATAAAGTGGGAAGTAGCAGAAACACTTGACGTGTTTCCACGGTAACCCGTGCTTAATCATAAGTGATGATAAAACCACTACCTTTTTTACCTGGAAAATGTGAGTGCGCTCTTCTGTGTTCCTGTTTTTGATTTTGGCTGTCTACCCAATATAGACTAATCTGGCCTGAAACAGTTTTCAGCTGGAAATTTAAAAAATAAGAATTGTGGCTGCTGGCCCCACATAAATACATGTGGCCCCCTTCAGAGATTCTACTTTTATTTATTAGGTACTTGATGATCAGGGGATCATGCAGATTTGCAGTTTATTTATTACAGCCATTCAATGGACATTACTATGTAATGATTAGCTGTGTTGTGCCCAATAAAGGGTAGTTATTTGTGCAACTTCCCACATAGTTTGATTATTTGGGTTAGGGGTTTTTGCCACACTGACTTCTATTAATGGTTAGGGGAAGAAGAGTTAATATTTTCTGGTTTCTCTGGTTATAAGGTAGTTCTATGAACCCCACTCATCAGGTTTCAAGGATAGAGGCTACACATAGTTGTATTTATTTAATCATTATTATTTCAGTTATGAGTTGTCGGTGACTGGGTTAACTCATAAAATCATGGGTGAACCGATGAAACCTGCTACTGCAAGACTGACCGGGCTACTGCAAGACTGACGGGGATACTGCAAGACTGACCGGGTTACTGTGTATACTCTGCAATCAAGCAATCTAGTAGCTTGGTAAAAAGTGACACCAAATTGTCCGGTTGCCCTTTTGATATTTTTATGTTTAATATGGTTGACCCAAATGTATTTCCACATATCTTGTTGTTTAAGTATAGCATGTTTTGCATTTCTCTGTGGTATGGAATGGGTTAAAATGAATAAGGCGTAAACAATGTTATGTGCTCATCACTTGAGCCATGATTTCCATCACCTCACAGATGGTATTTACAGTTAGAGCTTATAGGTTGCCAAGGTGCTGTACTTATCACCAGCCATCACCCATTCCACCGCCTATTCTTTTTTTTCTGCTATAGTGCAACCAAGTGTAAAATGAAATTGTAGGTGTCTGTAATATTTACTGATTGGAATATGAACTTCTCAAAATTAAACAACAGATACATTTTATTTGTGTACCATGACTACAGAACCTGCAGTAAAGAGGTTAAAACTGACAAGTAAGCAAATGCAGGTATAATTAATTATGGTATTGCAATTTAAGATATTTTTAGCTCACTGTTTAGGGAAATGGAGCATTATGTTTCCAAGATACAGACTGAAGATAAAAAGTCTGGAATCTTTTCAAGACTGAATACAGTGCTTTGAATATTTAGGAACAGGTTAGTCAACAAGCCACTCTCAAGCCATTGCTTAAACTCCCATAATCGAAAACAGGATCTGGCTGGCCACAAGCAAAAACAACAAACAACAAAGATAGTGTTTCTCCCACTTAGAAAGTTAGCAAGATGTATATAAACATTGTATTTCAATCATAATCAAGCTTACCCACCATGTCAAGGCACACTCTCATTAGTAAAAGTCTTGAATCTTACCTACATCTAGTTGGCACACAAATAAGTTTTTATTGTGGCCAAACCCCTTTTTAATTCCCCCATTAAACTGAATTGGCCTTAAGTTTGAAATTCTCCTCTCAGTTCCTTGCAATTCCCCACAAAGTTGTTGTTCATGAATAAAATCCAAAGGTGCATTACCAATCCCCATCTGCACCAGTTATTCTGTGATGTTCCTTTGTCTCCTCTGTATACATTTACAATCAGTGTATAACTGTTGGGCTCAAGTATCATGTGGTTAATTACAGAACACGAATGAAAAAGATAGTTACCAGGATATTCACCTGGTTTGTACCTTTTACTGATTACATGAAAGTCATGAAATATGCATTGTTTTAAGAGTATCCTTAAAAACAATACCTACTTTACAAAGAAGAAACTATTAATGAATATATATCTTAACCCCATAACGCTTATGGATGTATTTATACGTCCTGCAAAGCATGGTCCTTGAGGACCATGAGGATGTATTTATACGTCCTGAGTTTTCATGTAGCGTTGCGCTGCTACATGCTTGCAGTTACTCTCAAAGGCTGCTTCGGATCCGAAGCAACCTCTGAAAGCGCCCCCAGAGGCAATCAGCAACATTAAAGTTAGGAAAAAAATAAAAGAAAAAATCAATAAAAGGAAAAAGCTAACCTTAGATCTAGGGTAAGGGTTTTAATTGGGTTTACAGGAGGGTTCAGGTTAATACAAAGGTTAGATTAAGGGGTGGGGGTAGAATTAGGGTTGGGGTAAATTTATGGTTGTGGTTAAAAGGTCACTTTAGAAGAAAATGGTTAGGAAACAAAAAGAAACCATTAAAATAGTTTATTGCCCTATTACTTGAAATAAAACATAGACAAACATAGAAACACTGGTATTTCTCAACTCAAGACAAATATTAGAAATATATAGAGGGGGTCTTTTTTTACCATTTGTAATTGTTTAAAATATGGCATATTTTCATCATATTAATATATTTTTTAATAGTAAATCATATCATATGATGAAAATAATAGTATAAAATGAAAGCCCTATCCGTCCTTTAAAAAAATGATATATAATTTGTGTGGGAGGACTGAACACAAAGAAAGAAATTCACAGTTCAGTAAACATATGACAAAAATAATGGAATTCTTCATTCATCAAATGAGCATAGCACACTGTCACTAAGGAGTTAAAAGGCCACTCCAAACAATATTTCACTATTTTTTAATTACTTTTATATTTAAATAATATCTCTGAATCACACTATCTACATTTCTTTTTTTGATATTAACCTGCATAAATATGACAACAGTCCGTGTCCATGCATACATGTCTATGACTAGCCATTTTGTGAGGAACACAAGACTTGAAGCATACTGCCTAGCAGTCGGTATCACTCACCAAACTAGTGGCAATCTGCATCAACAGCTCAATAAATAGAAAAGCCCTCCCATCCATGGCCGGCGCTACCAATAGGTGAACTAGCTTTGTGGGGGGCGACTACTGCCTGATGACTGGGAAAGGTGTATCTTTACGACAGGCTGCCACAATTTTTTTCTACATTAATGCACATGCAGTGCTAGTTAATCCAAGGGGGGCAGGCTGATGCTGAGGTGTGTTTTGCAATTACTAACATTAAACTAGTGGTGAAAACAATTAACCAGACAAGTTCTCAAATATTTTTCAATAGACAACCCTACTATTTATAAAACATACAAAGATACATACTAAGAGTTTAGGATTTTTGTAATTAGTCCTACACTAGTTCTAAGTGGTGTATATTATTTGTAATAAGTTCTTCCACACACACTTTCACCTTACGCACTGGGTCTTTTTTGTATGTTTCAGTGGTGAGAATAGACTTAGATCTACTATAGCTCTATGGAGAGAATGTTACATTACTCAGATGATCCCTTCCAAAATGCAAGATACATTTTTGATGCATAGTATCACTGCTGTCATTAACAAACCACACATTTGATAAAGTTTGGATGTTTTGGATTTGCATCCTAATCCTATTTTTGATGTAATTTCTATTTATATGTTGAGCTGCTCCCACGATCAGAGAATTTATGGTACAAGTACAAACTGTTTTGACGGCGCGCACATACAACTTTAAAACAAGTGGGTGGACATTTTACACTAGGCTGTATCTTGGTCACACCTGGTCTAAAGTCTTGTGTGGTTGAGAAACTAACTGTCTCTAATGTGCAAGTTCTGCATAAGATTACTGTAATTATACAATTGATATTTTTAGTAGTGAATGTGGTATTCATTTGATACATCTGATATTCATAAACAACAATAAAAAAAAAAGTCAATGACCTAGTAAGCCTCCTTTGCTCCATGTAAAAGACTGAGGGAAGCGTCGACCCAGCAAGACAACAAAAAAATAGTAAACAAATAAAAAATAAAAATACTTTCTTTAGGGACATAAAATCTGCTTAAACAGCTGGGTTCTGAGTACAAAGTACAGTAAAAAAAAAAAATCTCTAGACACAGCAGTCACATGGATAGCAGCTGGATGCTAATACAGTACAGAAAAGTCCTTCAGCTAAATAAGCAGACTTTATTGTGAGCACAGCAGTCAACATATTAATATACATCCATGCCAGCGAGGCATCTAATATAGCAGGCTCCATTTGCGAGCAGACAGTGTGATATAGTTTCAAAGCTTGGGCATATTTTGTGGATTTTTTACACATCCATATTAATTCATGGAGGAAGATGCAGATGAATATGAATATATATCTATATATAATTTTTTTTTTTTTTTTTTTTTTTTTTACCAGAAATGTTGTTAACTAATTTTCAAGGATAAATATTGTAAAAATCAACAACTCCTGCCTTTTTCGAAGCCCTCTGATCATACAAAGTCAACCCTTGTAATTGTCTCTGTTCATGGATCAGAAAATAAGAAGGCCCTTTTCTATTTCTGACAACTCTGGCACCAGAGGAAATTGCTACTATAGTTGTTTCCTACTCTCCTTTTACTGCCTTTACAACGAGAATTCCAAAATATCAGTAGTCACTACAGTTTTATTACAGGATGTAAAGACCGCCTAAAATCACTGAGTTTGGAATAGAGCAAGAGTTGGTGATTGCAAGTACAATTATCTATTTGTAAGTTATCAAGGACATTGACAAGTATAGCCTTGTATTTCTTTTGGATATATTTACCAAACTGTGTTCAACTGACTGTGGTGACGTTCCGTCATCGAACTAATATGGTGACCAGGGGTCATGTGACCAAGCTCATGTATATAACAAGACTGGACATGTCGGATATGAGCTCTGTTTATTTAACAACAAAAAACCCCCATATATTTTCCTCAAAATAAAATGGAATGCCCTCTAATTACTCTGAAGTCCTGTATCTATGGGGAGAAGGTCAAAGAAGTTCAAAGCTCAATCAGGATCCTAGGACATTGGGATGCTGCTCTCAAGGCCTACTCAGGCACACAGCAGCCATATAAATCCAAAATGGAAAGCACTCACCTAAACTAGCATTTATAATAAGGGGTGCTTCTGATCACCAAGTAATACACAATCCAAAAGCCAGTGCACTCACATCAAACCAGTAATGAAATTCACACAGAATGTTAAAAACACCTTTCTAAGATAACACAATTGGAGTTTTGGTTACATTATATGGCCATATATTGCTAAGCCCACCACTATGTCAAAGTACTCCAGTATAGGTGGGTCCTAACACTAAATACGTATGCTTATATGGGGTTAAATCTCTTTAAATGTGTTGCTTACCAGGGACCAAAGGGCCTTCCTATAGTACAACAGAGACACCTATAGGTCTGGACACCACTTATGGAGCACCTGTGATGGGGAGGGGTGTTAAAATAGAAGCCTGGTCAAAGCTTCATAAACAAACACATCCAAAATGGAAAGCACTCACCTAAACTAGCATTTATAATAAGGGGTGCTGCTGATCACCAAGTAATACACAATCCAAAAGCCAGCAAGACTCAGGACTGCAATCCCACGGTCCTGTTTGCATTCTCCCGTGTCCCAGACACCAGGAATGATTGCTGGGCATGCGTAGCATTGTGCGCATGCGTAGTAGCGATCCTGGCTTCATATGCCAGGATCAAAAATGGGTGACACATGAGCAGCAGCAGTGACACCCCCCTCCCCAGACTTTGTTTGGAGGTATGGGTTATGGGACCTAAACAGTTTTCTCATTCTAAAAGGGACATCTGTTCAGAAGGCAGCAGTTTTTTCTATTCATAATTACTTGGCTAATTAGTATTACTTAATATTGGCTAATACCTGAGAATTGTATTAACTAAATGATGAACTGTGGTTAACTGACAACAGAATAGCAATAATCCAGCATAATATGTGAGGAGCAGAAAAACAGACACGTTTTTCACTTTTTATATTTTGGCCTTGTTTTTGCAACACTTTACTTGTAGGTTGCATAAATATGCTATGACACCTTTGTAACAGAGACTAGAACCTGGTTGATAAGAACTCTGAACACATCATCTGACTTTGCTAAAATGCCTATAGTTATAGGAGGTTGACTTGCACAACTAGAGCTCATGGTTAGATATTGGTATGATAATAATAATCAGACCAATAATAATAATAATAGAATTGTGTGCCAGCTGAAGTCTATTTAAACTAATTGCTACTGAATATAAACCATATAATATTATAATAAGAAATATTATCCTTTCTGTAGTAAATTGTCTTTTACAACTAACATATTCATGAACATATTGAAAACCGTAGCAAATTTCCTTACACTGAATTAAAGGGACACTAAACTTTACTTTTCACTTGTGCTTCTAATATAGAAGTTAAGGTGTCCTTAAAAAAAAAATCTAGAGTAATTATCAAGTTATGAAATGGAACTGTCAGCAACTTCATATTTACCATTTATCATCATAATTCTGAAGTGTATGCTAGTGCAATAGATTTTTGCTTATGACATTAAGTCTAGTTATTGTATATGCAGCAAACAAGACTAATTTTATTTAAATAAGGTGAACCATGTCATCTCTATGTTTTACCATTTTCTCCCACTGTATGTGTTTGTATAGTCAGTAAACATAGATATTGTTATGTGCTACGTACATTATCCATATAGTTTAATGGATGTATTTCACCTAGAAGAAGGGAGATTTGACAGCTGATACATATATTGTAATATGAGTATTTACTTTCTAGTGAAATTTGCCTAACTTATAATTAGATAGGGTGATTAACCATACATTTTATCATTCTAATTTTAAGTGATGATATATAAAGTAAATTTTATGCACTGACCCACAGAGCCAGAGCAGAGATGAGAGCACAAGGGTCAGAGGTAGGCCAATATCAGTGTGTGACAGAGAAGTGAGGCTCATAGAGAAGCCAGTAGGTTGGTACAGGTGAACATCAGGAACAATATCTAGAGTCATGTGTAGGGCAGGCAGCAAGTAGGAGTAGTCAATCAAAGTAGGAATCAGAAAACAGCAACAAGTAGAGAGATCAACAGAATATAGAAGGACAATAATATGCAAGAAGATACAATTGCTGTAGGTTCAGAACAAGTAAACATGAGCCGAGCTGCAAAGGGAGGTTAATAGGGTTGGACAAATGAGCACTGCCGCCCCCCAGTGGTATAAAAAAACGGTTTCTGCAAGGGCAGATAAACCTATCACATACATGTTACTGAGCATGACTGAAGGGCCTCCAGGTGCAGCAGTTTTCCCCAGGTGGCCAGGTATCTCCTCACTTGATGAGAGACAATGATATGTGTTATGCAATTTACCTGGGCACTCTCCTGAAAATTATTGTTTGATGTTTAAAATATTCAATGCATTTAAATCACTTTGCTTCTGCTTCTCCACACATGGCAAATTTGCATTGCTAGACATGTGTCTGAAAATGTATTTTTCAGAATGCAGAATGTGATGGTGATTTATATATCAATAATACTACTACTTGCTTGTTATAGATCTAGGTAGACCATGAATGGGAATTTCAATCTTCCAGGATCTGCTCTCTGTTGTTGATAAATACACTTATATTTGACTATTGTTCCTCTAAACTAAAGGACTATTTTTCCTCTAAACTAAATCTATCTGGAACTGTCATGATTTATCTGGGTCTCAGAAGATCCATATAAAATCATTAAACTGTCTATCACAAAGTCCTGTGATGTCCACCATGAAGATATCTGACCTGTTCATAGCCACACAAATGACAATCCTTTCAGCTATTTTGCTTGCTATTTCTTACATGCACCACCATAAAGACTTGTTCATGAAAGTATAATATGTATACTAATTACCTTGCAACTTCAGTCCAGATACGTCATGGCTTTTATTTCAATCAGAGATTTGAAATCCTGTCTTAGGTAAAAAAAATGTAAGTTTGCAAAAAGTGATTATTAATGTGTAACAAACACCATAGCCAATACAAAATGTAAGCTACTTAAAAGATAATGGAAAAAGCAACAGAACAAAGCCTCAGAGACATGAGCTACAATCTCTTTTTTGGTTTGGCATAGTTTGGCAGCGTGTAAGGATCCTGCATTGTACTCTTGCATTCTAGTTTTTTCTATGTTTTGATTATGGTGTGCATTCCCTGATACACTCTACATAAATCCAGTACGTCCCAAAGGGAAACAGCAGATGGTTGAAGAGACAGAACAATATTGGTTACATAAAACACAATGCAATAACAAATAGTGAAGCCTGTTTAACCACCTTCACACCTTAAAGACAAAAGCACCAAAATGGCATCTTTATGTTCCTGGCCCCGATCACATTGGCTGCCAACAAAAGTACCCATAATTGTGCTACACTATTTTTTTTGTATTTCTATCTCTCCCTCTGCTGTCCTACATTTTGGGAACATATAAATGAATTTATGAACAACAGAGAGCAGATCCTGGAAGATTGAAATTCACATTCATGGTCTACCTAGATCTATAACACCACAGCCAGGGATTAACTGGTTCTATAAAGTTTGATTGAGTTTCAAATAGACCCTGAAAACTGCATTTAGATATACACAGTGTATTTTTTCTGTTTTATTCTATTTTACTTTATAAGAAGATGCAGTTATCCCTCACATAAGTATGTTTTAATATATATTTTTCTTGCGCAACACCTTCGCTTTTATCTACTTTCTATCCCTGGCTCACTGTGCCTAGAGATATATCAGCTGTGACAAACTGAGGAGGCCAATATAGTCTGAAAGGTACGTCTGTGGTTTGCTGTGTTCCTTGTGCAGAGGAGGCTTGCAATGTATTTCAGGTCTAGACAGCCCTTATGGGTAGGTTTAGTCTGAAATTCTAATGAAGAGGTCTCCACTGCAATGTAGCAAGAAAGGAAAATAAATGGTGATGAGTCCCAATTAGGTATCATCCTAAAGGACAGGCTATTTTGTCTCCACCAAAAATAATAAGCAGGCTTTTCTACATGCACTCACTGTGATGATATGCTTTGTGACATCATTAATGTTATTTGTTTAACTCCACTGTTCTATCTTAAACAGTTAATTAAATAGTTAATATTTTTTATCTACCTTAAAGGGACACTAAACATTCTTTTTCACTTGTGCTTCCAATATAAGTATGAGGATAAACTGGCATATACTTTTGATACTACACGGAAGCTTATCCTCTCGAAAGATGCCATGGTCCCCCTGCTGATCCCATGCAAAAACGAGGGTTATAGCAGCGAGAGACCCTTGCATTCGGCAGTCAAGGGGCGAACACGCAACAACCAGGAACTGCTGTGTCTTGCATGTGAGACACAGCAGATAGTAAACCTGCGTGTATCTATTAAGATACACATCAAGTTTGCGTGAAAGGACCGGGACTTGTTTTCTTTAACCCTTGCTTCCTTCAAGGAAGCAATTGTCAAACAAGGTTTAGTGTTCCTTTAACTCCTGTCATGTAACCTGGAACAGGATATAGTTGCAGGACAGGAAATAGTCTGTGTGTAAAGAAGCAATCACTGAATAAAGACTCTCCTGGTTAAGCTCCTGAATGATCTCTTAGTATGTTAATTCAACATGCTCACAAACTCACCACAACTTTTTAAGCTATTGGAGAATAATATCTTTAGAATTTTTAAATATTCCAGTCACTATACATTAACAATTAAATGATTCTAGGTGCTTGCATTGTAGTGTTCCCTCCATTTTGAAACATCCAGTCAGCAGATAAACAAATAATATAAAGCTATAGAAAGTGTTTATGCCTATTTGGATATATAATATTGCCTGCAACATATTTCACCCTTTTCCTTCACAATTCATTAAGCTTTCGTTTGTTTCTTACTGGGCCCATTAGCAGTTTGTGTTGATGACCAATAATAAATTATGCTTTTTATTTGCCATCACTTACAAGTGAGTCATAAAATATACTTTCCATACAAAAAAAAAGTAAAAGTGACCTTTATGTGCATTAACCTGTTCCTGTGCAATGAATGTAAAGATATGTGTTGGTTTACATTTAGTCATGATGGCAATGAAACAGTATGAAGACTGAATGGCAGTTATAGGCTCTGCTGTCAGGATCAATCCTACAGTAAAACAAGCATTATACTCACTAACCATTATGCACCCAGTGGTTGCCTTTGTCTTTGTAATAAGACTCCTTGATTACGCACAAAAGCATGTCAAATAGCAGAGTCACCAACTGAGCTGCACTGACAGCTCTATGCTCCCTAGGATAGCAACATATTTATTTCAGTTAATGTGTTTCAGTCTATCACTTTCACATGCCATGCCACTCAATTTGAAGCTGGAATTGATCTCTCTATAAACATTGCTGACGCGCAAGGCAGAAATGAATCACCGTTAATAATATCACTGCAAATCTTGTGTTGGTGTGGGGCATACAATTTATATTTTATTTATTTTTTACATTTGCAGTTCTCCTATCAAACATTTACCATGAAAAATGACTTCCTACTGTGTATCCATTAGCCACCACTGCTGATACTAATGACTTAACGGCAAGGACACACGATAGAAAATTGCAATGAGTCACCAAGTGTACTTAGCACGAGCTTCCTGCTTTGCACTGGTGCGTCAATGGAAAGCTGCTAGTTACTTAACAACAAAGGGTAATACGAGCAGAGATGCATTTGATAAAACATTCCCATTCATAGGTGCTCCATTAGGAAAATGAACAAGCAAGTGATGTATATTATAACAGAAATCTCTGCAGAACACTGTTGAAACACTTCAAGATACAGGTTTATCTGCTATTGATATACCTATTTGTTTTTTTCCTCCTCTTTAAATATATATCATATAAACTTTTGTGAACAAAATGCAGACATTTGAATGATTTAACAGCTGGAGATGCTTAGCATGCAGAGCAAATACAAAACTGTTGTCCTGCACACGACAGTACCAAAGGTATGTTTTCAGCAGATTAAACAGTTGATGAGAAGGATAAAGTCACTGATTAATAAAAAGCCTCCACAATAAGTGTGCCATCCATGGGTGTCTAGAGTCAGGGAGCCCTGCAAATTCATAGAGGTCCATTGGAGCAGCAGCAAGGGAGGGAAAAGCAATAGGCTGTTTAGGATAGGTTACCTAGACATAAACAGCAGCAAGAAAACCTTGTATGTAGTGCAGCACCCCCCCCCCCCCCCAGTCTGCATGCTGTAGACACAAGGTACATGTACTACATTTCCCATGACTTGACCAGTTTGGAAAGTGAGTACTCAACACCTGGAGTGCAAAAGTCGAGCTATTACATCATTATGGATTGGTACATAGCTGCTGTGGAATACACATCTCATGGTTCATCATTTTGTTGTTATAATAACTGCTATATAACTACCAAGTGTCCTATATTAAATCCAAGCTTTTCAGAGAATGTGAGAATCGATCTAACTCGGGTACGTTCGCCTGAAACCTGAAATTGCCATCTTGTTTCTTTTGAATAAAAACCCTAATGTTTATGACTGCATTTACAATAATACTCAGTAATTTTCGTTACTAGCAGAACGTCATAGGAATTTTAGACTGGGATAGTTGTGGCTAATCTTTAACACCCCAGCTATTATAAACTTAAGTTCTCATGGTGCACAGGTACATGATGGTCTGTTAGCTGCTACTACTACCACGATTATATTAACATTTGCATCCCACCTGGAGCCAACAAAGGTAGGCAATGGGGAGTAGGTAAATTGGTATTGGAGTGGGAGAGAGGAAAGTGTTAAGAATACTTTGAACCCCCCTCGACAAAATCCTGCTGATGCCCATGGTTCACTCTTTCAAAGAAGAAATAACATTGAAAATAGAACCCATTACAATTCATTTGTTATATAGTTTTCTAGTAAGCACCAACAGAAAATACATCTCTAATTATGGTAGTTAGAAAAGATTAGCATTGTGAAATTAATGTGTAGCTTACAAAAATGATAAATACATTAGTACATTTGTATTCACTGGAGCTTTGTTTATTTTCCATTGACGTACATAAATATCAAAGAAATTGTGGAGATAGGTTCTTAGTATAATAAAAATGATGTCATGCAATGCTCATATGAAGTAGACATGTGCATTTGTTTTCAGACGAATGCATTTTCGTCCGAAAATAGCATTTTCATCCATTCGTCCGAATAACGAAAATGCTAAACTAACGAAAGCCAAATGAACGAATGGTTAATAAACGAAAATCTTTCGTCCATTCGTGATATTGGCATTCTATAAACCGAAATAGAGTTGGTTTATAGAATACCAATAGCATTACATACATTCCCTAAACATGACATAATGAACGACTTTCGGTTTATGGAATGCATGTAATGCTATTGCTATTCTATAAACCGAACTAGTGTCCCCATTCATAAGAAATATAATATAAGAGTATAAACCGTTGTTCGGTTTATAGACTTTCAGCTTATAGAATACATGTAATACTATTGGCTTTCTATAAACCGAACTAGAGTCCCCATTCATAAGAAATTCTTATGAATGGGGACTCTAGTTCGGTTTATAGACAGCCAATAGCATTACATGTATTCCATAAGCCGAAAGTCTATAAACCGAACAACATTCGGTTTATAGACTTTCGGTTTATAGAATACATGTAATGCTATTGCTATTCTATAAACCGAAAGTCTATAAACCGCATGTTGTTCGGTTTATAGACTTTCGGCTTATGGAATACATGTAATGCTATTGGCTGTCTATAAACCGAACTAGAGTCCCCATTCATAAGAATTTCTTATGAATGGGGACTCTAGTTCGGTTTATAGAAAGCCAATAGTATTACATGTATTCTATAAGCCGAAAGTCTATAAACCGAACAACGGTTTATACTCTTATATTATATTTCTTATGAATGGGGACACTAGTTCGGTTTATAGAAAGCCAATAGCATTACATGTATTTCATAAGCCAAAAGTCTATAAACCGAACCACGTTCGGTTTATAGACTTTCGGTTTATAGAATACATGTAATACTATTGCTGTTCTATAAACCGAACTAGAAACGTTGTTCGGTTTATAGATTTTCGGTTTATGGAATGTGTAGGTCAATTGATTCGTACAAACGAATAAAACGAAATGAAAATAATGAACGAATTTCGTCTGAAACGAATGCAGTAATGAAAGAAATTCGTTTTAGACAAAATAAATAACATTTTCGTCCGAATGGACGAAAACGAAACAAAAATTTTAGTTTTGCAAATGTCTAATATGAAGTCTTGAAACAAACAATAAAACAAAGGCAAATCAGGGGTGCACAAGGTAGTGAAGGAGAATGATGGAGAACGTAGGGACTGTACTAAAAATAGAAATAGCAGGAACATAAAGTAGAATTAAATTGATCAAACACACTTACACATGTATCATTCAAATCTGTCCGATTTAAATAAAATAACAGATAGAGCTATATTATACTGTACACAATATATTTAATGTATTTTAGTTATAATTTCATGATATATAGCTTTGTGATCAGAGAAGGAGAATTATCATCAAATAATGTAATCATTTCTAATTTGAAAACTTTTCTCACTAACTATTATTTCAACTATTTCAATGCTAGACACATAGGGGGCTATGTATAAAAAACTTCTGCACTGCAACGTGTCAGGAGTTTTAATAAATAAAAGCGGATTCGCTGTTTGTTACGTGTAACGGTGATTGAGCTTTTTTTTTTTATAACTCCAAACACTTCACGTTTGAGGATGGCTAGAAGGACCTCTGTTGAACTGTGTTTGGCAGAGGTTCCTCAACACAAAACAGGTGCTTTTCAGCGCCTGTTTTTTATACGTAGGATCTCCTTTATACATAGGCGCACATGCCGATTGCGACAGTATTTGTTATTATTATTATTGCCTTGTTTATACATCCCCCCTTTATGATCTGAGACTGATATGCGTTAATATTTATAAATCCAATGTCCAAGTGTTGATATAATGTTGCACTGGAGAAGTAATATGTCAATTTAAGTTAGAAAACTAATTCTCATTTGATGGTTTCATGGTGTTTTAAGCTCTAAAATGTTGAATTGAAAAAGTGGAGAATCAAACAGTAACACCCAGCATCCCTATATTTTTGAGAATGTGAGTAGCCCTTTACCTTGAACTGATTTTGACAATAAAGGTTAAAATATTATAACAAAGTAGACAAAGAAAGGTGATTATTCTCTTACACTTTCTATTGTGATTTCAAAAATGTTCATCCTGAGCTGTGAACATCCCCCAGGTAAATATAATATTTGCATGGATTGCATGGACAGATTTATACACTTTATCTATTAACATGTTTGCATAATGTATTCTGCAAACATGACTATCATTAGTATACCATTATTTTACAAAACGTCTGCTGCATTTTATAAATATTTGTGTATATTTTGGTTTGACTCTGTAGTTGACCTGTTTTCTCTTCTGCTTCACATTACCAGTTGGTCTATCTATCCTTGCGTAGTCTGCTCCTACTCAATATTGGCCAAGGAGAGAGGGCCAAATCAATGTCTTTGTCATATGATTTCCACAATCCACACACGTGAATTCCACCATAGTAAAATCCAAATGCAGCTCCCACTTTTTGTCGCCATAAGTTATTGGGGTATGCCCAGATGTGGGTCCCTTGCTCACGGCACCTAGAGGGATACCAGCCATACCACACTGATGAGGTCTATTATAGGCCAAAACATATGTCTGTGGTTGCAGTGTTCTTTGTGCAGAGGAGACTTTTCATGCATTACAGGTCTGGACTGGCTTGATGGATGGGACCAGTCTAATATGTGGCAAGTGAACAGAAAAATATGGATGCCCCTCCCGAGTAGGTGTTATCCTATAGGACAAGCTATTTCAGTGCTGTCCATTTTCGGTGAGGTGCGGCTTATATTTTTTTGTCACCATAGTAAAATCCCACTTGACTAAAAAAAAAGATAGCATTAAGTATTATTTACTTCTTTTGGCACATTGTTTGCACATATTTTTATTTAGTATTTTCTGCGCTCCTTTTTTCTTACCATTGTTGCACATATAATACTACAAGACCTCCATATGTACTAACTTCACTAGTCTATCTATCTCATTATATTCAACAGTTTTGAATAGAGCGAAGACTCATAGCACAGATATACAATAAATATTAACAGATCCAGATAGAAAAGCACAGCACATTCTGAGGTTAAGAAGTCTAAGTGTTTCACAAAAAAATCACTTCTATATTCACAGGCTTACAAGGGGTCTAGGACACTTCATCGCCGCGGCTTCATCGTTGACAGTTCAGCGCTGCAGTTAGAACGCTGAACTGTCAGCAATGAAGAATAACGCGGCCGTTTCATCGCAGACGCGGCTATGTAAGAGCTGACAGTTCAGCGCTGAACTGTCAGCTCTTGCAAATGTACAAGTAAACAGAAAATAACCCCCCATATAAATTATTCCCCCCCAAAGTGCCCCACCAAACCCCAATACAAAAAGTAACCCCAAATCCCCAATACTAAAATTAACCCCCGAACCCTAATACTAACCCCCAAACCCTAATATTAACCCCCTATTAGAAGTGGTAAACCTTTGCACCTTTCTTATTCCATGTCCCAGAGAAGTTACCATCTGAATAAGACAATGAACATCCTTTTATACTAACCCCCTAAACCCTAATACTAACCCCTGAACCCTAATACTAAAATTAACCCCCTAAACCCTAATACTAAAATTAACACCTAACCCTAAAAAATAATTCTAACCCCCTTAACCCTAATTCTAATCACCCTTACCCCAATACTAAAATTCTAATTCTAAAACTATATCTTCTAACTCTAACACATTAAAACTTACCTTTAGCAATGAAATGTCCCGCGATGAAATGTCCAGCGACGAGCTGTCGTGTGGTGAAGTGACGGCGGTGAAGCGGCTGCGCAGATGCAGCCGCGATATTTATCGACTTTATTTCCTTATAAATGTTTTATGTATTATTAACTTATTAGGAGCAAAGTGGCTGGTGAAACTATCTATATGATTCACAAAACTACTCAAGAAAGTATTCAGACAATTAATATATCAACATGTGCATCCACAGACATTTTTTCGAGGGAGGGCATCATTTTAATGTCATCCATCCTCCGACCCTTTTTCACAATGAAAATTGGCAAAGGCATAGTCATTATCACATCAAGTACAGGAATGCTAATGGTTGAGAAACCTGATGCAAAAGCCTAATAGAAGAATCAAGCTTCCATTGTTTTTAACAAGATTCAATGCACCACATAATTCATACACACATGACCAAGGCACTATAACTTAATTATTATACAAAAAAATATAGAATCAGCATTAGGTGTTAACATGCACAAACGAATCACAATCAAAATATTTGACAAACGTATTTATTGACACAGCACCACATCGCACACACAGCAGTTGTCACAACATTAGGTGGCACACACACAAGTAGCTACAGCACCAAATTGTACCCTCTGCAGAACCAGATTAAACACAAAGTAAGTCAATTGCACACACAGCAGTTGCCACACCACTAGGTGGCACACACACCATCAACAATAGCACCATATTGCGCCTTCATCACTTGTTACAGCACCAGATTGCACACAGTATCAGATTTTACTTGCCACAGCACAATAGTTGCACCCAAAACATTTGCCACAGCACCAGCTATATACACACAGCACTTACCTTTGCATTGAATGCATCACCCGATATAACCCCATGGCTCAAGATATAAACCAACTACACCAGATAATGATCCACAGCACCAGATATCATCCCATAGCACAAGAATAGATCCACTGCACCAGAGATAAACCCACAGGACTAGATAAAGATCCAAAGCACTATACAAAACTACACACCAACAGAAACAACACATAAAGCAAGCTATAAACCCACAACAGATTGCACCCACATTTTCTACATCCACACAATCTGTTTTCCATTGTTATGTCTTTTTTTCCTCCACCCCTGCCATTTCTTTCACAGTTTTATGTGTTCTATTCCTCCACCCCTGGCATCTCTTTCCCCATTATATGTGTACCATTCCTCCACCCCTGGCATCTCTTTCCTCATTGCATGTGTTATATTCCCTATGTCTGCCATCTCTTTCCCCTTTGTGTTATATTTGTCCATGTTTGTCATCTCTTTCCCCCTTTATGTCTTATATTCCCCCACCACTATCATGTCATTCCCCTTGTGTGCCCTTTCTTCATCCACTCCTGCCATCTATTTTCCAACTGTTATATTTCCCCACCCCTACAATCTCTTTCCCCTTGTATGTCTTCTATTCCCCCCACCCCTGCCATCTATTTTCCCTTCTATGTATTTTCTTTCCCATATCCGTCATCTCTTTTCACCATTATGTGTTTTCCTCCTCTATTTTATTTTTGTTCCATGATCCAGATCAGCCATTTTCCTACCTTTTGGGTGGTAAGGAAGGACAGCGACTGTCTTACACTCTCGACTCAAGCAGAGATGGATAGCTGCAAAAGAACATGATGCATGATGGTGCAGCTGACCTGCCACTGTCCCTGAAAAATCAAGAGGGGCTCCCTCTTGTCTCTCCATGAATCCCCATGTCAATATGCTCTGTGTTACCCCTATCATCCCCTTATATTACGAAGATTTGCTTCTCTTCATGTGCTTTTTATAATATATTATATATATATATATATATATGTAGCAACCAATTAAGGAAGATCTGTGTTTGCAGTTTTGTGGAACTTCAATATTAAAGAGATTTAAAAATAACAATTACTTATTTAATACATAGTAAAATAAAAGGGTGGTATACTGTGTCTTAACATTATCATAAATGTGTCGATATATATCGATATTGTGTCCACTTCGTAGAATGCCTGGACATGTAGGCAAAAAGAAGCACAAAAAAGGAGAAAAATATAGTGCAATATGTAAAAAGCAATTAATTCCTCCTCATGGAGATATTTTATATACGTTTAATTGAGCAATTACATTTAAGGTAATATATGCACACCCCTTGAAGTCTTCTGGCTCCTGAGTGCTAGAACGGAGTTGACAAAGAGGAAAACAATACAGAATCTCCTTCCCTGCAGCACTGAAAGGGTTAATGTTCAAACTGGTTAAGCATTTTTTGCATGTTAATTGTTACCACTGCTTAGTGAATTAATAAATACCGGACAGATTATTGTTCATTTAGAGGATTATACTGCGCTTACGGTGGGTATTGAATCACAAATGTCCGTTAATTTACCGCTAACCAAGAATGCACACAAAGTTCCCAGAACATCATAAACTCACGGGTAAATGCTTTCAAAGAGGTTTTATCTATATTTATGCATTAGAGACTTAAATTAGAACTGTACTATGTGAAGTATGCACTTTCAATTGATACCAGCTGTTTTTTTGACTACAATTGTCCTTTAAATGTACAGTTGTCCTTTAAATGTAAAACATTATTCAAAATATTTCTGTTCTTACAATTTGTTGTGCATATAATAATGTTTCAATAAAACATATTAAGTATATCTTATTTACAAGAGTGTCTTGGAAAAACATTTGCTGACATCAAAATGGAAACCTAATGCCAAAAAGACGTCAGTACTATAATATTTTCTTAAGTTCTTTTTACAAAAATAAAAGATCAAGTATCTTTTTGTGGTCTTTCTTCTTTTGACAAAAGGATGTATTGTTAGTAGCATTGTGAAGTGTTGGTTTCCTCATGCTTTGTGGAGCATTCAATGTAAATAATGTATGTATTGCACATAGGTAGAATATGCTGAATGTGCTGATGTCTTCAATAAGAGAACCCCCAACAACGCACAATCTCTGAAATTCTTCAAAGGAGCACAGGTAAATCAATTGGTGTTTCAGTCAGGCTGATCTAGCTTTCTATGGGGCTATTGGATGACCAATCTTAACAAACTGAATTCTAGAAATTGAATTCCAAAAATCAGGCATTACTAGTGGAGTTGGAAAGATAAGAAAGTTGGTAATTTCTTTCAACTCGGCTCTTTATGCCTGATTTTTGAAATTCATTGTCAGTTCACCATACTTCACTGTTTGTTGAATGGATTCATCTTACTTCGATGCTCTTCAACACTATGAGTGCAAGACAGGTATAGTAGTTTATTAAATAAAATATGTTATTCTAGCAAAATGTCTCTAACATATAAATGTACAGATTTGTAAATGACCTCTGAATGAAAAAGAAGCTACACTATATGGACAACCGTATTGGGACATCTGAACATTACACCCAGAGGTACTTTTATGACATTGCATTCTAAATACATAGACATTAATATGTATTATGTGGCGATAACAGCTTCCCCTCTTATAGGAAGGCTTTCTAGAAATATTGTGAAGTGTTTGTGTGGTCATTTTTGCCCATTCATCCAATAGAGCAATAGTGAGGTTAGGCACTGATGTTGTATGCGAAGGCCTGGCTCACTATTTCTGTTCCACTTCATCCCAAAGATGGTCAATGGGGTTGAAGCAAGGGCTCTGTGTGGGCCAGTCAACTTTTTCCACACCAGACTCAACCATGTCTTTATGGACCTTGCTTTGTGCACTGGGGCACAGTCATGTTGGAATAGAAAAGTCTCTTACCCACACTGGAAACATAGCATTGTCCAAAATGTCTTGGTATTCTGAAGAATTAAGATTTCCCTTCACTGCAAGTAAGCGGCACAGCCCAACCCCTGAAAAACTGACCCATTCCATTATTCATCTCCACCAAACTTTGGCACAATGTCGAGCACGTAACGTAGCGCCACACAATGAAGCGTAATCTTTACCCCACAGAACAGATTTCCATTGCTCAAGAGTCCAGTGGTGGCATGCTTTACACCACTAGATCCGCTGCTTTGCATTGTACTTTGTTATGTGAGGCTTGCATGCAGCTGTTTAGCCATGAAAACCCATTCCACGAACCTCCTGCTGAAATTGTCTTTTCGAAATTGGCGCCACAGGAAGTTTGGAACTCTTCGGCTATGGAATCAGCAGAACATTGGGGATTTTTACGCACCCTACCCCTCAGCACTCGGTGACCCCCGCTCTGTGACTTTATGTGGTCTTCTGCTTTGTGGCTGGGTTGCTGCTGTTCTCAAATTTCCAATAATACCACTGACAGTTGAGTGTGGAACATCTAGCAGGGATGAAATTTTATGACAAAGGTGGCATCCTATCACAATACCATGTTTATATTCATTGAGCTTTTCACAACCCATTTCTTTGACAAACATTTGTAAATGAAGACTACATGGCTAGTTGCTTGATTTTATACACCTGTGGCAATGGGTCAGATTAAAACACCTGAAGTCAATAATTAAGTGGTGTGTCCCAATACCTTTCACCATATAGTGTTTGTGAAATTAATCAGAAATATATACATCAGGGACTTTAATGGTGTTGTTCCACAGCTGGAGGGATGTCAATATTAGGATCCATACAGTCAATTTAACTAAATGGACTAGATCTATACAGTCCATTTAACATTGTGCAATTGTTCCATATAAGTATAGAATATCCATTGATGTTTGAAAATTTAGATCCCGTATTGGTTTGACCCATGCACTTTTAATCAGGGAAAGTCGCCAAGAAAAAGGGAACATTTCGTCTGTCTTTTCCTCTCCCCCATGTCCTTCTGTCGCTCTCCTCTTCCTTTCCATGTCTGCCTGTCTCTCTCCTCTCCCTTCCCATGTCTGCCTGTCTCTCTCCTCTCCCTTCCCATGTCTGCCTGTCTCTCTCCTCTCCCTTCCCATGTCTGCCTGTCTCTCTCCTCTCCCTTCCCATGTCCGTCTGTCTCCCTCCTCTTCCTTCGCATGTCTGTCTTTGTATACTCTTCTTTCCCATGTCTTTCTCTCTCCCATTACTTCTCATGTCTGTCTGTCTCTCCTCTCCCTACCCTTGTCTGTCTGTTTTCCTCTACCTACCCATGTCTGTCTCTCCTCTGCCTTCCCACGTCTGTATCTCCTCTGCCTTCCCACGTCTGTATCTCTCTCCTCTCCCTTCCCATGTGTGTCTGTCTCTCCTTTCCCTTCCCATGTCTGTCTGTCTCTCCTCTCCCTTCCCATGTCTGTCGGTCTCTCCTCTCCCTACCCATGTCTGTCTCTCCTCTCCCTACCCATGTCTGTCTATCCTCTCCCCCATGTCTGTCTGTCTCTCCTCTGCCTTCCCATGTCTGTCTGTCACTCTTATTTCCAATATCTGTCTCTCCTCTGCCTTCCCATGTCTGTCTCTCTCCTTTCCCTTCCCATGTCTGTCTTACTCCTTTCCCTTCCCATGTCACTCTCTATTCTCTTTCCCCATTTGTATTTCTCCTTTCATGTCTGTCTCTCCTCTCCCTACCCATGTATGTCTCTCCTCTTCCCCATCGTTGTCACTCTCCTTCTCCATAGCCGGCTCTTTCCCTCCTGTTCTCTCCCCTATATTCTCTCCTCTCACTCCCCTATATTCTCTACTCTCTCTCCCCTGTATTCTCTCCTCTGTCCCCCCTTCTCTCCCCTGTGTTCTCTCCTCTGTCCCCCCCTTCTCTCCCCGTGTTCTCCCCCCCCTCCACTGTGTCCTCTCCTCCCCACTCACGTGTTCTCCCCTCTTCCTCTCCTCTCTCCTACCTGATGCAGTGCAGGTTGGCTCACTCAGTGGTGAGACGCAGCAAGAATGCTCAATCCATGTTGCTCGTGCTCCCCGCGCTTAGTGATGACACAGAGCATCATATTTCCGATGTTCTGAACCATCACTACGCACGGGGAGCGTGAACAGCACGGATTGAACTCTCTGTGTGTTTAACACACATGGAGCCAATGCTGCCTGCGTCTCCCTGCAGAGTAAGCCAACCTGTGCTCCACTGCTCTACACTCAGGTTGGGGGTGGACCTTCACCTCCGCACCCCGTGCGTTCCGCACCTGACTCCGGCACTGCTGGGGGGGCAATTGCCCCATTGCCCCCCCTGGATCTGCCACTGCTGGGAGAGAAGGCTGAAAAGCTGCATAGCTGTAAAAGGTTGCCTTGCCAAAATAGCATGACTCTTGCCAGTTTGCACCTTTTGGGGCGTGGCACAGGGGCAGCCACTTACTCATGCATCAGAAATCCCAGGGATTGAGATGTGCAGGGTGGACTCCCAGGAATGAACTCTTTGCTGGAAGGGAAGTTCACCTCTAGCAAATCAGGGTATTCCTCCTCTATAAGTTAACCTGTGGAGGAATCAGAGGACATCCCTGCCCACCTTGACCAGCTTCTGATTCCCTGTGAGGTGGTTATGGCACAGGAGAAATATTAGCATTGGACCCACATACCCTGGTACTCATGTGGGGCTGGGATGATGCTGTCTGTCGAAACACAGGGGCCTGGGATCTGGTATTAATATCTTCAAACGAGCTATGATGTTCTGCTGCAAGGCAGATGGCCTGTGGTTTGATTTAATGAAGAAGCAGAGTGGGAATGCTGCCCCCATGGGGGAACATGGCCCACATGACCCGGTTGAGCCTTATGGAGCCACACTCCATTCTGATTCTTATCTTTGAAATGGGAGGAGGAGAGGGACTAAGGCGTTCCGGAAGCCGAGACCTCCGCGCACATAGTGGTGTGGCCTGAGTGTAAGACGAAAAAATTCAGTCAAGCGGCTTTGCAGCCACATGTCCCATGGATGCAAGGATGCAGCCCCAATGGAAGGGAGGAACACTTCCATAGCAGCAAACATAGGTACAAAATATTTTTAAAACAATATGAAATTATAAATCATAAATTGGGTAAAACAAAGCACTGCCAAAAGGATAAAAAAGTGTAATCTATAAATGGAAGGAAAAACAAAGTTATGCAAAAGAGCTAAAATAAAATAAATAATGACAAAGAAAACTGGTCAGAAAATATAAAAGGCGTAGGGGGGAACACATATGTCCAATAAATGAAATCAAACACCAACCTGTAAATTTGTCCATCAGGTTGAAAAAGAGACAGATTGGCAAACATCCCCAGCTTATTTATACTCTGTCATGTGACATCACAATCTTCCCATTATGATACACTAAAACACTCCCTGTCTCATGTGGCACTTTCTCCTAAGCTGCATTTTTTGCTTTGTTTTTGTGATCTTTGTTTCACATTTTTTTAATCACTGAAGTAAATCCTTTTCTAACTTATTACAAGTTATTGCTTCATGGCATATTATTACAAATAATCCTGCCAGAACCTCAAGCTTCATGGGGTGGGTATGTACATCTTGTACATCATGTAAATATAACATAAATATACATCTTAACTTAAACTAATGCAGAAATAAATATGTATTTGTGTTTTTATTTCAACTAAGTATTTAAAAATACCTGAAAGGCACCATTATGAAATAGGCACTTTTTCACTTCACTGTTAATCTGCCCAATGTGCTGGATGTATAAACATATATAAATGTTTACACTGGCTGCAGAACGACAGAGTACACATGATATAGAAAGATTATGTATAAATGTCTCAATTAGCATGATATATAAAGATTACGTATATACTTCTCAATGGCATGATATTGAAAGATTATGTAAATATTTTTCACTGGCATGATATAGAAAGATTATGGATGTACTTGCTTAGTGGGTGCTAAAGTTTAATTTAAAATGTACTTTTTAAAATATGGTTCTATTTATCCACATTTTCAACATGGTAGAATTCAAATGTGATTAAATAGAACCATTTATTGGATGGTGTGGGGGTGCATGTGGGCAATGCATGGGGGAAACTCACCAGGTTTGTAGATATTACTGATATGGAGATGTGGGCAAGATAGAGGACTGAGATGGAAATGTGCGAGAAAAGTGTTACTGAAATGTAAAGGGCTTTTTGTGGGGAATTATAGGGTGTGAGATAGTAAGGTCAGGGAGGATACAGTGAATCAGATGGAAGAAGGTATGCTAAAATGAATGCAAATGGTTATTCATAAAAAAAAAGAGAAGAAATCAAGTGATGGGAAGTAGGACTGAGATGTACACTTGCATTGAGGGGCAGAAACTAGCCTAGGGTCCAGTTAACATTAAACATGTCCCTGACTTCACTGCTTAATCTTTTAGAGTTGTACATTGTGTTTGTGATTAGATCTCAGCTTGTCAGTGTGGTCTTTCACAAGTTCTTTACTGGGACTAACCTGTAACCTAAATTTCAAGGCAAATTGCATAGATTCTCACCATAACCTCAAAATATGTTATACAGATATAAATATATCTATATATAATAATAACAAAGTGTTTGAAATGGAAATATACGTTAAAATATTCTGTAGTTTTCAAGTACATCCTAGAGATGTTACCAGATAGTACTACTTTATATTATAGAAAACATAGACCGTACTAGTTATGCATTGCACATATACCGGTATTCATTTACAAGCAATCATATTTATTCAGAACTAAGTCCAGCGCAACACGGTTTTGTTTAAGAAAATGGAAATAATCAATAATACATTGGATGTAATCCATGATTTCTGCTTGATATACAGAGTATATTGTAATTAGAATGTGTTAAGGATCTGCAGATGCAATTTACATAATATATACAGTTTTTTTTCCCTTTCACCTAAAACAACCCATAAGGAAATGAAAGGGAAAACTACACTTTGGCAGCTTTTCAATGAATTCCTGGCACTTTTACTATAACTGGGGAGATCTCTGAACGTAATAGAAATTATGCACAATTCAAAATATTTACTGTAATTGGTAATTTACATACATTTTAATATTACATGGTTATTCCAACTTAATGTTCTATTTATGACAAGTTCTTGTTAATCCATTGTATGTTTGTCATTCAGTTTATCAATATAAAGTGAAGATCTAGGAACATACGCTAAACATTAGATTTAATGTAGCATAAACATGTGGTTAAAGGATCACACACACTTGAACATTGCCTAACTGTCTTTAAAAAAAATACTAAAGTTCAGTAGTTATACAAATATATGCATCTGTTAAAATGTTTAATTTATTCACATGTCTAAGGTTAAAAGCTCAGCTCTCGAGTATTTGAAAAATGACCTTTAATAAATTGTTCTTGCAATGTGCCCATGTACATTTTCTACTAGGTTTAGTGCTTAGATCATATAATGTTTAGATCTATTTAGATTAATATATAAAAAACGCTAGTGATTAAGAATAAATACTAGGTGGCAACCCCCCTGGTCAGCCAAGATTAAATGTAACTAGAATGAGGAGAAATGACAAAATATAAGAAAAAAGCTATGCAGCCATTCACTAAACCAAATTCAGCTATTTTTTTTTAATTCAATTGTCAGTTCACTAATGCTTATTGTATGTTCACTAAACAAGAAACATAGGTGAATTGACAACAGAATTTAAAAAATAGGAAAAAAATAGCTGAGTTGCGAAAAAATCTCAAACTCGCCCAATAGTATTGGACAACTGTCTGGAAAAATAAGTTATGTCACGTGTAGCCATTTTAAATATAAATGCATTATTGAAAGAATATAGATGAATTACCTTATTGAGCCTACTCTTTTTGTATAACATCTTGAGTCAGATGGTTCAGATTGTACTTCATATGACCCAAACGCTACAAAAGCTAAGAAAGCTCATAAAGCTATTTGCATTCTTTCATGTGGTAAATTTGTGTTTTGATGAGAGTGTGGGTATGTCTGAACTTGGCCAGGCCTAGAACAGAGCAAAACATAAAGACATCAATGCACTCCAATGCTTTTTCTCTCTTGTAGAAAATAGCAATACATATTTTTTTAATAATTAATATTGTGACTCAATATGATAATCTCTGAATGAAAAGATCTTCTATTTAAGCCGCATTTTTACATGTTCTGTAAATGTGTAAGTTTATATTTATATAAGCAGTATGGCATTAGGCAAGATTTTTCCATTTTCCATATGATATTGTTGCTTTTACTAAATATTGCTCACAAATTGGCAGCACACCAAACACCTTTAACACAATTTAATATTAAAAGCATTTATACAACACTTGGGTCTACTCAATAAAGAGAGAATTGAAGAAACTGAGACCGGAATTTCAAACTTTAGGCCCAAGTAGATAAGTTGGAAAAATTCTTCCAATCAGCCACATTGGAGAATTTTTCCGATTAGGCTACATTGACCTAAAATTTTAAATTACGATCTCAACTCCCTGCAATTCACTCTTTATTGCGTAGACTCTTAAGTTTACTTTTTTAAAAGCACATTGTTAATATTGTGTGATAACAACTTCAAACAGTGCCTTTAGGTCTCATTCAGTAGAGGGCAGTATTGGCAAACAGAGACAATAACCTATTACAAAAGGAAACAGTGTTCTACATTACAAAAAGAAACACTTTCATGTTTGATTGTAAAAATAAGCTATATCCTAAATATGAAAAAATAAAATATTATACGATGAATTTCACATGTTTTCTAATGAAGTTTCATTATTTATTAATTTCAAATAATTATGGCAACCTATGTTACACAACAGAATTATGTTCCACATAATGTCAGTGTTTTATGGTTTTATGGAATGGGGATTGGTAAATCCAATTATTACTTTTTTTTTTTTAAACACCTTTGTGCAAAATGTTGGATCTTTAGCTGATTTACATTGTGATATTGTATCACAAATATTACAAGACACTTACATTTATTTGTGTTTACCATCTTCCAAACTTTGATGTCTGTTGGACTATCTGGAGTCACATGACTGTCTACAAGAAAACAAAATGTTTCCCAGACTATATTCCCTTTTTAGGAAAATGATTTTACATGCAAACATGCAATAGGCGATAGGTGGAAACACATTTAAAATACACTCAAAAGGGAATGACAATTCTGTTAAAACTATTGTGAACAAGAAAGTACCATATTTTGATTTATTTATCAATACAATAGTCATTTTACAACACACATGTTGTGATTTTACACCACCAACAAATACATCCAATAGAACTAGTAGTGCTGGATTGGAACTAAATCAAATTTACAGTCCTTAGAAAAAATGTGGTGAGCACTGAACTATGATGCTATTGTCTATTGCAATAAAGCTAAATAAGACTCTTCTTGTTGGAAGTTTACTAAAAAAAAAAAAATCTCATTTAGAATAAAATACATTTTCCATCAAAACCACATGTGATTAACAGAGACAATGGGTCTTTAAGACTAAACCTCAACATGTGGGTGTTCCTGATGGAGGTGTTCTGTCCCTTTGATACATCTTGTCAGTGAATTCTGTCATGATCAGTAAGGATGATGATGAATTGTATTAATTACACTTTAGCAGGTATTTTACAATCAGTCAATCCCCCCCCAAAAACCCATTTATTCAAGGAGAAAATTTAGCAAGAACTTTTTTGATTAAGTAGCTTATTTACTTTTTATTTATGTTTTAAGTCTACCCTTGTAACCAATAGCACTCTATTATGGGAACGACTTGTTTTTACCTATGTTGGCAACGAAGAGAATTTATAAGCAAGGTTGTTTGAATCAAGTATGTATTACTGGACTGTAGCATAGTAATCAGGGATTATTTAAAGAATGTTATCCATCATGGGAAACAACGAAAACTTCTGGCTCAAATACCTAGACTTTTGCTGTTTTGTTCAATTCATCATACTTATGACAAATCCATTGAGGAGTAATGTAACATTGTTCTAAATATATATTTTTGCTCAGGTTGTGTAAAAGAAAACTGCTAAATACAGTTAGTTATTACATATCACAAAACAGGATTCATATATTGAAAATTGAAATTAAATGCTTTAAAACCTTGTCCTAAAATAGTTTAAAATACTGTCCTTTCCTAAATTCGTGTAACCAAGGAAATATATTGCATAGTGTTAATGTATTCACTTTATGTATTCACTGGACAATTCTTCTATTGAGAAAACAAAAAGCCCCCATTCTTTATCAGGAAAATGATGCCTAATTATTCTCGAGTAAACTAATCCTTTAGCCAGAGGATAAAGTAAGCATTTCATGTAAGTAGTAAGGCTATATATGATCTGTTTGCAGTGTTTACCATGACAATTCTAATTGTGATTAAACACAACCTTACAATTTGTTATTTTAACATTGAAATGTAGTGTTATTGGTAATGAATAAATACATATCTGGATAGCGAGAGCTCCTGGAATGGTACACGGTAATTTAAGTCCAAGTAATTATCAGACTTTGTTCACTTGTTGTAACAAAGACAACCAAACTAATCGTTTAATAATTACCTTCCTTGGCTTGGATATAATGAGCATGAGTTACTCTTCCACTTCGGAAGTGTACAGTCACGCTAATTTTTTTAAAATAATTTCCATTAGTCTCTTACAGCTTAGCGCTTTGGTACATCCTTTGATAAAACATATTGATGGCCCAATGCACGAGGGGGGAGCTAAACAAAGGTGGACCTTTGTACTCATCACAAGCCTGGAACTATTGTGGTCTTACGGCAGTTACATTTTGTTTGAGTAAATTGGTTTTTACCACGCTTACTTTTGACTTTTCTTGCCTTCTCCTACCTCCTTCTGAGATGCATTTCCTCCTCATATATTTCATGTGAATACCTATAGTAGGAGTTCATAACTGGATTTCTCTAAGTCTGGATCCTATAGGCTCAAGAAAGTGGGAATGTAACATTTAAGGGGATTTGGGAACTGAGTACCAAAGTTACTACACTATTGTCAGCCAGATGAAGGCCACATGCTGGGATGTTGCTAGAGGATTCCATGGGAAGCTTAGAGTTCTACCTTGCCAAAGCCCTACTATTCCAAGAGTCCTGGAACAGACAGAACCGTGGTTAGTGAGTCTCAGCATGGAGGCAAAATTGAAGATGAGTTTGAAATCTGTATGACAAGGCATAACACAATGAAAGGATGAGAAGAAGAAAAAGGAGACAGATTTGAAAAAATGCACCTCTCTTTTGGGCATTCTATTGTTTGATAGTGTATTCAAAGTCAGTGACTATAAAAACATTTACATAAGATACATTTTCACAGAGACTTATGATAACATTATATAAATATGTGCAGGGCCAATATAAGGAGCTCTCCAGGGACCTGTTCATTAATAGAAATGTACAAAGAACAAGAGGTCACCCCCTGAGACTGGAAGAGCAAAGATTTCATAAGCAGCAAAGGAAGGGATTCTTTACGGTAAGGACAATAAAATTATGGAACTCACTGCCAAGAGAGGTAGTGCTATCAACCACAATAGATGCATTTAAAAATGGTCTGGATGATTTTTTAGAAAAGCAGAACATACAGGGGTATTAATAATAGAATGAGCATTAATAATAGAGCTTTTTGATCCAAGGAGAAATCTGATTGCCCTTTTGGAGTCAAGAAGGAATTTTTTTCCCCCTAGGAGGCAACATTCGAAAAAGCTTCCTTAGGATTTTTTTTGCCTTCTTTTGGATCAAAACGCAGAAATGATAGGTAGAAGGGTTGAACTTGATGGACTTGTGTCTTTTTTCAACCTAAATTACTATGTTACTATGTTACTATGTTACATTTGCCTAAGCACCCTCAATGGTTAAAACTGGTTTACATTATTCACCATGAAAATTATAACTGAGATTAAACCTGAGAATTTGTTATTTTAAAACTTACAAGAAAATACTTATACTGGTAATGAATAAACCTGTATCTGAATAGTGAGAGCTCCTAGAATGTTACACTGAATTTAAAGACCAAGTAATAATCAGACTTTTTTTTTTTTTGTAAAAAAAGACATCCAAAGTAATTATTTAAGAATTATCTTCCCTGGCTTGGCTACAATGGGATACTCTTCCACTTCTAAAGTTTACAGTCATGCTATTTTTAAGGAATTTAAATGTATCTCTTACAGCTTAGCACTGCCACTAGTATTCCGTATTTCTTGAAAACAGTAAAATTCCCATAATAAGTTGCAGATCATAAAAGGTGTGGTTAATATTCAGACTGAAAGGCTTTTAAATTAAGTATTTTAATTGTTGCATGGAATGATGCTTTTAAGAAACTATAAAAACATTTTAAGAAATTGTATTTTTAACAAAAAGAAATTATAGCTAAAATCTTGACATAGAATCCTTTATATCTGTCCTATTTACGATAGACCCTCCAGTGCTCGGTAAACCACAATTAAAATTATTGGCACATATATTTGCAGTAACTAAAATATGTCTTGCATGACTTTGGAGAAGAGAGGAGACCCCCCCCCCCCCAGTGGCACAAAGTGGTTGCTCAGATCAATTACCAAAGCCTTATGGAAAGAAAAGTACAGAGGAGCTGAAATATCTGGAAATTTGGTCCCCATGGCTTGATCAGCCTTCCTGAGTCTCTCGCCTTCCCCTGCCTCTCCTATGGCTTTCTCCCATTGGATCCACGGTATCCCCGGATGGACCACATAACAGCTTCTCAAGGACCAGTAGTTCTGTGTTTAGTATGACTGAGAGTGTGAATGGTATAAAGGGTAAGGTTACTGATGGGTAAATACTATTGGGATATTTACCCGTAACATCCTATTAGTAATTTCATCATTTTTTCAATTTCTGTCTTTCTTACAAATAACTCATAGTACCTTTTGAACAGATTAGACTGTATCCCATTGTAATGTGTACTAAGATATTTTGATAACTATCAACTCCGACTTTTTATTTATTACCCTGCTCGTATATTTGAATTTTGGTTTTCTATTTAAAAACCTAATAAAAATTGGTTACAACCAAAAAATAAGAATCCTATTAAGCTTTATCAAGATAGGGATGGTCACTTTTTAAATCTTTTTCTTGATAAACTGATATTACCATGGAGTACAATTTCTCATACATTATATTAAAAGCCTGCCTATTGTTTTGCATGCTAACAAGAAAGAAATGTGTGCACATACACTTGCGCATGGGTTTGCTGATCTGCACATTTAGCTGATGTTTTACACTTTGGTAACCTAGTGTGTTTGCTATAACTAAATTAGTTTGCACTTTCTTCACTCCCTTTAGTCCCCAATCTGATAATTAACTGGACTGTATAGCCTAAATATTGCTTTATTGTGCATGTAGAAAATCAAAAAATATTGATAATGATCTATACATTGTGTTAGCACTGTCGCACTCAAATGTCTAAATTAGGAGAAAAATGGGTTTTGTGTCTGTGGAGACTCCGGTTTAGGATATGCTTTTTCAATGGGAAAGGTTTTATTTGCATCTCATGCTATAGGTTATGTCATAAACAGGTTAAGCCCGGTTGCTGGGTATGTTCTGTAAGGCTCCATGTTAGGAGCAAGTAAAACGTTGCTCCTTTTTCGATTGGTCTTCAAGTTAAGGGACCAAATTTGAACAGGATGCCAGTTAGTCTGAGCCCTAGTCCGTCGCCCCGGCATCCCATTGGTTGCTACAACCCTGGCACCAAATTGAATTAGGGATTGTTATTGGTTTGAGATAATATGTTTAGCACTATCACAATAATAATAGTGTTCAGGTGATACAGTAACTTTAACAATCAATGGTTAATAGTTATAGAGCAAAAGAATTCCGAAGGCACTCAGATTCCAGACAAAATAAAATGTGATAAAAAATGTTTTCTTTATTTCAGGTCCATGGACCATTAAAATCATTAAATATAGTCGAAAATAGCAAAAAGTTATTAAAAATATTATACATACTGGTACACAAACATCCTCAACGTTCGAGATTGATGGCTCAAAGCATTTCGGCTAGTGACCACCTGTATGCAAACTCTTAACGCGTTTCGCACGCTGGTGCTTTGTCAAAAGCTGCCTCAAACTGAAAGAACTACAGACTGACTTTATACACTCACAGAAACACAAAAATAAACGGTTTCAATTAACTAGTCAGAGAACCACCCTATAGCCACACAGTTCAAGTTGGTAAGAAAACAATTACAAAAAGCTGTAATTGTTTGTGTAAATCATTGTTTGTGTAAATCACAAACTCAGAAGCACCGTTAATATATTGTTTTACCTCAAATTGCCGACCATGATTGGTCGAAGTCAATTGTTTTGAATTATTTCCATATTTACATGACATGGTAGCTTCTATATTGGGGATATGTATTTGCCTAGAAATAACTAAACTTAAACCAAAATGTGGGGTAAAACAAAGGCCACAGCACTTTATTTAAATAGTCATTGCATTCCAATCATATATACATTCCACATATATATCCATAATTATACAATGACTAAACATAAACATAAACAATCCATAAACAGAAAACCAACCAAGCTTGCAAGAGTATCCAGGTGGCTGCCGAATAAGTCCATGTTCTGGGCATATACCAATGCCCCCAATACCTGAGGTTCGAGGTACCACTTTCCCCTCGAACCTCCCACCAGAGTCCCGATTGACTCTCCCCAATCCATTCTTCCATTAACCCTCCTGGATACCCTGCAAGCTTCCGCCAACGCTGTGACATGGAAATAAATCAATAATAAATAAATAATTAAATGCTCATTAACCATAAAATTAGGGAGGGTGGGTGGGACAACAGGTATGGGGAAAAACTTTTCCTAAAATGGCCCCCAAACTTCCTGTTCCTATCTTTTATACACTGCCAACTCCTCCCACTAATTCCCACTATAGGCTGCACATATCCCTTCAGCACCCTGTCATGATTGCCCCTCCCCGACCTTGTCTGGGGGCTACATGACATGGTAGCTTCTATATTGGGGATATGTATTTGCCTAGAAATAACTAAACTTAAACCAAAATGTGGGGTAAAACAAAGGCCACAGCACTTTATTTAAATAGTCATTGCATTCCAATCATATATACATTCCACATATATATCCATAATTATACAATGACTAAACATAAACATAAACAATCCATAAACAGAAAACCAACCAAGCTTGCAAGAGTATCCAGGTGGCTGCCGAATAAGTCCATGTTCTGGGCATATACCAATGCCCCCAATACCTGAGGTTCGAGGTACCACTTTCCCCTCGAACCTCCCACCAGAGTCCCGATTGACTCTCCCCAATCCATTCTTCCATTAACCCTCCTGGATACCCTGCAAGCTTCCGCCACAAGCCCATCACTCTGGATGGGCTCCCCCCAAACAAAACTGTGGCCTTCTCCATTCCTTCCTGCAGAGCCAGGTTGAAGAAATCCAACCCCAGCTCATTCGGATGTACCCCACCAAACCTGAATAAACCCCAATTTTCCCTTCCAAGTTAGAATGCCGTACTACTACTCCACCAATTTTTCTCGTAAAACTAGCCATCAACTTGTTTACTTTTCCCCCGGCAACGGTTCATGGCCGCCGAATCCCTGGCGCGCCTCCAAACCGACCGGGGAACCATTTCAGCTTAAATGATCCTGATACCTTGCAGAAGAGTATGCAAGCGGGAAACACCCCGTTGCATCGTCTTCACAGGTCTCTCTACGGCACTACCCCCAAATTATTCCCCTGGCACGAACAAAGAGTGTGTCGGAGCGGCCGCCCCGACACACTCTCTGTTCAACCTTGGACAAAACTGCTTGTCATAGCATCCCCTACACTCCAAACCACTTCAGACGAACCCGATCCGGAGGAAAGCCCAGCTGGATTCCATTCCTGCGAACTGCAGCTCTCCTCTCGGCCCAGTACTCGAATGAATGGCAGACAATCCACACCTCCAAACTGGAACCTGGAACAGAAAACAAACTTAAACAGAGCACCATACATTCAGCTCACCTGGAAACAAGATCCATCAAACCACCACTCCTCTTTTTTTTATTTTTTTATTTTTTTTTACCATGAAAACCCAAAATTCTTTCCATTTTCTTTTTTTTTTTTACATTTTTTATTTTTTTTTTAATAACAGCAACCTATGAGGATGCACATATGATTTGAAACGTCCCGACTCCCATCGTCCAATCTTCTTAACTATGGCCTCCCCCAGGCCTAGCCGTGACTCATCCGTGGCAGCCCCCATTCCGTAAGAATGGGTGCCGAATTCGTGTGCATGCACACCCAGGCGTTCCAAAGCCATCCTCATCACCCTGAGGACTTGGAACCCTGCCAAACCAGAAGAGTCTGCATGGACCAGGAGGGACTGAAACCCCCTGCGCCCGTACCACCAAAAACTCCCTGATGCAAGGTACCGGGCACACCCGTTCACCTGGTACCTTAAACCATTCCACCATACGGCCCCTCTTAGCCGTATCCCTTTAAGATGACCTGAGTCAACCAGCGGCTTCGATGGCTCACACACCAAGTCCATCGTCCAGATGCCGTCCAACCGGGCCCGGGAAGGACCAACCAGCTCCGATATAAGGAGTTCCCCTCCGGAGTGCAAGGAAAAAACTGCAGTGAACAGCCGACCCTCGTATTCCGCTATGCAAATAACTTGCAATACCTCCACCATTTTACGCAGCAATGCCACAGCCACCGGGCGCCAAGCGTCAGCTTGCCGCTTGCCCTCCCAGAAAAACTTATTGGCGCATGCCTGACCAAAATTCTTGCAAGCGTCCACCTCCCCTCGCAATTTAAACAAAAGGACAAAGCTGCCACCGCTTTATCCACTTTGGAAGAGGACGCTCCCTCAGCCGAAAGCTGCACCAAAAAACCATAGCAAAGTGTCCAGCTGCGCCGCCTCAGAGCAGTGCCTACCCCCGCTCCTATTTGGTTCCATGAAAACCGTCCCACTGGGGCCGAGGCTGCTGATAAGTCGTTTACCGAGTGCACGACCGCCAGGTTGTCAGAGACAAGACTACCCGAATGTCCCGCATACATCCCCCCCCCCCCCATAGCGTTAGGGCCACCAGCAAGGGAAACAATTCCAGAAATGCCATTTTTTTTTTTTTTTTAAGTTGCTGTCCGCCATTGCCTCCGGCCATCTTTCCGCGCACCACCTACCCGCCAAGTATGCGCCGAAACCCACACTACCCGACGCGTCGGTATAAAGCTCCAGCTCATCCGCCTTCCATACCTAAATACCAATTAACCATTAACGCGCTCCAGGAAGACCAGCCACACTGCCAGGTCTGCTCGCATCTTCCCAGTATAACCTGGATAAAATGGTGTCCCGCTGCCATACCCGCCGTAGCCCGTGACAGCGACCGAATGAACACCCGACCCACCGGAATTATCCGACATGCAAAGTTCAGGCACCCTATTTTTTTTTTTTATATAGCCCTACCGACCATCCGAATGGCCGCCCGTAGTACCACTAGCTTGTCCCCCGGGAAGCCAACAGACCCCTGCCACTGAGTCAATCACTGACCCCTGAAAGATTAAACAAGTAGTAGGACCCTCTGTCTTATCTGCCGCCAAGGAAACCCCTAAAGCTATGTGCAACCTGTTCCAGCGAGCGCAGCAAAACCATACAAGATCGGGAGTCCTAGGGGCCTATGCACAAAAAATCGTCCAAATAGTGCACCATTGAACGATTTTTTTATTTTTTTTTATTTTTTTTTTGCCACTTTCTTAACCACCCATTCAAGAAACGTGCTAAATTTCTTGAAATAGACGCAAGAAACCGAACACCCCATAGGCAACAAAGGTCCACATAAAACCCTTGCTCAAACCAGCAGCCCAGGAGGTGATGACACTCCGGATGGATGGGAAGGAGGCGAAAAGCCGACTCGATGTCAGCTTTTGCCAGCAGCGCCCCGGATCCCGCATCCCGGACTAAATCAACCGCTTTGTCAAATGATGTGTACGATACGGAGCAAAGCTCCCTATCGATGTCATCATTAACTGACCCTCTCTCAGGGTAAGACAAATGGTGTATTAGCCGGAATTTCCCGGGATCCTTCTTGGGGACTACCCCTAAAGGAGAAACCCTCAAATTCTCCATCGGTGGCCCCGGAAATGGGCCGACCATCTTGTCCGCCTCCAGCTCCTTCCTCAGCTTTTCCTGCACTACCTCCGGAAATTGAAGCACTGACTTCAAATTCCGACGGGAGATACAGTCCGGGCCTGGAATGAATGGAATGCGAAACCCAGCCCTAAACCCCTCCTCCAGAAAGCTGGCGTCTGCACGCTTACCGTAGCGCCTTAGCCACGGCCGCATCGCGTCGCTGCTCACCGGTGTTGTCCCCTTTAGCCCCAGACTGTCCCGCTCCCGGCCTTCCCGCGTTTGAAGCATCTGGACGCGCTATGTGAGCCTCCGCACACCGAGCACTTGTGCCGGAACTTATAGGAGGCCCCCACTTACACTGGCTGTCGTTGAACAGCCAGCAAGTGCTACGTTTTCCGTTGGCCGGCGTGGAACCTTGAACTCCACCACCGGCCCCCCCAGGAAAGGGCGACGCTCTCTGTGCCATCATGATCTTTACCCAGAGAGTGATATCAATCTGGTCAAAGCTCGTGCCGGGATTGGCGGCGAGGCGTTGACGAAATTGTTCGTCGTACCTCCACCGGGCCAATCCGCCGTACAGGCGGTACGCCTCCCATATCCCGTCTACATAACCGAATAAGGAGGAGCACTGCTCGGGGCGCTTTTCCCCTATAACACTAGCCCGTATGCAAAAGGACCTCAACCAGTCCCCGAATGTTTTTTTTTTTTTTTTCTGGAGCTTCCTATACTGCTTTTTTCTTTCCTCTTCCTCCTTATTCTTCCTATCCTCTTTTTCTCATCCTCTTTAAGGTCAATGGGTTCCTCCAGAGGCAGAAGAGAAAGAAGCTCAACATATTCCCCCCTCCAGATCTTTTCCCGCACCTCTACCTTCAGATGAACCCCTAACGGACCTGGGAAGGACGCATAAGAGGAATATCGCGCTACCTCCGCCACACTAATCAACCCTGCGCCTGCCACCCCTGTATCGCTACCCGCGGCACATCCTGCCATCGCTGATCCCAGAGAACCTACGCCCAAGGGATGCTGCGAGATCCCCGTGGGATCTGCCCCTAACCCGGTCAAACACTAGACTCGCCGCTCGCCGTGGGAGGGGACCCCGTAGGTACCCACGCGGATACCACCGTCTCTGCCACCACTGCATTGGACCTACTCGCCCAGGAGTCCAAGAAAGCTCGCAGGCCCCCAAGCAACTCCGCCTCCCCCCGGCTATCAGGAGAAGGAGTGACCAGTAACTCACCGGTCGGCCTGTGGCCGAGCTGATCCGTTGGTCTACACAATGCGCTACCCCCGCCTGGGGCATCCCGTCAGCGGCTCGCCTCCTCCTGTCCGTCGACTTGTCCTGGCCGTGTTGCCTTCCTTTTTCGCAGTTCCTGGTGCCCGGTTGCTCCGCTCCGTGCTGGCGCCTGAAAAGGGGGGGGGGAACATTGTGAAAGCACCGGAGATCCTTCGCTTCCCTCCGAGGATGGAGGGGACCCCGCCCCCCGTGCGGCCCTCCTGGACCTGTAAGTTCTCCTCCCGCCGCCCTGCAGACCACCCTCCATGGGGGAGGAAACCCTCTGATCTGGGGACCGCACCCTGCGCCTTGACCTACAGCGGCTACGTACCCCCCGCTGCTTATACTGCCCCCTAACACTCCTACCCGTACCGGGAGCCCTGGGACGGCTTCTGCCATGCCTCTGTTGACCATCGTCACTTTGCCTATGCTCCCTTGAGTCCACCCATTCTACCACCGTGGGAGACCCCCCCTTAATGACCGGAGATGCGGACAACGCAGGAGAGTGCGGTGGGGAAAACAACTCTGGCGACTCCAACCCTGCACCGGGTGACAGGCTAGCTGCTGATGCATACCTATCCTCCCCAGCCCCAATAACCTGCTGTGAACACCTAACAGGGGCTTTTCCACGACCTTGCCTGTAATTAGTAAGGGATTGCGGCTAACCAGGGGCTATACTGCCCCCTTTTGCAATATGGGACGTTGAAGGAGCCGGGTTCGTGGTCCTGGCAGGGGGGGGGGGGCATCCGTGGTCCAGTTCGCGCTTGTGGGGGCCTGTGGGCAGTGAGTGGGGCAGTGGGGGCCACCAGGGGGCGAGACAGTGTCCCTGCTCCGTTATTTCCCCCCCCCCCCATACCAGACCTACTCACCCGATTGGATCCTCCAGCAGCCACTGTGCCCGTCCGCTTACTGGAGCTCCCATCACCTCCTGCAGCGCTGCCGGGGCCTGTACTCCTCTTCACCCAGTTCCCCTGTCGGCGACGTCCTTCCGACGCCGCTTCCGGATGCGCGCTCGCATCCACAATGCACCGCACTTCCGGAGCGGCCCTCGCTTCCGCCGCGGCCTTCCTGTTGCGGCCTCCGCCTCGTGAGGTGCTTGCCGGGCGCTCAACGGATCGCCCTCCGGGGCCTGCTGTAGCTCCTGTGGTCCTCGTGAGGTCCGTGAAGGCCTCCCTGATGCAGGGGCAGCCACTTCTGATGAAGGCCCTGCACCATCCAGACGTCCTTGCAGCCATCCAGGTCCCTTCTGCAGCGCAGCAGCCCGCATTTCAGCTAGGATCCGATCAATTTCCGCTTCCATGGTCCTGCAACAGAAGAGGGGAGACAAGACAACAGGTATGGGGAAAAACTTTTCCTAAAATGGCCCCCAAACTTCCTGTTCCTATCTTTTATACACTGCCAACTCCTCCCACTAATTCCCACTATAGGCTGCACATATCCCTTCAGCACCCTGTCATGATTGCCCCTCCCCGACCTTGTCTGGGGGCTACAACATTTGCAGACCCTGTGATTACAGGGAAACATACCAACTGTTTCTAGCCATCTAGTGGTCATATCACTGTGACTATTAAAATAGGTAAGGGTTTACTGATTACCCAAGGAGCGCCCCCTTCTGGGGATACATTTTATACTGTTACTGTTATAACCCACATCAGACTTAAGGATATGTAAATATTTATTTATGATGTCTCGAATTTGTGTGAACTCCTGGCTATAAGGGGTTATGAAACATATGTTCCCACTGTCTTCATTAAAGGGTAATAATGTTTTTTACTACTTGCATTGTAATGAACACTATGTATTGTAATTTTAAGCACCAACTGCAGAAACATAGAGGAGAAAAAAAGTTTGCTACTTTATTTGACTAGACCTTGTTTACCACCTGCTAACAACTTTTTGTAACTGTTTCCTTACAAACTGGAACTGTGTGGTTATAGGATGGATCTCTGTCTAGTAAACTGAAACCATTTGTTTTTAACCCCTTAAGGACAGAGCCTTTGAAACATTTTTGTCCTTTCTGGACAATGGCTATTTTAACATTTCTGTGCTGTTTGTGTTTAGCAGTAATTTTCTTCTTTGTCATTTGCTGTACCCACACATATTATATATTGTTTTTATCGGGACAAGAAGGGCTTTCTATGGATGCCATCTTTTTGATCATATCTTATCATATTATTAAAAAAAATTATAAAATATGGTAAAAAAAAACAAATTTCTTTGTTTTTATTTGAAACAACTTCTCCTCATCGACAATAGCGAACGAAAAAACATGCTAAATAGATTCTACTATTTCTCCTGAGTACAGGGATACCACCCATGCATAGGTTTGTTGGGTTGTTTGGGGGCTAAAATGCCAAATTTGTGAGGTGCAGTTTTTTGTTTTCCAACTTGAAATTTTTACATGCAGACAGCCTGCACCCATGTCCCATTTGGGACATATTTGAAGCCAGCTAGTGTATTTTACCCCATCAACCCATATATTTTTTTAAAGAAGACACCTTAGGCTATCTCAAAGGGTGGTATTTTTACACTTTCCATGCACTAATTCTACCACCAGCCTTTGTCAAACTTTGTGGTAGTAATTGTTTTGTGTTTTTTTTTCACAAACCTTGTACTTCAGACATGAATTCACAGATTTTGGTATGTGTCACTGCCAAATAACACCCTAATAAGTGTTCAGCAACATCTCTTGAGTACAGGGATACCACCCATGCATAGGTTTGTTGGGTTGTTTGGGGGGTAAAAGGCCAAATTTGGTAGGTGCAGTTTTTGGTTTTCCAAATTAAAATTTTGACATGCAGACCGCCTGCACCCATGTCCCATTTGGGACATATTTGAAACCAGCCAGTGTATTTTACCCCATCAACCCATATATTTTTAAAAGAAGACACCTTAGGCTATCTCAAATGGTGGTATTTTTACACTTTCCATGCACTAATTCTACCACCAGCCTTTGTCAAACTTTGTGGTAGTAATTTTTTTGTGGTTTTTTTTCACAAACCTTGTACTTCAGACATGAATTCACAGATTTTGGTATGTGTCACTGCCAAATAACACCCCAATAAGTGTTCAGCAACATCTCTTGAGTACAGGGATACCACCCATGCATAGGTTTGTTGGGTTGTTTGGGGAGTAAAAGGCCAAATTTGGTAGGTGCAGTTTTTGGTTTTCCAAATTAAAATTTTGACATGCAGACCGCCTGCACCCATGTCCCATTTGGGACATATTTGAAACCAGCCAGTGTATTTTACCCCATCAACCCATATATTTTTAAAAGAAGACACCTTAGGCTATCTCAAATGGTGGTATTTTTACACTTTCCATGCACTAATTCTACCACCAGCCTTTGTCAAAGTTTGTGGTAGTAATTTTTTTGTGGTTTTTTTTCACAAACCTTGTACTTCAGACATGAATTCACAGATTTTGGTATGTGTCACTGCCAAATAACACCCCAATAAGTGTTCAGCAACATCTCTTGAGTACAGGGATACCACCCATGCATAGGTTTGTTGGGTTGTTTGGGGAGTAAAAGGCCAAATTTGGTAGGTGCAGTTTTTGGTTTTCCAAATTAAAATTTTGACATGCAGACCGCCTGCACCCATGTCCCATTTGGGACATATTTGAAACCAGCCAGTGTATTTTACCCCATCAACCCATATATTTTTTAAAAGTAGACACCCTACGCTATTTCAAATGGTGGTATTTTAACACTTTCCATGCACTAATTCTACCACCAGCCTTTGTCAAAGTTTGTGGTAGTAATTTTTGTGTGGTTTTTTTTCACAAATATTGTATTTTAGACATAAATTCACAGATTTTGGTATGTGTCACTGCCAAACAATAACCCAATATGTGTTCAACAACATATCCTGAGTACAGGGATACCACCCATGCATAGGTTTGTTGGGTTGTTTGGGGGCTAAAGGGCCACATTGTGAAGGTGCGCATTTTCAACTTGGAATATTGACGTGTAGTCAGCCTGAGCCCATCTTTCATTTGGGACTGTTTTTTAAGTAGGACAGTGTATTTTACCCCAAAAAGTATATATTTTGTAAAAGTAGACACCCTAGGCTATTTTAAATGGTGTTATTTTAACACTTTCCATGCACCAATTCTACCACCAGCCTTTGTCAAAATTTGTGGTAGTCATTTTATTGTGTATTTTTTCCCACATACATTGCACTTTAGACACAAATTAACATATTTCGGTATGTGTCACTGACAAACAATACCACAATATATGTTCAGCAACATCTCCCGAGCACAGGGATACCACCCATGCATAGCTTTGTCAGCTTTGTTAGGGGTTGAAAGGCTACATTTGAGAGGTGCGCTTTTTGATTTTCAAACTTGGAATTTGAACATGTAGAGCAAGGAAGGAGTTAATAGCTCTTATAAGAGCCTTTGTAGTACTGTACAAAAAAATTAACCCCTAAAAATGCACAGACAAGAAAAAATGTTCTGCTGTGCAGTGATCAGTGGCAGGGAAGGGGTTAATACACTACACTATACAAAAGGTATGGCTTTTATAAAAGCCCTTGGGACTCTCAATTTATTAACATTTTATTTAATTTATTACAATTTAAAAATTATGTTATACAGATCTGTCTCTTTCCCTCACTAAAACTCAAGTGAGGAGAGGGAGGCAGATCCATATGGGTCAGAACAATATTTACGAACCAGACGAATGGTGATGCTCATCTGAGCAAACGCCAACCCGCCATTGTCACTTATCAGCTGTTACTGATCGCTATACATGCGCTCAGACAGCTAAAAAAATTTTTTTACGTTAAACGTAGTCCCCTAGCGGGTATAATTAACACGTGACTAGTGTAATAAAAAAGTTTTAAAAAAATTAAAAATGCTTCTGCCGCAAGATTGCTGCATTTGCGTCAGATCGCTGATTAGGCAGTGATCTACGGCAAGAAAGGGGTTAATCTCTCTTAAAAGAGGTTTTTTTATACTGTAATGAATTACAGTCAAAAAAAATAACCCCTAAAAAATGCACAGACAGCAAAAAATGTGCTGCTGTGTATGATCACTGCGTACACAGCGATCAATGGCAGGGAAGGGGTTAAATGGCTTTTATAAAAGCCCTTGGTTTTTAAAATTTTATTAAATATTTTTTTAATTATTTTATTTTATTTTTTTACTTGATCTGATCTGTCTCTCTCCCTTACTAAAAGTAGTAAGGTGAGGGAGGCAGATCAATGCTTGTCAAAGGCAATATTTAGTAATATTGCCTTTGACAGTATGGTAAGTGCTCATCAGAACACTTACCATACATGCCTGCACACAGATCACATAGATCTGCTGTGCCGGCATCGATTGGCTCCCCCTAGAGCATCGGAAGTGAAATACTTTCACTTCCGATGCTCTTGCCATTAGAAGGGAAGCGCTGCCTGTACAGGCAGCGTTCCCTTCTACTGAGCCGATGGGGTCGCTCAGGAGAGCGACCACCATCGTCTCTGGGGAGCAGCATGGTGTTGTTAAGTGCCTTCCTGGCGAGGCACTTTAACAACACCGGAGATGCTTAGAAAGCGAACGATCGTTCGCTTTCTAAGCACATGTGTGCAGCGGGCGCAGCCATTTTTAAATGGCTGCTACGATCACTCTGTGGAGTGATCGTAGCGCGCTCCTGCACATTTGGGGGGTGTTGCACAATGCCATGGCACAATGCTGGTCGCTTTCTTTACTCCATTTAGTGCATGACGTGCCAGGCACGTCAGCTGTCGGCAAGTCCACGATTTGCCGTGACGTGCCTGGCACGTCATCTGTCGTTAAGGGGTTAGTTGTGTTTCTGTGAGTGTATACATTGTCTGTTGTTCTTTTAGTTTGAGGCAGCTTTTGACAAAGCACAAATGTGTGAAACGCTTTAAGCGTTTGCCTACAAGCGGTCAATAGCCGAAATGCTATGAGCGGACACCTGGATGTTCGGGCTCGAGAGGTTCGACTGGACTTTCGGAAAAAAGTCCAGGTCCGTGCTCGAACTTGACCTCAAACTTGACCCCGACCCCGGACCCCATTGAAGTCAATGGAGACACGGACTTTTGGTCACTAAAAGAGTAGGACAAGTGCCCTGCAAGCAAATGGGGATACAGAAATAACTTAAAATAACATAAAATACATGCAAATTAAAAATACAACTGAGCCATAAAATAGCACTAGATGGAATCTTTTATTTTAGCTTTGGAAGAACATAAATCTAAATCTAAAGCATGGCTGCCAGGAGGATCAACAGAATTACCCATTTGAGGGGGGGTTGGAGTGCAGGGTATTCTCTTTCAGTTTATACTAAGTGACCCATAGGTTGAGGAGGCGGTGACCGTGGCGGTGTAGGTGGAAGCGGCGCTGGAGGAGGAGGTAGCCAGAATTTTTCAAAGTGCACTGTAAGCACAGTATTGGACTGTTCTATTTGACTCTCAGATATGAAGTGCACCGCAAGATGCAAATGTACTATTTAGCACCCAAAACAATTAGAATTTTTAAAAGTGCGTTGTAAGCACAGTATTGGACTGTTCTATTTGACCCTCGGTTTAAAGGCTTTCGGTTTATAGCCGAACCTCGAACTCCAACACGGACATACAGTGAAATGTCCGGGTTCGGGTTCGTGGCACGGACACCGTAATGTCCGGTACGAACCCGAACAGTGCGGTTCGGGTTAGCTCAACAATAGCTATGAACCATCAGTCTCAAACGCTGAGGATGTTTGTGTTCCAGTATGTATAATATTTTTTGATAACTTTTCCTTTTTTCTGAGAATGACAGAAGGATGTGGCTGTTCTATAAATAGCTGGCACAAACCAAAAACAAACACTTTAAATAGACTCTGATTCTGCCCTTCTGTAATCTTTGTTAACAGAACTAAGAAAAAAAATATGGCACAATAAAATCATAGAGGGTGGAGCGTAAGTAATGTTGTCTTGTCTTATTTGTTCTAAGAAAGAATGTTTTTATGAACCTTGCTATGTACACTGGGGCACAGTCATGCTGGTATAGAAAAGGGTTTTCCCCAAACTGGACACACAAAGTTGGAAGTTTTGTCCTTAAGCTTTCCCTTTACTGGATGTAAGGGGCCTAGCCCAGCCCCTGAAAAACATCTCCATACCATTATCCCTCCTCTTCCAAACATTACACAGAGCACAATGCAGCCAGGTAATGCTCTCCTGGTGTCTGCCACACTCAGACTCACTAATCAGACAAATGAAGCTCCCACCGCACAGTTCTTGTACTGATATTAATGCTAGTGGACGTTTGGAACTCGTCCGCTATGGAAGCAATAGAGCATTGGCTACTTTTACGCATCATGTTACATGGTCTTTCACTTTTCAATAATACCAATACCTAGCAGGGATGACATCTTACAAACAGTTTTATTGCAAAGGTGGCATCCTATCATAGGACCACTCTTGAATTCACTGAGCTCTTCAGAAGCTTTTTTTTTTTTTTTTGCAAATGCAGACTGCATGGCAAGGTGCTTGATTTTATATACCTGTGAAAATGGGTCCGGTTAATATACCTACATTCATTAATTAAGTAGTGTGTCCCAATACTATATGTATACATTATAATAAACTAGAACAGAGAGTTTAGTGTTCAGTTTTCTTTTTCACAGTCTCAGATTACCCAGCAAGTATTAGACACATGCAATACATCAAATGGGCATATTTTGAAGTTAATTTAGTGCTATACCTATACATAATGTACTCTATCACTGTTTAGTTAAACCTGAACCATACTATCCATATCGCACCATATATATATATATATATATATATATATATATATATATATATCTACCAACTCACAGATGCTGATACTAAATATTTTCCATAGTTATAAGGATTTAACGGAAAAGAGATATAGGATTTGATGGTTTCAAGTAGAATATTTTCAGTTTTATGGAAGTCATGAAGGCGTTCATCTAATGATATTGCAATGATGTTTTCAGAACATTTGAAACTTTTATTATACCTACAAACCCTAAATATCGTGTGCACAAAAACCCCTATATACATATTGATAAAAGTGATTTTTCATCACAGATGTGAAAAACAGGTCCATAAATATAAGTGCAGGAGGAATTCATATATCTGAAATATAAGCCAAATGGACAAAAATGGCTGAATTACTTTTTCAGTCACCCAAAATTGCCCTAGAGCAGTGTTTCCCAACCCAGTCCTCAAGGCACACCTACCAGTCCAGGATTTAGGGATTACCCAGTTGTGTCTAAGGTGTTTTTTTTTCTTCTTTGTAAAAACACCTTAGACACACCCAGGTAATCCCTAAATCCTGGACTGGTAGGTGTGCCTTGAGGACTGGGTTGGGAAACACTGCCCTAGAGTACGCTATTCTCTCTGATATTTGAATGACATTGCATAGAAGATCAGTTGTTTTTTTTTTACTGTAAACAAATGATAATTTAAAAAACTAAATATTCAATCCATGTGCTCACCTTGCACTGTTACATACTCACAGATGTCATCATAAAATGCTCATGGGTGGATATAATGTCTATCATAGCAGTACCAGCAGTATCTGAACAGAAAGAATGATCTAGGTCTTAAATATGGGCTCTACCACCGTCAGGATACATTTTTTGTTGTTCTCCACATCTAGAGTTATATCTGAATTGAAAACAATATTTTCAACAATCTTTATATAAAGACATAAAACAATACCATACCTGTTAAAATACTCCACAATATCTGCATGGACCATGATTACAATTGACTAATCTATACTACAGTAACATTAAGATTTATATCTTCCCCAAGCTATTCTGATTAATTGCAGTAGATGTTTTGCAATATATATGTATAAATAAACAGGATACTCACAAAGAAATAGGGAACCCAGATCATCTGCAGCATCAACAACAGTATGATATATATAGTACAGTACATATTGACCCACATACTGGTGGGTCAGGTCATAAAATATTCCAGGAGGACAGTTGGTGTATCAATTAAACATGAGGACAGAGAAAGAGAGCACTAATGGGCTAATTAGTGTTATTTGATCGAGTGTATATATATTTTACGATCCCATTATGTATGTGTATACAGTATATATATATATATATATATATATATATATGTATATATTAGGATCTACTCAATAAATGGATAGTTGCAGGGAAATTCGTTGGTAAATTTCTTCCATTCGGCTGCATTGGACAATTTTCCATCTTGGTTACATTGGCCTGAAGTTTGAAATTCCCATCTTAATTCCCGGCAATTCTCTCTGTATTGAGAAGACCCTTATATGTATATAAGCTGCCAGATGCTGGGAAATAGCAGGTAATAAAACCAGATTGAGAACAGAAAAGGCTAGACAGTGTTCCCAGAGCCGCCTGCGAGTTATAGCTCTATGATTAAGTGGAGCAACAAAACCTATAAGGCGACTCTTATGCTTGTCCTACTCTGCCTGATTACAGAAATTCCATTGAAGCAATGCTGTTATCCCATTCCAAGTTAACAATCTGTTCTGTCTGTCAAATGAAGCAGCCACAAATGGACTATATCCAGATATAGATTACCAGTGAGAAGAATCGTTCTAACTGGAACAACTCCACAATCTGATTCTATAGGGTGAGGAGAAGGCTACTGAGTCAGCAGTGACATCAATTCATATTGATGTGCATTAGTGCATGTATTAAGGAGGGGCATAGCCTGAGTCCAACATGAAAAAAATTTGTAACGTAAAAGTGACATACACAACAATGTTACATTATGTCACCCAAGGAAGAGCAACCTTTAAATAACCTATATATGATATATGCCATTCAGTTAGCTGTTGAGATGTAACAGATAAAAACATTTTTTTTACAAAGTTAATGAATAAATGTGTCCAGCACATTTCTCTGGGCAAGTAATTTTCTTGTAATAATTATTTGCTAGTTTCTATATATTTAATATATGAATTTTGATGTTTAGGTTCACACTGCGAACCTTGCTAAAAGTTTGTTTGACATGTCATTATAGTCCCATGAATGTGTGGATTACTTGGATTTCATGTAAGGAGCATCACAGCACCAGGACAGAGATGTTTGTACAACTATGAAGGTGTATGTGTGTGTGTGTGTGTGTGTATGTATATCCAAAAGACAGCGCACTCACATAAAATAACCCATAAAGCATGTTAAAAACACCTTTCTAAGATAACAAAATTGGAGTTTTAGTCTCATTAAATGGCCACATAGTGCTTAGCCCACCACTGCATCAAAGTATCCAACATAGGTGGGTCCTAACACTTATAACTTATGCATATATGGGGCTAAATCTATTCAAATGCGTTGCTTATCGGGGACTAAAAGGCCTTCCTATTGTACAACACAGAGACACTTCTGAAATGTATAGGTCTGGACACCACTTATGGAGCACCTGTGATGGGGAGGGGTGCTAAACCAGAAGCCTTGTCAAAACTTCTCATTTACAAACAAGTCCAAAAGGAATGTAATTATACACCAAGTAAGTATACACCATATCTACTTGGTGTTCAGCAGCACCCCTTATGAAAAATGCCAGTTCAGGTGAGTGCTTTCTTTCTTGGTTCCCAAAGCAGCTGCCCTGTGGGCCCCCGCTACCCATGTCTTGGGTTTTCCTCCCCCAGCCAGTACTTACCTCCTTGCTGCTGTCTCCCGGTGCAGGTCCGTGGCTGTGAGGGAAGCGTTGTGCTCTCCCCTCCAGCCGCGCAGATCAATAAAGTTTATTTACACTTTTTTTTTCAACAAACTTTATTGATCTGCGTGGCTGGAGGGGAGAGTACTGACTGGGGAAGGGGGGGGGGGGGGGGGTGGAGGGTGGCATAACGAGCATACTGACTGGCAGTATCCTGGCATATTAATTGGCTCTATCCTGGCATATTAATTGGCAATATCCTGGAATATTAAATGGTAAATTCCTGGCATATTAAATGGCAATATCCTGGCATATTAATTGGCAATATCCTGGCATTTTAAATGGTAAATTCCTGACATATTAAATGGCAATATCCTGGCATATTAAGTGGCTATATCCTGGCATATTAATTGGCAATATCCTGGCATATTAAATAGCAATATCCTGGCATATTAATTGGCTATCTCTAGGCATATCAAGTGGCATTATCCTGGCATATTAATTGGCAATATCCTGGCATATTAAATGGCAATATCCTGGCATATTAATTGGCATTATCCTGGCATTTTAAATGGCAATACCCTGGCATATAAACTGGAAATGCCCTGGCATATTAAGTGTCAATATCCTGGCATATTAATTGACATTATCCTGGCATAATAATTGGCATACGTGGCTATATCCTGGCATATTAAAAAGCAATATCCTGGCATATAAAGTGTCAATATCCTGGAATATTAATTGGCAATGTCCTGGCATATTAATTGGCTATATCCTGGCATAGTAATTGGCTATATCCTGGCATATTAAATAGCAATATCCTGGCATATTAAGTGGCTATATCCTGGCATATTAAGTGGCTATATCCTGGCATATTAATTGGCAATATCCTGGCATATTAAATGGCAATATCCTGGCATGTTAAGTGGCAATAGAGTGGCAAAATCCTGGCATATTAAAATGGGAAAATAATGGCATATTAAGGGGCAAAATACTGTAATATTAAATGGCAAAGGAATGGCATATTAAATGGCAAAATAATGGCATTTTGAATGACTAAATCCTGGCATATTGAGGGCACATAACACTGGTAAATAGGCACATAACACTGGCAAATGGGCACAACACTGGCAAATGGGCACAACTGGCAAATGGGCACATAACACTGGCAAATGGGCACACCTGGCACATGGGCACATAACACTGGCAAATGGGCACAACACACTGGCAAATGGGCACATAACACTGGAAAATGGGCACAGCTGGCAAATGTGCACATAATACTGGCAAATGGGCACATAACACTGGTAAATAGGCACAACTGGCAAATGGACACAACTGGCAAATGTGCACATAACACTCGCAAATGGGCACATAACACTGGAAAATATGCACATAACACTGGCAAATGGCACAATTGGCAAATGGGCACAACACACTGGCAAATGGGCACAACTGGGAAATGGGCACATAACACTGGCAAATGGGCACAACTGGCAAATGGGCACATAACACTGGCAAATGGGCAAATAACTGGCAAATGAGCAAAATAAGATCTGGCAAATGGGCACATAACTGGCAAATTATGTGCAGAATAACACTGGAAAATGGCCAAATTAACACTGGCAAATGGGCACAACTGGCAAATGGGCACATAACACTGGCAAATGGGCACACCTGGCAAATGGGCACATAACGCTGGCAAATGGGCAAATAACTGGCAAATGGGCACATAACTGGAACATGGGCAAATAACACTAACAAATGGGCACATAACTGGCAAATGGGCAAATAACACTGGAAAATGGGCACATAACTTGCAAATGGGCAAATAACACTGTGAATGGGCACACAACTGACAAATGGACACATAACAGGCAAAAACCTGGCAAATGGGCACATAATTGGCAAATGGGCAAATAACACTGGCAAATGGGCATATAACTGGCAAATAACTGGCAAATGGGCACATAACTGGCAAACGGGCAAATAACACTGGCAAATGGGCACATAACTGGCAAATGAGCAAAATAACACTGGCAAATGGGCAAATAACTGGCAAATGAGCCAAATAAGATCTGGCAAATGGGCACATAACTGGCAAATTATGTGCAGAATAACACTGGAAAATGGCCAAATTAACACTGGCAAATGGGAAATAACTGGCAAATGGGCAAAATAACACTGACAAATGGGCAAAATTGGCTGTGGCATATTGGCAATCTGGCTGTGGCATATTGGCAATCATGGCTAATCGTGGCATAATGGGCAAATTGGCTGTGGTCATGTTCTGTGGGACAAAATAACATGTACTATGGGGTAAAAGGAACACTGTGGCATGTTCTGTGGGGCAAAATAACGTGTACTATGGGACAAAGTGACACTGTGGTATGTTCTGGCGGGAAAATTTATACTGCAGCATGCAGCATGCCAAATCGTGTGGGTGCAATATGAGTACAAGCCATGTGCTGTGGGTGCAATGTGGGTGCAGGGAAACGTAATAAAAATAAGAAATTAACAATTTTATGGCAAGACAGGAGGCTTCGTATTTGCATTTATTTTCTTTACTGTTAACCTCCAGCAGCAAAACAGTTAACAGTTTTCATGAGAAAAAAAACAACCAATCAGAACACAGTAGGATAGCATATAAGGCCATATATTTGCCTTTGCTGCTTGACCTCCAGGTAAGCTCAATCCTTATTTATTGCTATCCATTTATGATTAAATTTATATTTATATATTATATTTCACCTTTTTCTATATCTATCCGTTGTCTATTATTATTTCACTTAATTTTCAACTATTTGTTTTTCATTTAACATGGTCATAATTTATATGGGTTTTTCTCTAATCTAAATTTTACCTCACGGGCGGGTCGCGGCATTGCTACCCTTAGTTGTTACCATCCGTTCCCGCCTGTCTCTTCTTTGGGCGCTCGCGCTCAAAAAACCGCGCGAGCACCCGAGGCATCTCCTTCAGTCAGGCCAATCCTGCCTTCTAGCGCGAACTGACGGTTGCGGTAGTTTTTTCTCCTTAGGCCCCATATCGGAGCTTCACTCACGCACGCGTGACCGCGTGTCTCTATTTCGGCACCTCCTTTACTCGAGCGCAGGCCTCCGTCGGTGACGGAGGTTCCTTCTCCCCAAACATGCTCGCACGCGCTATATAGGCCTACATCTATGTTATCATTAACCAACTGCATCCTCCGTTACTTCTCTATCGCTATATGCATGTCTTACAATTGTAAACACTATACATATATATATTTTTTCCTTCCCTATTATTATGTAGATTTTGTTTGCAGGTCCTCTTATTTTTTGGTTTAATCATGTACCTAACTAGTAACGGATAGCTGGGTGATTTTTTTACCAATGGGCATATGAGGGTTACCTCCCTCTAAAGGAAGTGAACACATCGCTATAGGGTTGAACCCCCCTTTTTTATTTCCGCTACTCTAAGGACAGACTTCACAGTGTTTTGTCCAAAAACTGATTAGGGTGACCCCCTACAGTTATAACGGGTGACCCCCGTTTATGCATGCCTACATACATGTCGGGTGACCCCCGCTCAGCCATATCGACTTGATTAGGGTGACCCCCTACAACTAGAACGGGTGACTCCCGCTTATGCATGCCTACATACATGTCGGGTGACCCCCGCTCAGCCATACCGATTTGATTAGGGTGACCCCCTACATCTAGAACGGGTGACCCCCGCTAATGCATGCCTGCAACCACGACGAGTGACCCACGCTCACGCAAATCTAACTGATTAGGGTGACCCCCTACAGTTATAACGGGTGACCCCCGTTTATACAGACATCCACACACACTTGAAATGCTTGATATTTCATATGCTTCATATCATTGAAGTAGTCTGTTTACTCGTTTCAGAAATCAAGTGTCAATTATGAGTGAAAACCAACACCCCGATAATGCCATGCCAGCGGGACTCCAAGACTGGCTCCGTACTGCCCTAGCGGCTTCCCTCCCATCGGCACTGGCTGCCTTACAAGATGCTCAACAGCCCTCTCGCTCCACAGCAAGGGAGACGACTTCGGACTCGGAGGAATCCCATCATCCCGTACTCTGTGATGGTATCCGGAAACGTCCATGGTCCGATGCCCCGACCGACAAGGGAAAGACTCCTCTAAAGAAACACAGGAGCACCTCTCTGCAATCACTGCCCAGGATATCTCCAACGGCGGAACAACGTGGTACCATCCACGAATTCCAGATCCTAGACGAGTACCGTGCTGATCATTCAAAACCAGGCACTTCAAGGTCACGCTCCCCTGACCATTTGCCCACGGAACTGCTCAAAAGATCGGAAGTCGATCCAGACCTACCGGTGGAGATACTTGATTCATCAGGTTTCCCCTTCTTCGATCCGCGCACTCTGCGACACCCTCGATCAGCAGAGTGGTCTCCACCTCAGCACATTGCAGATTTCCTTCACTACTGGCTGAGACGTCCTTTGGAAAAAGAGGTACGCCAAAAATTACGGGCAGAATGCCCTCGCCCAACCCTTCCCGATAAAGTGTCTGCAACCCCAGACTTTGATCCTACCTTTGCCACTTTTATGATGAGAAATGGGAAGGATCCACGCAAAGGTTTGGAACAGGGGCTCAGATCTACTCAAGACAAGCTACTGGACATATCGGGACCACTGACACAACTCTTCCTCATGGCTGATGAGGCCCTCACTGAAGGCTCACAGATAGATCCCCATTTAGCCCGAGAATGGGCTCAAAGGGCCCTGTGTCTGTTGGGGAACGCCAATACAGCCTTATCCTCCGAACGACGGAAGGCGGCCCTCCTTAAGCTTGACAACAAGATGGCGGAGTTGGCATCCAAGGAATTAGGACCAGAAGCCAAGGGTCTGCTCTTCGGAGATAAATTCCTGAAAAGCCTCAGCCAGCACGTAAATGTTTTTACGTCTTTAAACAAAGCTCAGTTCTCTCTGAGGCGGGTCTTCCAACACAGAGAACGTTTTTCACATACAGCTGGTCGGCAGAGGGGCCGTGCCACCAGCAGGGCAACCTTCACTGGCTCGAGGCCCCGTCTTCCGCAGACATCTTCCTACCGTTTTCCCTACCAGGACCACCTACCGCACCCCCTACTACCGGGGACACTCGCGCAGCAGAGGATCATCTTCCTACAGGACTAAGTTTCCACCAGGTAAGACTGAACCCTCTATTACCCCATATACCAGTTGCGGGCAGACTCAGGCATTTCGGCCACCAGTGGGCCCTTATAACACAAGACCCATGGGTTCTCCATACAGTGAATGGTTTTCTAATAGATTTCTTTTCCCCACCACTTCAACTCGTACCTCCGCGCCCTATCCATATGTCGCGAAAATACCTCTCTTTAGTTCACGAGGAACTATCGTCGCTACGGGACAAGAATGCCATAGAACGCGCAGTCGGGGACCCTTGCTTCGTAAGCAATATGTTTTTGGTCCGCAAGAAATCCGGCGAGTTCCATCCGGTAATCAATCTTCGATCCCTCAACCAATGCGTGACTTATCAGCACTTCAAAATGGAGGGCATTCATCTCCTCCTCGACCTCCTACGGGAAAACGATTGGTTTTCCCGTCTGGACCTTAAAGACGCCTACCTGACGGTACCCGTCCATCGGGATCACAGGCGTTTCCTACAATTCTTCTGGAGAAAGGAGTTATGGCAGTTCACATGCCTACCTTTCGGGCTCAGTTCGGCCCCATGGTGCTTCACAAAACTCTTGAAACCAGTGATGGAACACTTACGCGCCAGGGGTATCCGGTCCATCGTCTATCTAGACGACATCCTCATCATGGCACCAGACAGTTATTCCCTACTCGAAGCCACATTGCGCACGGCACACCTACTACAGGATCTTGGGTTCGTCATCAATATGGAGACATCGGTACTCCACCCCACGTAATCGATCCAATTTCTAGGTTTTACGGTGGATTCTGTGGCGGCGGTCCTCAAACTCCCACAGTCAAAGATCACCACCATTCGGAAAGCTATCCGACGCTTTTTACGGCTTCCTCGAGTTTCCATTCGAGATCTCGCTCGCATCATTGGACTCCTGTCTGCTTCCATACAGGCAATTTTCCCGGGTCCGTTGCACTACCGAGCCATGCAGAGATTAAAAACCCATCACCTTCGCGCCGCAGGCTCCTACGACCATTTTTTCCCTCTTACGGACGAAGTTCGTCTATAATTGCAATGGTGGCTAACCCACATGTCTGCATGGAACGGTCGTGCCATTTTCGGCTGCCTCCCAGACTTCATACTGTAATCGGACGCCAGCCTTCTTGGTTGGGGCGCATCTTCCGGGAACGAAACCACAGGATGTGTCTGGACCCCGGAGGAGAGGGGGCTCCACATAAATTGTCTAGAACTAATTGCGGGTTCCTTCGCAATACGCAGTTTTACGAAAAACACCACACATTGCGCGCTGGTCCTTCGAATGGACAATGTATCGGCCGTACGTTACATCAACCGCTTGGGAGGGTCCCGTTCCAAGACGTTGACGGAATTGACGAAGGACCTATACCAGTATTGTCTGGAACACCACCTATCCATACGGGCAGAGTACCTTCCCGGGAAGGACAATACGGTAGCGGATTGGTTCTCCAGACATTGGAGGGACACCAGCGACTGACAACTTCAACCTCGAGTATTTTACGATCTGGATCGTCTCAGGGGTCCCCTACACCTGGACCTATTTGCATCCAGGACGAATCGCCAAACGCCAATGTTCTTCAGCTGGATGCCAGATCCCCTATCCCTAGCGGTGGACGCCTTCCTCCAAACATGGCCTCCTACGGGGGCCTACGCCTTTCCTCCTTTCGCCATGATTCTTCGCACCCTGCATCTCCTGAGGCTCCAACGCGTTACGGTTCTTCTCATATCTCCTCTTTGGAGGACGCAACCTTGGTTCCCCCTTCTCTTGGAACACTCTTGTGCGGATCCTCTCCTCCTCCCGGTGTCTCCGAATCTTTTGTCCGATCCCCAAGGGAATCCCCATCCTTTACTCCTACAGGATGGCCTCCAATTGGTTGCCTGGTTGGTTTCAGGGGTTCCTGGGATATGTCCGGACTATCGACAACGGCTCGGGACCTCCTTTGGGAATCCTGGGCACCAGGTACTAGAAAGTCCTACCTTCAAGCATGGGGATCTTGGAATAGCTGGTGTTTGGGACAACATCTTAATCCCTTTACTGCCCCTGTAGGGGCCATCTTGAATTTCCTGGCGTCTCTTTTCGATCAGGGTAAATCTTACCGTACTATCAACATTGTTCGCTCAGCTATCTCGGCCGCTCACATTCACATCCAGGGTACCAATGTCGGGAGGGATCCCACGATTTGTCGTCTCTTGCGCGGAATTAGGTCAGCCAGACCCCCAACCTCGAAATATTCAGGTTATTGGGATGTGGCCAAGGTCTTATCGTTTTTGGAACAATGGCCGGATAACGATACTCTATCCCTTCGCCAACTGTCGGCTAAAGTGGCCTTACTCCTTTGCTTGGTATCCTTCAGGCGAGTCTCGGACGTTAGAGCTTTTGATTCAAACTCATTCTCTTTTTCTCCTGAAGGCGCAGTGGTTGTACTCTCACGTAGAACCAAGTCACATTCTACCTCGGTCTTCTACCCTTACTTTCCAGATCGCCCTAAACTTTGTGTTGCCCGCTGCGTTTGCAGCTATCTGGCTTCCACGACGGTTTTCCGTTCGTCTCCCCGGGATCAACTATTAATTTCCTATGTACGTCCGTTTCGACCCGTATCGGCTCCTACCATATCTCGATGGATCAAATGGGTCTTACGTCTCGCGGGCATCGAAAGATCGTTCGGGGCGCATTCGGTTCGAGGGGCAGCGGCCTCTGCAGCCTTAGAGTGCGTGGGATCCTTGTCTGATGTCCTGGCGGCTGCAGACTGGTCTATGGAATCGACTTTCCGGACCTTTTATTTTCGTCCACGATCTCATGCGGGTTCCTCGTTGTTAAGTCAGCGGTAAAAGAGCAAATACGAAGCCTCCTGTCTTGCCATAAAATTAGGGATTATTCTAGCCTTGGTGCAGAATTAATCTAAATTTTATTAAAGACAGGAGGCGAGTATTTCCCACCCTTCTTGCTTCTGGGCTTCTGCACTACTAACCCTCCCTCAAATACTCTATCTGACTATGTTTTATCCATAACTCATATACTGTTTTGTTTGGTTAGTCTGGATTATAGTTTATAAGGTTAAACTTAAGTTTCTTAACTGGAATATTGTTATATGATGACACTGCAGTAAAGAACACATTACTCTCACGATGTTTCTCTTTTTTAGCTTGATCGGTTCCGGCATCTGTCGCAAAGGACCACAGCTGGCCTGGTTTCGTTTTGATTTGGGTTCGTTTCGATTGGTTCTGTTCTTCCATCAGGCTATGATTCATCTTCCGGATCGACGCATCAAAGAAAGAGGAAGTGAAGAGATTGGTTATGGCCTTATATGCTATCCTACTGTGTTCTGATTGGTTGTTTTTTTTCTCATGAAAACTGTTAACTGTTTTGCTGCTGGAGGTTAACAGTAAAGAAAGTAAATGCAAATACTCGCCTCCTGTCTTTAATAAAATTTAGATTAATTCTGCACCAAGGCTAGAATAATCCCTAATTTTTCAATAACATTTTCATTACATATGAAAATAGTTGAATATAATATTAAAAGTATACATGCAGCTAGTTATATACATATATTTGGGGTCCACCTCAAGCTTTTGATAAGGCTGGAAATATTTTAAAAAATGTTTTTGTGTCCAGAAAAGTAATATTACTTTACTGAGAGGGTGGTGGATGAGAGATTAATATATCAAGGCGTTTAAGCATGCATGGGATAAGCATAAGGCTATCCTTGACATAAGAGAAGGCCAGGGACTAATGAAAATATTACTTTACTGAGAGGGTAGTGGATGCATGGGATAGCCTTTCAGCAGAAGTGGTAGAGGTTAATACAGTGAAGGAGTGTAAGCATAAGGCTATTCTAGATATAAGATGAGGCCTGGGATTAATGGAAGTATTTCTTTCTGAGAGGGTAGTGGATGCATGGAATAGTCTTCCAGCAGAAATGGTAGAGGTTAATACAGCGGAGGTCAGAAACTTTGTATTATTTTACTGAGAGGGTAGTGGATACATTGAATAGTTTGCCAGCAGAATTGGTAGAGGTTAATACAGTGAAGGAGTTTAAGCATGCATGGGATAGGTATAAGGCTATCCTAGATATAAGACAAGGCCAGGCACAAAGTGGAACAGTTGGGAGGCACGTAAGTGGCATTTCTGGGGTGGAGTTGCATGGTTGGGTCGGGGGGCCCCGAGGCAAATTTTGCACCGGGGCCTGGTGGTTTCTAGTTACGCCTCTGGTTTGTATATATATATATATATATATATATATATATATATATATATATATATATATATATATATATATATATATAGTTTTTGTTACCATGGTTTATGGAATAAACTCCTTACTGCTCTATAAATAAATGTAATTTTACAGCTTTCATATACTGTAATATTTAGTAAATTAGTAACATATTTTTATAATTGTGATGAGCAAACATTTAATTGGAAAGGTATTTCAAACTGAATCTTTTGTCTTAACCAAGACATTTCTCTTTAATTACATACCATAGTAGTACTAGTGCCAGCTGTTTTCAACAATAGCCAACTGTTTTAGATGATAGCATGATTATTCTGGGATGAAACTTATGTTCAGAACATATGTTGCCACAGAGAATGGAAAAGAGCACTATGCACTATGAAATCATCCTGCACTATGATTTCAATTTACAGTAATCTCTTCACGTAGAAGAAGGTTATCACAGCAATCATATGCCCTGAAAAAACTCCTAGTAGGTAGGGTTACAACACAACTGCTGCACATATATATATATAGTCTGTCTGGTCTGCAAGGACCATTTTTTTTGGACGTATGCAAACATCCATCTGAGGGAACAGGTTAATGCACAGAAAGAAAGAAAGAAAGAAAGGTAGTGCTTCAACCCAACATATAATTTGGGGCACACTGGTGGTGAATTAAAGTTAAGCTTTTGACCTTGTCATTCCCTTGGTGACATGGGCTGTTTTGACATTTCTGGGGTGTTTGTGTTAAGCTGTGAATTTCTTCTTTCTCACTTACTGTACCTCCCACAAATTATATATTGTTTTTATCGCCATAAATAGGGCTTTCGTTAGATATTATTATGTTCATCATATCTTATAATTTACTAAAAAAGAAATCATAAAAAATTAAGAAAAAATAAAATCCCCACATTTTCTAACTTTAACCTAAAAAATAATTTACACAAATACAATCATTAAAAAGAACCCCATCTAAATAGTTTCTAAACATTGTCCTGTCCATGTTTCTCTGAATGTTGTTGTGAGTATAGAGCAAAAAACAATATAGTGTTTTTTTAACCTACAGTGATCTTTTGACCCTAACCCAAACCTTAAATTTAACCCTAACTCTAAATTTGAACCCTAACTATAACGCTTATGCTAACCCTTAATTTATTCTAATTTTAATTTAATAGTAAACCTTACCCTTATGCTAACCCTAATTTAATTGTAAGCTTAACCATTATTCTAACCCTAAACCTAGATTTTTAGCTAATTAAGTCCTTTTTTTTTTACATTGCAATGTTGCTGACTGCCTCTAGGGGAAGTCAAGCACAGCATTAGGGCAACAGAAGTGACATTTTTTTCACTTCCGACACTCTACCCACAAGAGAGCAGAGCCATATTGGAGGAGCATGCTGCTCTCCAATATGGCCCCCACGAATTGCTCCGTCGAACAATTGCAGTCTTGTTTTATGCCTCGACCTTGAGGCAATAAAGCATCAGTGTTTTTGTGATTTTAGATCTCAAACACTGCTTGCTTTTCTGCAGGATGGACTAGGTTCATCCAATGTCGGCAACGTTTTGTCACCCTCAAGCATTTATGTCCGGCCTCTATCATGGATACAAATCTCATAGGTTCTAAGTTTCTGGATATTATTCAGCCCTGTGAATTAAAAAAGGCAGAGGGCACTTTTCTATGGGACTCTTACTTAGATCTATTTTAATGTAGTGTTGAATAGGGAATATTCAGTATATATTGCAAATAGTTTCTTATATTTTCAAGTTTTCTTGAGCAGACATATACTGCCCTATATTATCTGTAGTATCTTTAAACAGCACTGATGCCACTGTTGGAAGACCATTTAAAGGTACATGCGGAGAATATTGAGCAGTATACTTCTGCTCAAATAAACCTGAGTGCTATATCCTAAAAAGGTTATTATAAGTCTGAATTGGTGAAAACATTTGCACAATTCTGTATTCTCTCTGATCTAGTTTTTTTGGGTCCAGTCTGGAAGCTTATACTCCAAGAACAGTGAAGACCCCTTATTTCCTCTTAAGATTATATAAGTAATATTGTATATATGGGGTGATAACCTCAGCACAATAACTAATATATATGTAGTAGCTGGGGTGATATATATATATATATATATATATATATATATATATATATATATATATATATATATATATATATAAAATATATATATATATATATATATATATATATATATATATATATATATATATATATATATACATATATATATACTTTTGGGTTACTAATCTGTTATCTCTAGTGCTCCATTTATCCTTTTTTCCACATTTCTTCATTAGGGTGCTCTAGGGAAACCTGCACTTTTAAAGTTATGAGCAGCTTCTCTGTTGTATTCTATTAGATTTTTTGCACTGCATACCACAACTCCTATCTGTTCAATGTATTCACATGTCTCACTATATTTTGGCAAATTGAAGGTTACACTCATAAATACAATATAATATGAAAATGCATATATTTTATTTGTTCTGTACTTTTTCAGTTGCAGTAATTTACCACCTTATGTGGTCCAGATTTGAATAAGATAATGATAACTATAATTATGGCATTAAAGTTTGGACAGATTCACATTTGTACTCAACCATTAAATATAAAACAGAAAAAAACATCTAAAAGACTGAGAATGTGTTTTGTGAATTCTTTGTGAACTACTACTGAACATTAGAAGAGTTCTCAAAGGTAATAAAATAGCTGTAATGCAATCACATCTGAGGATCAGAGACACAGAATTCACAGGGCATCATATTTTGCCAGTATATGTCTGTTTCTCATATGAAGCTTCAGTGGTTATAAAGTCTTTTAGTATAAAAGTTGTCAAGTTTTCCTTTATTTTCTCTCTCTTCTAACTTTATTGTCCTCATTTATTCTTTTTATCTGACTTTTTACAATATCCTGTTCTCTAACTCACATGCAATAAACACAGGGGTTGAGTCTCTATTGTGTGATATGCAAAAGAGAAAAAAATATAATAAATGGAAATGTACGCACCAGTGAGGGTTTCTTGAATAGGTAATGTGCTATTTGTTCAAAATGTAGGTTTATATTAGTATTCTGTTATCATTTTACACTGTATTTTTACTGCAAACACACCACTATAGCAATTTTAATGTTTAATTTTAAACATGATATTATTTCTATATTAGTTAACACATTTGATACTGATAGATTTTATTTTACATATAAACAGCTTTTGCGTCATTGTTAACTCGAGCTTAAAACAAAATCTTTATTATAGTTTTCAATAAGTAACACCACAGCATTATATTGTATCTGTTTTTCCTTTAAGAAAAAAATCTAACCCAAATTTACTGTGGGAAAACAAGTGCTCTCTATAAAAGTAAATATATGAATTTCTCGTAGCAAATAAACTGTATGTAGAAAAGTCCTATAAGTTATAATTCTTTCTTGAGACAGAAAGGTATCTTGTAGTAGCTAGGGTGATAACCTTTATCTGTTGCGTGTCCCATTGTCAGAGACTGAATTAGGTTAGAAGATTTGAGAAGACACCTTGCGCTTTTCATTGTGATATAAAATTTAGAGGACTGGATGCAGTGGCCTCCTTTAGTAATATAAGTGGCATCAGTGGTAAATTAACGGTCACTGATGATTCAGTGCCCCCCATAATGTCATTATTGCACCTGCTAAAAAAAATGAACACAATATAGAGGTGGGGAAGGAAGTAGGTAGAGATTATATTAATTTGTATTAATTTGTATTAATTTATTGCGCATGGGGCATTTGACCAGCCCTTAATATTATAGAATTATTGCCCCCACAGTTGCAGGCTGGTGAATGCCTGTGGCCCTCAATATAATAGATTTATTGGCCCCATGGGGCCATGGGATGGCACAATGACGTGGCGCCTATAAATATAAAATTTGTGTTGAAGATAGCTAGGAATGTACAGATATTGAATGTTGCATGTGACTACACATGTTAAAATGGCTGCCACACATGCAGAAGCTGTACGGGTGTGTGTAGAACACTGAGAGGGTGGTGCAGGGGCAAGTCCAGTGAGTGTAGTCTGGGTGCTAGGACTAGTTATAGGTGCTGGGGTAAGTCCTGGGACAATCTGAGTGTCAGAGCAAGTCCTGTGAGTTTAATCTGGGTGAAAGGACAAGTTCTTTGTGCGCCATCTGCGTGCTGGAGCAAGTCACTTTAGGAGAATGAAAGGAGGGCGAGCTGCAATGTAACTCCCTACCAAGGACACAACGGACACTAGGTATGCCTCTGGGAATGTCAGCGACATAAGGATGTCATACGTCAACAAGCTTAATTTGTACTCGATTCCATTTGTATGCCCCTTAATATCATGATTGCCATGACGAAGGGGGGTAACTGTCTAAAATCGCTGATCCAAAATCGACTCTAGCATAGAGTGCTTGAACTCCGACCAGGAAGGCCTCAGACACCCCAAATCTCTCCAGGACAACCTACATTTATCGCCAGTCTATTCTATCAAAAGCCTTCTCTGAGTCTTAGCCCCATCACCCCCACTCAGGGCCGTCTATAACGCGGGGCAAACGGGGCAGCTGCCCTGGGCCCATTTACTCCTGGGGGGCACCAAGGCAGCTGTCCCGTGGGCCCCCAGCCCCTGCTGCCGCGTTCACAGCGCATTGCGCTTGTGAACGCTTTTTTCCGGCAAGCCGCATCCGATGGATGCGACGGCCGGAAAAAAAAAAAAAAAAAAACTGACGCCGGATGTGACGTCGCGTCACATCCGGTTTCTGTTTCCCTCCTCCGTGCAAGAGGGAAGACTGCACGGAGGAGACATCCGGCGGGGGACACGGAGCAGCTTCATGTAAGTACGGCGGGGGGGGGGGGGGGGGCTGGCTGGCACAATATTCCTGGTATCTGACTGGCACTATATTACTGGGTATCTGATTGGCACAATATTACTGGGCATCTGATTGGCACTATATTACTGGGTATCTGATTGGCACTATATTACTGGGTTTCTGATTGGCACTATATTACTGGGTATCTGACTGGCACTATATTACTTGGCATCTGATTGGCACTATATTACTGGGCATCTGATTGGCCCTATATTACTGGGTATCTGATTGGCACTATATTACTTGGCATCTGATTGGCACTATATTACTTGGCATCTGATTGGCACTATATTACTGGGTATCTGATTGGCACTATATTACTGGGCATCTGACTGGCACTATATTACTGGGTATCTGACTGGCACTATATTACTGGGCATCTGATTGGCACTATATTACTTGGCATCTGATTGGCACTATATTACTGGGTTTCTGATTGGCACTATATTACTGGGTTTCTGATTGGCACTATATTACTGGGTATCTGACTGGCACTATATTACTTGGCATCTGATTGGCACAATATTACTGGGCATCTGATTGGCACTATATTACTGGGTATCTGACTGGCACTATATTACTTGGCATCTGATTGGCACTATATTACTGGGTATCTGATTGGCACTATATTACTTGGCATCTGACTGGCACTATATTACTGGGCATCTGATTGGCACTATATTACTGGGTATCTGACTGGCACTATATTACTTGGCATCTGATTGGCACTATATTACTTGGCATCTGATTGGCACTATATTACTGGGTATCTGATTGGCACTATATTAATGGGTATCTGACTGGCACTATATTACTTGGCATCTGATTGGCACAATATTACTGGGCATCTGATTGGCACTATATTACTGGGTATCTGACTGGCACTATATTACTTGGCATCTGATTGGCACTATATTACTGGGTATCTGATTGGCACTATATTACTGGGCATCTGATTGGCACTATATTACTTGGCATCTGACTGGCACTATATTACTGGGCATCTGATTGGCACTATATTACGGGGCATCTGATTGGCACTATATTACTTGGCATCTGATTGGCACTATATTACTGGGCATCTGATTGGCACTATATTACTGGGTATCTGATTGGCACTATATTACTGGGCTCTGGCTGGCACAATATTACTGGGCTCTGGCTGGCACAATATTACTGGGCTCTGACTGGCACAATACTGGGCTCTGACTGGCACAATACTGGGCTCTGGCTGGCACAATATTACAGGCATCTGACTGGCACAATACTGGGCTCTGGCTGGCACAATATTACAGGCATCTGACTGGCACAATATTCCTGGCCTCTGACTGCACACTATTACAGGCATCTGACTGGCATAATATTACAGGCATCTGACTGGCATTATATTACAGGCATCTGGCTGGCACTATATTACTGGGCATCTGGCTGGCACAATATTACTGGGCATCTGGCTGGTACAATATTACTGGGCATCTGGCTGGCACAATATTACTGGCCTCTGACTGCACACTATTACAGGCATCTGACTGGCATAATATTACAGGCATCTGACAGGCACCATATTCCTGGGCTCTGACAGGCACAATATTCCTGGGCTCTGACTGGCACACTATTACAAGCATCTGACTGGCATAATATTACAGGCATCTGACTGGCATAATATTACAGGCATCTGACTGGCACAATATTACAGGCATCTGACTGGCACAATATTCCTGGCCTCTGACTGCACACTATTACAGGCATCTGACTGGCATAATATTACAGGCATCTGACAGGCACCATATTATTGGTATCTGACTGGCACAATATTATTGGTATCTGACTGGCACAATATTACTGGTATCTGACTGGCACATTATTACTGGGCTCTGACTGGCACAATATTGCAGGCATCTGACTGGCACAATATTGCAGGCATCTGACTGGCACAATATTACTAGGCTCTGACTGGCACAATATTACTGGGCTCTGACTGGCACAATATTACTGGCATCCGAAAGTTACAATATTACTGGCATCTGAATGGCACAACAATTATGGCATATGTGTGTGTGTGTGTGGGGGGGGGGGGGTAACATTGCGATGGATGGCGGGATTGCATGCAGGGGAGGGGGCAGGGTCCAGGGGGCCCAAGCAAATGCTTGCCCAGGGTCCAATCACTATTAAAGACGGCCCTGCCCCCACTGCACACTTAGGACGTGACCATCACCAACATGGCACACCCAGTATGTGCCCCAGCACCCACACTGCACACCCAGGACATTAGCCAGCACACTCATTATAGTCCCAGGACTTACTACCCCAGGACATGTCCCATCACCCACATTGCAGATTTAGAACATGCCCCATCACCAACATTGCAGACTCAGGACATGTCCTATCTTAACGCTTATATTCTATTATGTTTATGTTTAATTAGTGGCTGTAGGCTGGAAGTGGCCTTTTTTGGTCACAAATATCATAGGTTCTAAGCTTTTGTATTGTATGCAACACATAAAAAGTCATATAACACTGTTCTATGGGAATTTTACTTACAGTATCCATTTTATGAATTTGAATAGACTACAGGATGTATTTTAATTTAGGGTTACACAGGGGAGATTCACTATATTTTGGCAACTTAATGATAATGCACATGAATGAAATGTAAAATGAAAATGCATGGGTTTTATTTATTCGGCACTTTTTCAGTTGCAGTAATTTCTCCACATTATGTGGTCCAGACTTCTGGAAGAGAATGATAACTATAATGATGGCATCAAGGTTTGGGCAGACTCACATTTGTACGCAACAATAAAATATGAAATAAATAGAATACATCTAAAAAACTCTCAATTCTCTGTGAACTACTACTGAACATTAGAAGGTTTCTCAAAGGTAATAAAATAGCTGTAATCAGGGCCGGCCTTAGGGGTGTGCGACCTGTGCAAGCGCACAGGGCGCTACACCCCAGGGGGCGCCCGTCCGGCAGCTAAAAAAAACAAAAAGAAAGCCGGTAGAGGCACTGGATTGGAGAGATCAGAAGATCCCCCCTCACCAGCCCTCTGCTCGGCAAGCTCTGCTGGGTCCGGGGAGGAGCTTACCGGTTGTGAGGTGTAGCTCCGCCCCCCACCCTGTGAAGCAGAGCAGCGTCTGCTTCATGGGGACCCACAGGAAGCAAGAGATAGTGGGGGAGCATGGGGAGCCGAGCAGCACTTTGTCTTGCTGCCAGTGAAGCAGAAGCTGCTGTGCTTCACAGGGTGGGGGCGGAGCTACACCTTTCAGCCGGTTAGCTCCGCCCCCTCCCTTGATCCACATTTGCAGGCAAAGGAAGGGGAGGGGGGGAGAGAGAGAACAGGGGGTGAGACAGGGACAGAACAGGGGGTGAGAGGCAGAACAGGGGGAGGGGGGAGAGAGATTCAGAACAGGGGGTGAGAGGCATAACAGGTGGATGGGGGGAAGAGAGAGACAAAAAAGGGGGAGGGGGAGAGAGAGACAGAACAGGGGGAGGGGGAAAAGAGAGACAGAACAGCGGGATAGGGGGGAGAGAGAGACAGAACAGGGGGAGGGGGGAGAGAGAGACAGAACAAGGGGGGGGGGAGAGACAGAACAGGCGGAGGGGGGAGAGAGAGAGACAGAACAGGCGGAGGGGGGAGAGAGAGACAGAACAGGGGGAGGGGGAGAGAGAGACAGAACAGGGGGAGGGGGAGAGAGAGAGACAGAACAGGGGGAGGGGGAGAGAGAGAGACAGAACAGGGGGAGGGGGGAGAGAGACAGAACAGGGGGAGGGGGAGAGAGAGAGACAGAACAGGCGGAGGGGGGAGAGAGAGAGAGACAGAACAGGGGGAGGGGGAGAGAGAGAGACAGAACAGGGGGAGGGGGGAGAGAGAGAGACAGAACAGGGGGAGGGGGAGAGAGAGAGACAGAACAGGGGGAGGGGGTAGAGAGACAGAACAGGGGGAGGGGGAAGAGAGAGACAGAACAGAGGGAGAGAGAGAGACAGAACAGGGGGAGGGGGAGAGTGAGAGACAGAACAAGGGGAGGGGGGAGAGAGAGAGACAGAACAGGGGGAGGGGGAAGAGAGAGACAGAACAGGGGTAGGGGGGAGAGAGAGAGACAGAACAGGTGGAGGGGGGATAGAGAGACAGAACAAACGAGGGGGAAGAGAGAGACAGAACAGGTGGAGGGGGTGAGAGAGACAGAACAGGGGAGGGGGGGGGGGCGAGAGACAGACATGGCAAGGAAGAGGAAAGGGACACATACATAGGGGGGTGAAAGACAGGGGGTGGGGCACCATGGGGGAAGCCTGCACAGGGCGCCGGGACACTTAGGGCCGGCCCTGGCTGTAATGCAATAACATCTGAGCATCAGAGACACAGAGAAATCACTGGGCACCATATTTTCCCAGTATGTGTCTTTTTTTTTTTTTTATATGTTCTTATATGAAGCTTCATTGGTAATAAATAATCCGAGTACAGGGCTTTACACATTTGTTTTAATCTAGGAGCCAGCTAAGAAGTTAGGAGTGAGGCTTTTTTAACTAACAGCTGTACACATTAAGAAGAATAGATCCAAATGCCAAGGTCATTTTAGAGAATTAATATGGGCTCATGTGACACACCAGATGTTCTATGTAATATACAGTCATGGGAAAAATAATGCTATGATTTTACATATCAGGACATAATAACATTCATCTGCTCCTTATCAGGTTTTAGGTTAGGTAAATACAAACTGAGATGAACAACACATGACATATTACACCGTGTCATGATTTATTTAACACAAATAAAACGTAAACGGAGAAGTCATGTGTGAAAAACAAAGTACAACCTTACTGCTTCCATAGGAATTAAGAGGCAAAGTAGCAGACAGGTGCTGATAATCAAATGCCCCTGCTCACTCAGGACCTTCAATTCACTCTACTGATTGTGAACTGTGTGCATGCATTTATCATGCATTTCAGGTGGTAGCAGATGTTTCTGGAAATGCTGATCCAATCCTGTAATGTCATAAACACCATAGACTTATAATGCTGTTCCTGCTGGCCAGACAAAGGTGTCAAACACTGCTGTGGTACGTTCGATATTCAATCAGACTGTGAAATTACTCTTTCGGATTTGTAACAGCATGCTGAATCAAAAGATATTTTTCATGCTGAATTGAAGAAGTTTTAGTATTGCTGAGCTCATGTAACTGTACATTTGTATACAGTTCTTTAAGGAATGTTCGTCTGTTAAATCTCTCCCCATAGTACGTTGGTGTATATTTTGAGTGACTTTAATGATGATTTCATGTTTTTCCAGTTTATTGAGGAAGCTCAGATTTTCAGAGCTAAAATCGTAGCCCCGAATTTGGACTGATTCGGAGCATGTCGGTGATACAAATGGTCCCAATAATCCTGCCATTCAGGTATCACTAAAATGCCTCAAAATATGGCCGAATTTCGAAAATTACAGCTGAATGTAGACATGATCGGTACAGCAAAATTTTCTGAAATACATCCAAAGGGGCTAAACCAGGACTTACCAGGGTGCCTCCCAGGATGGCAAATGTGTTCCCAGACTTCTGTGGTGTCTAGTGGGGGCCGCTGAAAGATGTCAGTGCATTGCATAACCCCAAACACCCAGGAGATAATGTTTTTTATTGGTTTCAGGTGGTCACAAGCCTACCAAATATGGAAGTGGTTCCCCTCTGCTCTCCCACAGCACCAACATAAACTAGAAACATTGGTATAAATTTTGTTTAAGTGATAACCAAGTGAGAAAGTGGGCGCCAGAAAATAAATATATATATAAATAAACCTATTAATTTGGAACAGATAAATAAATAAATAAGTAAATGACAGATTATAACCCGGTAATATGCAGCAGACACTGATGTCGACCCCCCCCCACACACAATATAGAAAGTGAAATATACAAAAACGTGCGCAACACGTTTTTGTATATTTTACTTTCTATAAATTTTGTTTAGCCTAGATGGGATTAAGTACCATGAAGAAAACATCTTATAATAAAGTTCCAGTAGATTAATGCCATGCATTGATTTCCTGGTTGCCTGACACACATTATGTCATGTTTCAATAGAGAATACTCTATCTAAATCTGTTTCCCAATTAATAACAGAGTTACATTTCATCATCGCAAAATGATTCTCCAGTAATTTGAAATATTATTCAATTTATTGGATGAGTCCACATAATAATCCAAATGAGAAGAATCAAAGATCTGATTTACTGCCATGAAGCTTTTAATTCTGAGATAACTCAAATATTCCGAGCTGTATAACTTTCCTCTATAAACCCTCAAATGAAATGACTTGAGGGTTTATAGCTGCCACCTTTATTTTAAGCCAACATTTTAGATTTAAGTTCTCTATATAAATAGAGAGAACTAAAATTAGGGCTTGTTGAAAAAATGTTTTTTCATTTATACATGGCAGTAGTTATATCTGTTATCATTGGATTTAGAGTTTTGAATCATTTTAATGTAGCTAAATTCAACTAGAAAAACAGAAAAGGATCAGTCGTCTGGGTCTCCACTCTTTCAGTTTGGCACCAAGCAGCATTCTTATCCGTCTTCTGGTGCCAGGCCGAGAAATGGTCAAATAGTCATATGTCCTGAAGTCTATACAAAAACCACCACATTTTAAACTCTGTTTCCAAATCTTATTAGCGATTCTAGGTTTCTTAGCTTCCAAAAAGTATGATGGAAACAGGAGGTTAACTTGCTTTAAGTACATTGAGGGATACCGCTAGTAAGATATAATATCTTGGGGATCCTCCCCAGCCAAACCTCTCCAACTTGCTAATATATCCTTGAGATCTTGTGCTACGCTTTCAAAGTTAAAGACTATTGTTTATTTTAAGTCTACACAGATCCTAATACCTGAATTATTAAGTTTTCTATTAGCCCAATTTATATGGTTATGTTTTAGTATCTCCTTTTGTTATATAGATGAAAGGTGAAATTTCAGTACCTGAGTTTTTGCTAGGTTTTATGGATATTTTGAGAAAGAGCTAAATGATAAATCGAACTTCTGGAACATAAATATCCGGAGAAGGCAGAGAAAGGAGGACATCACCTGCCTATAGCATAATCGTATATACATATGTGTCTTACTCGATTCTCTCAAAACATTTTTGTTGGCAGCAGTTATGGCTAACTTTGGCACTCAAGCTTCAGTGGTCTATTGTTTCCATAATGCTCAGCCAGCCAACTGGAACCATAATCTACATCAGTTGGAGTCACAAAGTTAGCCACCTTATCACAGGTATTCAGACACCAGGTGTGGTCCTCTCCCTGCTAGTGTTGCCACTTCATCTGGTGTTTGGAACTCTTTGCTCTAGTTTACAAGTGGTTGTAGGCTGAGCTGATGTGCGCATGGCAAGGTTTTCAAACAGGCCAGAAGTGGTGGTCTCTCCTGGAGGATGCAGTCAACCTGGAGTCCTAAAGCATGTCCAAGCGGGTGAGTTGGGATGGCTTTTCGTGCTACCTCCTTTAAAGTGCCGTCATAGGCCTAGTAAACTGAGGCCAAGATACAGTGGTGAGTTGACTATAATGGGAGTTGCATGATAAATTTGGCCGGTATTTGTTGTACCATCCAATGAAGGCATCAGGAATCAGTGTCTCCTGTTGTATATTGCATAACAGTGAATTGTCTGACTGTGTGCCATTATGTCCCTATAGTAGGGGATGTAGATGCCGAAGAGGTAATGTTTCCTGATGTGAAAGTGGATGACAATCAATGGGGTCCAGAATCAGGACATGAATGTTAGCCATGCACTTCACTTCAAGTTGACAGCCCAGAATAAGCTTTAGGTCTCTTAACCAAAGTCTGTGCAGAATGTTTGAAAGTGTCTGAATCAATAGTACCTGTACTTCATCTGTTTCCAAAACTGCACAAGTTTACAGGTGTTGTTATACCGAAACCGAGCCTTATTATTGCAGGCTTTAGATCCTTAAATGAACGCCTATCTGCATGGGTAGATCAGAAGGCTTTCTCCTTTTACAAGACACCACACATGTGTTACATGCTCTCAAGCATGTAAAAAAAAACAACAGAATTTTGTGTGGGTATCAGTGGATGCTGTATTCATCGGTATCTCACAATAACGGTATTGAAGCTATCCTGTCTCATCTCACTAAGTATATAGAGTTTGATCCTGAGTTGCTGGATTTTATTCTTCTTGTCATACCTTTTGAAGCATAATTTTTGGTGTCTGACTCTGCCTTTTACTTCCAAAGATGCGGGGCGGCCAAGAGGTGTGAAATTCGCACCATCCTTCACCAACCTGTATATGGGTTGGTGGGAGGAGACCCGCATCTTTAGAGGTGTGTTGGATGAGTCATACACCAGACACATTAAGTTTGACGAGCGTTTTATAGATGACCTTCTGCTATCTTGTTAAACGAATTTAATAGCAATTATTTGAATTTGAGATGTATCATGGTTACAAACACTGTCTCTATACCATTTTTGGATTTGGTTTTTACTGCAGATATGAGCAAAATACCAACATCTTTACATAGAAAGGAATATAATGGTAACACTATTTTGCATGCAGCTTCATGTCATGTCTGCTGGATTCAGCTACGGACAAAAAAGAAAAAAGTAAAAAAAAGAAAATAAATCATTGACATCGGATTTGGCCCTACGTCATATCTGGTGACTGTATTTCCCTCCTTCATGCAGGAGGGAAGACTGCACGGAGGAGACAAGGGTCACGGAGCAGCCAGGAGGTGAGTACTTGGGGGGGGGGGCGGAGGGGGGTATATAAGGAGCACAATAACGCTGGTATACTAATGGCAAAATTCTGGCATATATTAAATGACAAAATACTGGAAAATATTAAATGGCTAAATACTGGCATATTAAATGGCAAAACACTGGCATATATTAAATGACAAAATACTGGCATATTAAATGGCAAAATCCTGGCATATATTAAATGGCTAAATACTGGAATGTTAAATAGCCAATTACTGGCATATATTAAATTGCTAAATACTGGCATATATTAAATGGCTAAATACTGGCATATTAAATGGTAAAATACTGGCATATATTAAATGACAAAATACTGGCATATATTAAATGGCAAAATACTGGCATATTAAATGGCAAAATACTACCATATATTAAATGGCAAGATACTGGCATATATTAAATGACAAAATACAGGCATATATTTAATGGCAAAATACTGGCATATTAAATAGCAAAATACTGACATATATTAAATGACAAAATACTGGCACATACTTAATGGAAAAATACTGGCATATATTAAATGGCTAAATACTGGCATATATTTAATGGAAAAATACTGGAATATATTTAATGGAAAAATACTGGCTTATATTAAATGGAAAAATACTGCTATATATTTAATGGCAAAATACTGGCATATATTAAATGGCAAAATAATACTGGCATATATTGGAAAAATACTGGAATATATTTTATGGAAAAATACTGGCTTATATTAAATGGAAAAATACTGCTATATATTTAATGGCAAAATACTGGCATATATTAAATGGCAAAATAATACTGGCATATTATTGGGCAAATTGTATGTGGATTATTAATGGCAAATATGAGTGCAAACCAAGTGCTGTGGGTACAATATAGGTGCATGGCAAATGATATGTGTGGCATAACTATGGGGCACTCGTGTGTGGCATAATTAAAGGGCTCCTGTGTGTGTGGCATAATTAAGGGGCTCCTGTGTGTGTGGCATTATTAATTGGGCTCCAAGGTGAGGCATAATTAATGGGACTCTGGTGTGACATATTTTATGGGGCTCTGGTGTGGCATAATTTATGGGGCTCTTGTGTGTGGCATAGTTATGGAGCTCCTGTGTGTGGCATAGTTAATGGGCTCCTGTGTGTGGCATAATTTGTGGTTCTCCTGTATGCGGCATATTTTGTGGGGCTCCTGTATGACATATTTAATGGGCCATCTGACTGGCATTACTAAGGAATCTGATTGGCATGGTATTGGATGAAATCCAGGGGGGTGACTTTATGAGTAGAGTTGAGCGGACACCTGGATGTTCGGGTTCGCTGGGTTCGGCCGAACTTCGGAAAAAAGGCTTGAACTTGACCCCGAACCCCATTTAAGTCATTGGGGACCCGAACTTTTGGCCACTAAAATGCCTCTAAAAAAGTCCTGGAAAGGGCTAGAGGGCTGCAAAAGGAAGTAAAATGGGGGTAAGAGTAGGACAAGTGCCCTGCAAACAAATATGGATAGGGAAATAACTTCAAATAACATAAAATACATACAAATTAAAAATACAGCTGAGCCATAAAATAGCACTAGATGGAATCTTTGATTTTAGTTTTGGAAGAACATAAATCTAAATCTAAAGCATGGCTGCCAGGAGGATCAACCGAATTATCCATTTGATAGAGGGTTGGAGTGCAGGGTATTCTCTTTCAGTTTATACTAAGTGACCCATAGGTTGAGGAGGCGGTGACCGTGGCGGTGTAGGTGGAGGCGGCGCTGGAGGAGGAGGAGGAGGAGGTAGCCAGAATTTTTCAAAGTGCGCTGTAAGCACAGTATTGGACTGTTCTATTTGACTCTCAGATATGAAGTGCACCGCAAGACGCAGATGTACTATTTACCACCCAAAACTATTCGAATTTTTCAAAATGCGCTGTAAGCACAGTATTTGACGGTTCTATTTGACTCTCAGATATGAAGTGCACCGCAAGACGCAAATGTACTTTTTACCACCCAAAACTATTACAATTTTTCAAAATGCGCTGTAAGCACAGTATTTGACTGTTCTATTTGACTCTCAGATATGAAGTGCACCGCAAGACGCAAATGTACTATTTACCACCCAAAACTATTAGAATATTTCAAAGTGCGCTGTAAGCACAGTATTTGACGGTTCTATTTGACTCTCAGATGTAATACATGTAATGCTATTGCTATTCTATAAACCAAAATAGAGTCACAATTCATAAGAAATTCTTATGAATGGGGAATCTATTTCGATTTATAGAAAGCCAATAGCATTACATACAATGTAATCGCTGAACCCCGAACTCCAACATGAACATACAGTTGAATGTCCGTGTTCGGGTCCGGGGTCCAAAAACCTTAATCTTCGGTACGAACCCGAACAGTTCGGGTTCACTCAACACTATTCATGAGTTACCGCAATGGGTGACACCAACCCTAGTGACGCCTCTGCTGGAAGGTAGTGTCAATGTGCTTTTAAATTGTTATTCAGTGATTGTTTTGACTCTGAGCCTGGAGGCATTTTCAGTGTAGCAGTTTGTGCCACCATAATTTAGTTACTTCTGGCAGCTAATAAAACTGCGAGACTCAGATTCACTTTTAGCCTATGACTAAGTGCTGCTTGCTGGCACAAAACGCGTAAAAGTGAATGGGGTATTTTGGCTTCACCCACTGGTACTCTCTTTATGTGAAGCGCTTCTCAATCTACATTTTTCAGCAACATGTAAGATTCCCTATTTGTACAGTCCTAGCTAGCCTGCACATAGCTAATATAGCTTATCAACTACAGGTGTGTGTGTTATATGTGTAGTGTAATTTAACATGAGGCCTTTTGCTTAAAAATGTTTTAAATGCAATTACATTTCTCAGTCCTATTGTTCCAACCCACTGTGTTGACTACATTCAGACTACTGCCAGGGCTGGTTCTTCCTCCTCTGGCTTGTTTTCTTGGCTGCTGCCCCAGTTGTAGCACAGGCATAGATTCCTGATTCTTCTCCACTGTGAAACCCTGAGTATAGCTCCTTGGCCTACCCGTCCCCTCTCTAATGCCATCAAGGCCATGGGTGTGGTCCTGGTCCCCCTTTCCCCCACCCTGATTCCTGGCTTGCCATAACTTTTTAAAAATGTTTTTTATATAGCAATATGGTGCTAATCTTGCGCTAAATGGTGGACTTATCATGTGCTCACTATTTATATACACATTCCTGGACACTGATAGGCTGTCAGTTAACTGCTATCGAAATTATTAGAATTCACCTGACCTTCAGGGCTCTGAGTTTTGTTTTGAAAATTGGAACTATCTGAACAAACTCCTAAGTTTATTTAGCGATACAGAAAAGCCACTTGTATTTATATTTACATGCTGGATGAGTAAGAAAAAACATTAACAGCGCAGGCTGTTTAGTGTTTGCTTACATGCATAAATTAACTGTATTCAAAGATAACAATCACTATAATTTTGCACATTTTTACTACCGGTATATCTCCAGCAATATAACATTAAGTAAAATGGATTTTTTTTTGTACTCTACTACTGCTAAACTAGTCTGGGAAGAAGTTTAAGTGGGTCTTAAGTCTATTTAGTAGGGCACAGAAAGCCCACAGTCATTTTATGTAATACTCCTGAAGAAAACAAGTAGCACTGCACTTTGTATTAGGTTTTAATTAAAGTAACTCATGTTTTTTTTGTATAATTATATGTTGGTGTGTTTTGTATGCATTACTTTATTTAAAACTAACAATCATCAACACAAATAAATACCTATATTCAGGATTGATTACCTTGTTTCTTTATTATTTTAAAAAGAAATAAAAGTAAGAAAAAATGGTATCATTAGATGAGGATATGAAATGAGGTGATTATCTCACCAGCGGGTGAGTTCTTGAGCATTGGGGGCAGTGCATACTTACCCATGATGTAATCTATAGCTTCTTTTGATTATATATATTTTTTTACCACTGGACTTTTATAATAGTATGTAAATATTTTTAATAAAACAGATGCTTAAACCAGTTTACCAAACTTCCTACCCACATTATAATGTTTACATCTAAAGCTTATAGACATGTGTTTGTACAATCAGTAGAAATTTACAATTTTCATGAATTACAGTATAGTCTTCATCAGTGACAAATTTCATACCGTCGTAAAAACAATGACAACTTTTGTATTTCTGTATACTGTGTGAACTACATAATAATAATACAACAGTGTTTAACCACATAAGGTACATTCAGTTATTCTCTAGTTTACAAGCACATTCCGGCAATGTTACTTTTGCCCAACATCCAGGGGATAATATTACCCAAATTAATGGTACCCATTTATTTTACTTGGAAGGATGAAGAGTCAACCTGTGACAACAACATTTGTATATATTCGACAGATTATTCAGTAGCCCACTGAGCTATCATTTTTATCAACCTTTAGGTTAGAATGTGCATCTTGCATCAACAATAGTAACAATCACAGTAGTATTTTATTTTTGTAAAAGAGACATTTTAAAAGAAAAATATAAATTGCAAATTTCCTGGGTAATGTGAATCATGTTGCTTTTTAACATCTCGGTGCCATTTTTATATACTACCTTTCAATAATCATAAAATATTTCTAAAAATAAACTATATCTGGGAAAACTCTATTTATTTGAAACAGACTTTCAGTCAAACATGACTTTCATTCAATTGATTTATCTATATCAATGTTGTGCAGGGCTTTAAATAACCTTCATTCAGGTCAAATAAAGTATAACATCTGCATTTGATCCCTAGAAAATGTTTTTCCATATAATATGTGGTTTGAATGCCAAATAAAAATAGTAGTTTTAAAGGGGGGCTTTTTTTTTAAATGATAAAGTTAATAAAACTATATGTAAATTAATTTTAATTCTGTGAACTAATTTGGAAATAGTTTCTGTTTATGTATGTGTATTGTGTCCCATTGAATATTATTTGTATATGTCAATTACCCATAATACACTGCTTCAGAAAATGATAGTGCTTTATAAATAAAACTATAATAACAATAACAACAAAAAGGATTGTGTGCTAAAATGCAATCTCACAGCACTGGTTTACCAAAAACCCAAATGAATGTAATTTACTAATGTCATCTATTGCATTTGAACTGAATGTTTGTTATTTAACACCTTCGCGACAATGGATGTGTCAGGCACGTCCTGCCGGATCAACGATCGCGAAAACCGCTTTAATGGTGCTGGTCTATAGCCTCGATGTCGAGGCAATAGCCAGCACCAAAATGTATTTTTCGTGGGAGCCATATTGACGGAGCAGCATGCCCTCTGGAGGTCTGAGCTTTGGTAGTGAAAGTAACTTCACTTCTGTCACTCTGAATATGCTGCTTGACTGCCCCTAGTGGTAGCCAAGGAGCATAGCAATGTAAAATAATTAAAATAAATATTTAATTAGTATAAAACTGTTAGATAGTTAGATAAGCCTATAGGGTGAAAATTAAATAATTTTTAGCATAAGGGATAGGGTTAAAAATTAGTGCTGATAAGATAGCTTTGCTAATAAATGCTCTGACTGCTTTACCTTTTCAAAATTCTGTTTTGCAACAGGGGCATTTCTAGGTTCATATATGATCCGGGGTGGTGAATGCATGGAAGAGCCTTCCAGCAGAAGTGATACAGGTTATAACAGTGATGGAGTTTAATCATACAGTATGTGGGATTCATAAAAGGTTATTAAAACATAAGATAATGCCATGGATCAAATCAGAACGTGCTTGGCAAATAGCAGTAGAATTTAGAAGCTAGTTTTCAGGAGCCAGCCTAGTAATTTTTAGGAGCTGGGAAAATTGTAGTTGCGTAGTTTTATGTAAAACACTCAACAAAGTTAAGAGCCAACTGTAGTAACCCATGGGTCATTCCTGGTATCCATATTCCCCCAAATCACGACCAATTTAAGTGCTACACCACCAGAGTCAACCAAATCAACTCCTCCAGCACCAGACTTTCCTCAAATGGATAGCCCCAGCACCAAATTCCCCTAAATTAATTGCTACTCTACCAAATTCACCCAAATTTTCTTAATTAGTTACCAGACAATCAGATTACCTGAAATTGAATATAGCGGCACCAGATCTCTCCAAATTAATTATCACAGAATCATATTCTCCCAAATGAATTACCACAGCACTAGCAGGGAAAGACTGGCAGTAGGGGCAGTGGGCAAAAACCCCTGGACTGCTCTCTAATCTTTTCCTAAATGGGCTAGCACTGCATCAAATTTCCCTTTTAAATGCCCAAATCTGAATCACTTTAGTATAAATCTCTCTCCTTTATCTTTCAGCAACTCTGTCTTGATTGTCTATCTCTGATGAGATAGCCTTTGCTAGGGCATTTGATACAGTTTCGCACAAAAGTTTTCTGTTGACTGAAATAAGCTTAGGGCCAAACGTGTGTGTGAATAGGCAATTGGCTGAAAGATAGAAAGCATGAGTGGTGATAAATGAGAAGTTCTCAAACTGAACAGATGTGATACGTGGAGTACCTCAGGGATCTGTACTGGATCCTCTTCTTTTTTAATTTGCTTATTAATGTTGTCCCAGTGGCCATAGAGAGCCACAAAAAATGAAGTTGAGTAATACAGTCTGAACTAGATGTGTCTTCACTACAAGAGGATTTGGACAAATTGGATTACTGGGCAGATAAATGGCAAATGAGATTCATTGTAAACAAATTTAAAATTATGCATTTTGGGTATAATAATAAAAATGCAACAAAACATTTAAATGGTGTTTCCTTGGGGAAATTTACAAATTAAATATTTGGGAGTAATTATAGACAAAATACTTTTTTTCGTCCATTGGTGCATTCGTTTTGGACGAAATTCGTTCATTATTTTCATTTTCTATTTTCATTTGTACAAATGGAAAATTTACCATTGTTCATTAGTATAAGAATTTAGATGAAACAGCCGAATTTACGACCGAATGTCATCCAAAAACTAACAGAAATTTTGCCTAAAACAAAAGTATAAGATAGGGGATGAAATTCAGCTCTTTCATGCAAATCCCCCAACTGTATACTAGTATACCTACAAATACAACAACAACAAAAAAAGTTGAAATTTAGTCTGTCAATTACATATAAAACTAAAGTCAGAAATGTAGTTGAAACTGACCCTATTAGTTACATATGCAACTTGAGATGAAAATGAGCCGAAATTAAGCTGAATGGATGAATTCCACAGATCATATCCAAGCCATCAGTCAGTATTAATTTAGGGTTAGTTTTTATTCTGCATAGGATATTGGTATGCAGGATGAAAACGAATCCGAAATGAATACTGAGTGTATAATGACTCTGATCTGTGGAATTTGACAGTTTTGTCAATTAGGCTTCATTTGTATTCATTTTTGTCTCAATTTTGGGTTAAGTTTTGTATGTAACTAACAGATTCAATTTCGACATATCAGAGTGTCAGCATCGAAATTAATGAATGACCGAATGGACAAATGAATTTCGTTCATTTGGCATTAGTTCATTCCACTTTTGTTCGTTTTCGTTATTCGTATGCATGGACAAAAATGCTATTTTTGTCCGACGATGCATTCACCCGAAAATGAATGCATATGTCTAAATAGATCTGAATACTTTTTTAATAAGTCAGAAGACAGAGAGCTATGTATGTTAGTACAGGCAGTAATATTTATTTAGTGCTTATTGATCCAAGGAGAAATCTGATTGCCTTTTGGATTGAAGAAGGATTTTTGTCCCCACTGAAAGCAGAATTTGAAATGGCTGGAATCAGGTTTTTGTTTGCCTTCTTTTGGATCAACACCAGTAAAAAAGGATTAGGAAAACGGTTTAACCTACTGTTTATACTCTATATCAGGTGGAATGATGAAGAGAAGAAGTACAATAGCCAACAAAGCTCCCCCAGACACAGTATATTCATTTGCAGGACCTGCCTACCATTATGGAATCCAAATAGCCAATCACATCCCATGAAGATGAAACCATGTAATAGGGGACCCAGGATCCTCACAGGTGACACCACATTAAGAGGCTCTTAGAACGGAAGGATAATCCTAATATTCCATGGTGGCTACATATTTACTGAGATATAAAATAACTAATCTTTAGCTGAGGATAAATCATTCAGAAATGAAATAATTACATTATAAGTAAATCTCATAGAAAAATGTCACTTTGCACAGTTTTCAAGAATGGAAAAGATTTTAGCTTCTCAATATCATCATATTTTTTTACATATGGTGTTTGAACTTTCTGTCAACCATCAACATTAAAAACAGAGAGTTCATGGTTTACTTCAACCCTAAACTTATACCAAATGTTATGTGTCTTGATGTCTGGCCAGACATGATGTCAGATCAAAGAAGGTATTTTATGGCACAGCAATATCTTCACTCCTTGATAATTTGCAACAAATGCTTTCTAGGACAAATAATTTAAACAGTCCATTATCAGACAGCATAAACAGTAACTATGTTCCATACAATGATAGGGAGAATTGCATTTTCTTCTAATAAGGGAAACTTAAATAACTAATGTAAAAAACATATTGACATTTGTAGGAGAAAGCTACAATGTTTCCAAACCCCTGTATTATATATTCGTATACACTGTGTATTTACTGAAAGACAACTTTGTCCCATGATCCATAAATCAATTAGTTATTCCATTGAGACAACAAAGAATGTGGTTTAAGAAAGGGAGCTGTCATATAATGTAAAATAATTAATTATTTAGCAAAAAAGGGAAAACAATTACAAACACAAATATAGATAATCAGAGAAACACATCAAGCTTAAATCCAATAGCATACCATAAACAAGGTCGTGGTGCATCACCCCTGGGGAAGTCCACCACCAACCCCCAAAATAAACAAGCACAAAAATAGAATTAGAGGAGCACAAACAATATAACTGTAATAATACAGGTGTATAATGTCAAAGTATTTATTGTATAAAAAGATTATCAAGAGTAAATATTAACATAAATAAGTACAAAAAAAGTCTGCTTACATATATACCAATAATAGGAAGAAGAATCAGCTTGACATCAAAAAACAACAAAAATTGCATCAGTAGTAAACAAGACAAGACAAGTGCAAGAGGGTCTACCCGGGTGTGCTCCTCCAAAAAAAATTACATACACACACACACACTGGAAAGATTGACTAGATAACAGCCCCAGGATAACATTTTCTCACTAGCATTTTTTCAGGTTTAATAATAGCGGAAAATTACCCAAGGTGACTTGCAATCTTAAACCCAGAAGTCCAAAACAAAATGGACAGAAAGCGTCTCTGAGTTCTTTACCTAATCATGTATGACTTGTGGACTGCAAAATAGGCTAAATTCAATGCCAGCAGTTAAATGAAAAACTAAGTTAAGTGGCAATATACTTTTTTTTTATTCAAAAACACAGTTAACAGGTGCAGTAAAATCATTAACGTACCTGTTAAAAAAACCTACACAAACACTGAACTGAGTGGTAATTACTGCACAAACAGTGATTCAATGAGCAGTGGTAACCATTAAGGGGCAACTTTTTTTTTTTACACTTTTGCCCATTAACTTACCAACTCAAAAACACAGACCCAGAGCAGGTCTTACGCATTTCAGTCATTTCCAGTCATAGAGACAAAGCACAGGACTTAGGAGAGGCAGATTGATATAACTAAAAAGATTTTACATTTTGCACTACACATTTACTATTACAGAGCATTCATGTAGTGTTAATTATAACAAGACTGTTGTAGCTACTGAAGAGCACATGGCAGGGAGACAAGAGGCGAAAAGGATGGGGAAAGAGGCAGTGGAGGAGGAAGAGCCAGGAATACCTCATGTCTGGAGAGGAAGAAGGATGGCTATTGCTACCCTCGGCAGGGGAATGTTATAACTGCCCTATGATTATGAAAAATAGAGAACATTAGTTACTCCACAAATCAGACACATGAATTAATTTGTATTTTATCAAGATAAAGTATAACATATTGAATCACATAAATTTAGAGTTACTCAGGACTTTTATTTTCACACTCTATGGCCAGTGTAGCTAAGAAAAATAAGTTTGCCTTATGGCTTTATAGTGCGTCCCTCAGGAATTTGTCTTCTGTAAACTGAAAAAAAATCATGTAAATTACTTATCAGGAGTGAAAAAGAGCAGGAGAGGCTATAAGATACAAAAGAGCAATTATGATAACATAAAATGCTAGCATCTTAACATAAATAAATAAAATCTGTCCATCATTAGTGACATTTAAGAAACGCTGATTTCCTAACAAGGATTTCCCTTTAAATATATAAGTGGCTCGAAAGTTCCACATCCTTTGAATGCCATGGAATTAAGCTGTACACATATCCATTTGTCTTTGTAGTAAATATGATTTTTGTCCAGTTCATGGTGTCTAGGTACCTGTGAGGAAATGGAAAATGTAATATTGTGTGTTTACACAGATGGTGTACTAACGCAATTTTTTCATTCTTAAACTGAACATGACACTGTGTCAATCTCTAAGTTAAATATTTGCTACCTTCTTAAGTGCACTCCCTTATTTACTTTCTGTCCAACACAGAACACACGTTACCCTCTGTCTGTGTACTTACTGCTATTTTGATAAGATTTACTCAGAAGATGTGTTTTATTTACATTGTATTTAAGTGATATTTTTTAAGTTGCAATTAAATTAACATTGAACTAGTACTTATATAATACTTAAACAATTAAATATATATATAATTATATGTAGAATACATCACAGAAAACTGATCCAAACAAAGAGCCTTTTAAGAAAACAGGATACTTGATAATTACATAAATATATAAATGCGTGCTTTTGGGTTTGTGTGATAAATGATATATTGTGCAAAAATGTTTATTACTCAAACTGGCTAATTCAGAATATGGAAAGAAAAAGCATAAACAAATTCAATGTTGACTATCATATAATTATCAAAATTATCAATATCCTTCTCAAAATAGTAAAACCAATAAAAACAGTCACACACAGTTATAAATTAGTTTTTGTTAGCTGTGTTTGAGCTGTATTCATATTATATATATATATATATATATATATATATATATATATGTATATATACATATATTATAACTATTTATTTATAATATCACACCTACCCATATGTTCTTGATGTGCTATTTTACCTGGACTCCTGAAACCCCCCCCCCCCCCCCAGACATTGTTAAATCAACATAAGCATCAATAATTATTTAGAAAAAAACAAGGAGGTGGAAGTCCTACTGAGAACAGGCAAAGCTGAAATAGCTAGCTTTATAGAATGTAACCTACAGGCATCACTATTTTTTGCCCACTTGCTCCGTTACAGAGGAGACCTCTCCATTATCATATCAGACTGGTCCCACCCATAAGGGCAGAGTCCACATCCGAAATGTCTGTCAAGCCTCCTCTTATTACTTACAGACACAAAAACAAGGATGTGGGATCCCGATATAGAATGGCCAAAGCTGAAATAGCCATTCCTATAGGCCGTAACCTACTTGTGATGGGCATCACAATTGCTGGCTTGCACCATTATAGAGGAGACCTCTCTTTTAGCATATCAGACTGATCCCACCAATTAGGGCAGACCAGATTTGAACTACCTGGCAAGCCACCTATGCACTAGGAACACAGCAACCGCAGACGTACGTTTCGGCCATCATTGGTCTCATCAGTGTGGTACTGCTTGTGTCCCCTCCTGAGTAGGTTACATAATACCAGGCTGGTTATTTCAGCTTTATCCATTCTCGGTGTGGCACCCAATTATATACCTTGTATGTTCTCTCCTCAGCTTTCCTGTATATATATATATATATATATATATATATATATATATACATGCATTTTGTTTTTATCAGTTTTTAAATATGAAAGACTGTAATACTGTTCTGGCCTTGGTCCCCAGGACATACTTAAAAACGGGAGAAATCTCAATGTATTTTCCCTAGTAAAACACTTTCTAAATAAATAAAATGAATACAGCATTCTTAAAACTTTTCAATGAGTTCGCATACATCAGACTGTATACTTAAAGGACAAACTTACGCAACAAATTTATTTAAATATTTTACATTAACAATTTATATGTTGCATAGACATGCTTAAATGAAAAAAATAAAGTATTTTAATAAGCCTTCTTTGGTTTGTAAAGCTCTATCAGGGAGCTTACTTGTTGTTTAGAATCATAGGTCAAATATGTATCTTGCATGGAATAAATATCTGATCCAAGATTACGAACAACATGTCCCCCTGACAGAGCTATACAGAGCAATGAGGGCTCATTAAAGTACTTCATTTGTATTCTTTCATTAAAGCAATTGTATTTTAAACATCTACAATTGTTGAAATATTTCAATGAAACAAATACTATATGGACAAACGTATTTGGACCCCTTTTCAATACACCAACAGGAACATTAATGATATTGCATTTTAAATATATATGGCGTTGGTCCCAATTTGCAAACATAACAGCTGAGACTCTTCTGGGAAGAATGTTTGCCCATTCATGCAGTAGAGCATTTCATAGGTCAGGCACTGATGTTGGAGGAAAAGGCCTGTATTCCAATCTCCATTCTAGTTCATACCCAATGTGTTCAGTAGGGTTGAGTTCAGGGATTTGTGCGGGCAAGTCGAGTTCTTCCAAACCAAACTCATCCAACCATGTCTTTATGGACCTCGCTTTGTGCAATAGGGCACAGTCATGCTGGAATAAAAAAGAACCTTGCCCATATTATTCCCATTGTACAAAATGTATTGGTATCCTAAAGCATTAAGATTTCCCTGTACTGGAAGAAAACCCCCATATCATTATCCCTCCTCCACCAAACTTTACAGTTGGCATAATGCAGTCAGGCAGGTAACGTTCTCCTGGAATTTGCCAAATCCAGAACATCAAACTACAAAACAGTGAAGACTCCACAGCAGTGGCGTACCTACCACTTGTGCAGGGGTCGTAGCTGCGACCGGGCCTGTCACTCCGCCCTGCGACCCCTGCACAAAAAAATAAAAAATAAATGTAAAAAAAAATGAAAAAAAAAATGTGCGGGAAAACGGGGCAGCTGCAAAGGGCCCATTCATCCTTGGAGCCCAAGGCAGCTGCCCCGTGGGCCCCCGCTACCCGTGCCAGTACTTACCTCCTTGCTGCTGTCTCCCGGTGCAGTTCCGTGGCTGTGAGGGAAGCGTTGTTCGCTCCCCTCCAGCGGCGCGGACCGATAAAGTTTGTTCAAACTTTTTTTTAAAACATACTTTATTGAAGCCTCGCGGCTGAAGGAGAGCGCACAACGCTTCCCTCACAGCCACGGACCTGCACCGGGAGACAGCAGCAAGGATGTAAGTACTGGCACGGGTAGCGGGGGGAGGAGGGTGGCATAACGAGCATACTGAGGAGCAATATCCTGGCATATTAATTGGCAAAATCGTGGCATAAAAATTGGCATAATCCTGACATATTAATTGGCAATATCCTGGCATATAAAGTGGCAATACCCTGGCATATTAATTGGCTATATCCTGGCATATAAAATGGCAATATCCTGGCATATAAAGTGTGAATACCCTGGCATATTAATTGGCTATATCCTGGCATATAAAGTGGCAATATCCTGGCATATAAAGTGGGAATACCCTGGCATATTAATTGGCTATATCCTGGCATATAAAGTGGCAATATCCTGGCATATAAAGAGTGAATACCCTGGCATATTAATTGGCTATATCCTGGCATATAAAGTGGCAATATCCTGGCATATAAAGTGGGAATACCCTGGCATATTAATTGGCTATATCCTGGCATATAAAGTGGCAATATCCTGGCATATAAAGTGGGAATACCCTGGCATATTAATTGGCTATATCCTGGCATATAAAGTGGCAATATCCTGGCATATAAAGTGGGAATACCCTTGCATATTAATTGGCTATATCCTGGCATATTAAGTGGCTATATCCTGACATATCAATTGGCAATATCCTGGCATATAAAGTGGCAATACCCTGGCATATTAAGTGGCTATATCCTGACATATTAATTGGGAATACCCTTGCATATTAAGTGGCTATACCCTGGCATATTAATTGGCAATACCCTGGCATATTAAGTGGCTATATCCTGACATATTAATTGGCAATACCCTGGCATATTAAGTGGCTGTATCCTGGCATATTAATTGGCAATATCCTGGCATATTAATTGGCAATATCCTGGCATATAAAGTGGCATTATCCTGGCATATAAAGTGGCATTATCCTGGCATATTAATTGGCAATATCCTGGCATATTAATTGGCAATATCCTGCCATATTAAGTGGCTATATCCTGGCATATTAATTGGCAATCTCCTAGCATATTAAATAGCAATATCCTGGCATATTAAGTGGTAATATCCTGGTATAATAATTGGCTATATCATGGCTTATTAATTGGCTATATCCTGGCATATTAATTGGCTATATCCTCGCATATTAAGTGGCTATATCCTGGCATATTAATTGGCAATATCCTGGCATATTAATTGGCAATATCCTGGCATATTAAATGGCAATATCCTGCCATATTAAATGACAATACCCTGGCATATTAAGTGTCAATAGAGTGGCAAAATCCTGGCAGATTAAAATGGGAAAAGAATGGCATATTGAGGGGCAAAATACTGTAATATTAAATGGCAAAGGAATGGCATATTAAATGGCAAAAGAATGGCATAATGCTCGTTATGCCACCCTCCTCCCCCCGCTACCCGTGCCAGTACTTACATCCTTGCCGCTGTCTCCCGGTTGCCAAATAATATGCCAGGATAAAGCCACTTAATATGCCAGGGTATTGCCAATTAATATGTCAGGATATAGCCACTTAATATGCCAGGGGATTTCCAAATCAAAACCTATGTGGCCTACCAGTAACGTAAGACAGGAAATACCAAACAATGAAATGGCATTGAAACATTCCTCCAAGCTATACATGTTAAGATGCTTTAACCTTTCCTAGTAAGTTTTATCCTTCAACCCATGAACCAGTTTTGTAGCCCTTCTCTGAACTCTCTCTAAAGTATCAGTACTGCGTACAATTCTCCAAGTGAGGTCTCACCAATGCTCTGTACAATGGCATGAGCACTTCCCTCTTTCTACTGCTAATACCTCTCCCTATGCAAACAAGCATTCTGGTAGCATTTCCTGCTGCTCTATTGCATTGCTTACCTACCTTTAAGTCCTCTGAAATTATTACTCCTAAATCCCTTTCCTCAGATGTTGAGATTAGGAGTGTACCAAATGTTCTACATTCTGCTTTTGGGTTTTTACGCCCAAGGTGCATAATCTTGTACCTGTCCACATTAAATGCCAGTTGCCAAAGCTCTGGCTCTAGTTTAGCTAAATCATTTGCCATTTGGCTTATCCCTCTATGAACATCAACCCTGCTGTTAATCTTTGTATCATCAGCAAAAATACATACTTTTCCAACAAGACCTTCTGCAATATCACTAATAAAAATATTAAAGAGAATGAGTCCAAGTACAGATCCTTGAGGTACCTTACTAGTAACAAGACCTTGCATCGAATATACTCCATTGACTACAACCCTCTGTTGCCTGTCACTCAGCCATTGTCTAATCCATTCAACAATATTTAAATCCAAACTTAAAGATTGCAGTTTATTGATAAGCCTTCTATGTGCGACAGTGTCAAAAGCCTTACTGAAGTCTAGGTAAGCAATGTCTACTGCACCACCCTGATCTATTATTTTAGTCACCCAATCAAAAAAATCAATAAATTAGTTTGGCATGATCTCCCTGAAGTAAACCCATGCTGTCTCTGATCTTGACATCCATGTGATTTTAGATGTTCAACAATTCTACTCTTTAACAAGGTTTCCATTGTTTTCCCCACTACTGAAGTAAGACTTACTGGTCTATAGTTGCCTGCCTCCTCCCTACTACCTTTCTTGTGAATAGGCAGAACATTTGCTAATTTCCAATCTTCTGGGACTACTCCCATTAACAATGATTGGTTAAATAAATCTGTTAACAGTTTTACTAGTACACCACTACGTTTTTTTAAGAACTTTGGATATATCCCATCAGGGCCAATCGACTTATTTGTCTTTACTTTAAACAGCTGAAGTAAAACCTCTTCCTCTGTAAACTTACATGCATCAAAGGACTCATTATACTTTTTCCCTAAATGAGGTTCCTTACCCTCATTTTCATTTGTAAAAACTGAACAAAAATATTCATTAAGGCTAGGCCTTTATCCTTTTCTACATAGCATCCTTCTTTGGTTTTAATCTAACTAATCCTTGTTTTATTATCCTTTTCTCATTTATGTAAATAAAAAAATGTTTTATCCCCCTTTTTCACCAACTAAGCTATTTTCTCTTCTGCTTGTGATTTGGAAGCTTTTATAGTTTGCTTTCCCTCTTTCTGCCTACTCTTTTAGATCTTTCTATCTTCCTCACTCTAGTTTTTTTTTATAATTACTAAATGCTAGCTTTTTGTTTTTTTACTATATTGGCCACCTCTGCAGAGTACCACAGTGGTTTCTTCAATTTTTTGCTCTTACTGACAAGCCTAATGCAATTTTCTTTTGCCTGCAGTAGTGCAACTTTTAGACAATCCCATTTCTCCTTGACTCCATTTAATTTGCTCCAGTCTGATAATCACTCCATTACACATAATCTAATTTTAGAAAAGTCGGTTTTTCGAAAATCTAAAACACTTTTTGTGTGGTGTGACTGCGTCACTGCTCTTATATTACACCCCACTGACTGGTGATCACTAGATCCTAAACGTTCACCTACAGTAATATCAGATAGCTAATCTCCATTTGTCAACACTAAATCTAATAAGGCCTGCTTTCGGTTTGGCTCCTCAACTACTTGCTTTAGAGAAAATGCAAGTAGGGAGTTTAGGATATGTGTACTCCTGGTGCAAATCTCCTGGTGCAAATAGCTATTTTAGATTTACAGTCAGGAAGATTAAGGTCATCCATGATGATCACTTCCCCCTTCATTGTCAATTTAGCTATTTCCTCTACTAGTAGATTATCTAACTCCTCTATTTGTCCAGGGGGCCTATAAATCACATCTACCCGAGTTCCCGTATGATTTCCAAATTCTAACGTAATCCAAATTGACTCTATGTTCGCCTCACTAACTTGTATTATGTTAGATTTTAAGCTATCCCTCACATACAAGGCCACCCCTCCCCCTTTCTTGCCTTCTCTGTCTTTTCTTTATAAAGAGTTCCCTGGTATTGATATATCCCAGTCATTTTTTTCATTATACCATGTCTAGACACTAAATCTACATTTTCAGTTGCCAATATTGCAACAAGTTCATGGATCTTATTCCCTGAACTGCGAGCATTTGTAGACATGACCCTAAGCGTATTTTTCAGCACACTGACTACAGGCACCTTCTGTCCTTGTTTTGGGGGACAATTGGATTGATGTTTTATTGCCATTATACCCCCTCTTTTAGTTTAAAAACCTCCTAGCAAAACCTCTGAACTGCTCACTAAGAACACTTGTTCCCTTTTGATAAAGATGCAAAACCATCTTCTATGTACAGTTCATTTCTATACCAAAGAGAACTACCAAGAGAAACAAAGCCAAATCCTTGGTGTCACCACTGTCACTTCCAAAAGAGGTGGTGCTATCAAATACAATAGATGCATTCAAAAGAGGTTTGGATGTTGTTGTTTTTTAAAAGCAGGACATAAAGGGCTATTAATAATGGAATATGTATTAATAATAGAGCTTGTTGATCCAAGGAGAAAGATAATTTCCTTTTGGAGCCAACAAGGAATTCTTTTCCCTAGGTGGCAACATTCGAAATAGCTTACTTAGGGTTTTTTGCCTTTTTTTTGGATCAAAAGCAGTTATGATAGGTAGAATTGTTGAACTTGATGGACTTTTTTCACCCTAAATTACTATGTTACAGTGTATACAAAATTTATATTTTCAGCATGCTCACATCTGATTGGTAAGCTTCATTTTATACATTTATATTTTTTGAACCCCTACTGTTCCCTAATTAGTCAGGAGGAGGTACTTTGGCTTAGAGGGCTATTGAAATTCTCCATCTTGCTTTGCACATCACCTGTGATAGCCCATGCGTTCCTAGGCACTATAGTTGCGGTTTTCTATTTTCTTTGGTTCTCCAACGCTGACTCGGCTTGTCTGACCACTCCGTATCTCTCCAAATCGGAACAGGCTTATCTGACCGCTCCGTATTTCTCCAACACTAAGCTGGCTTGTCTGACCCCTTTATATCTCTCCAATGCTGATCCTGCTTGTCTGACCACTCATTATTTCTCCAACACTATCAGACTTGTCTCTCCGTTTTCCTGCTGCCAATCTCCAGCCCTGTTCTATGTGGGTGGGGTTCATCTTCTTCCCATCTCCCAATCAACGAATCAATGCAAGGAAGTATCATGCCTGTCCTCTTGATCTTAGATCTCGGAAACAGCACACAGTCGTCCATGGTCCTGTTACAGCTCTCTACAGGATTGGGATATTTCTCCTTTCAACTTTGCATCTTCTGCAATTCCTTCAGTGTACCCATCAATCTAACCTGATGCTTTCCAGCTTCGGGGACAGACTGGGGAACAGAGACATACTTCAGGGAGCATGGGAGGAATAGATGGGGAGAAAGATAGACATTGAAAAAGAGAAGCAGACTTTGGGGGATGTGGGGAGACAAGTAGGAATTATAGCAATAAAGACAGATAAGGGGGATTGAGTACAGAGAAAAAAAAGTCAATGGAGAGATGGGGGAAAGAGACAGATCAGGAGAAGATGTAAAAAAGACAAGGGGGATGGTGTAGAGAGAGACAGAGTCAAACAAAATGTTGGGGTGAAGCGAGAGACCCAGAAGGAGAAAGAGACTTCTCTCTGGCAGATTGTATACTTAGGGAAGCTATATAGCACCATGTGTATGTCTCTGGAAAATGGCATACTTACAGAAGTTGTGCAGCACCATGCTGTGTATAAAAAAAAAAAAAAAACATAATTAAAAAATACAGGCTTTTGGGGTGTATAAAGAAAGATGGTAGGTTGGTGCATAGGCTATGCCCGGGTGCCCTATATGTAGGATACACCCCTGCACTGGAAGAGATTGTGGAGGTAGAAGAGAGAAGTGGGAGAAGATATAGAGTAGAATGCACAAAACAGGCTATAGAAAGTTACAAAAGATAGTGAGAAAAGCTGTGTGCATTATTGATTGGAATGGAATCTCCCCAAAGCTTGTTCTGTCAGGAGGATTATACACAGCCTGAAATAAACGAGGTAGCTTTAGGCAAATTGACTTGCTCTGAAACAAGTTATAACATTAAAAAACTAGGTTCTATTTATGTGAATGTACATATTTTTTTTTAGCTTGCACTCCTATCAGATGTTTTGTTATAAACCAGGATTGTTTCCCCCTTTTCATTCCAAACATCAAAATACAGTATGTCATTTTGTATAATTTACTGCCTCGGAGGCTCCTTTAATTGTGGACTGTAAAATAGACCACTCAACTAAATTCCCCTAGGTATGGAAATATATATTTCAGTGAGTAACTTGCAATGTAATTGTTCCATCTGCACTAAATATGATTTACTACATAGTGTTTGACAAGTGGAATTAAACTATCGATGAATAACTGCTTGAACTCTATCTAAAATAGGAAATTATCTTACAGACTTTAGATGTAGTTAAGATATAGTGTCTGCTGCTTTTACAAAAAATAAAAAACCCTATATGAGAAGAAAAGGAATGATAATCTACCCTACATAAAGGGTTTACATTAACCCCTTCTCGACACATGACGTGCCTGTTCATGCGGTAAATGGCGTATAGGCATAAAATGGTAAAGCTATGCCCAACAACAAATTTGTATAGTTATGCCCAACATCAAATGATACAGCACCAGCATTTGCTCCACCAGGACAAGATAAGAAATCACTTCCCTAGATCTGTTACTGTTGTTTGACTGTTCCTAGAAGTTCCTGTAGGCTCAGAGCACCACACAGTCGTATAGATTGCTTGCCTTTCAGAAACACTCAAGTTGTAATCTTTATAATGTCACTAGAACACAGGCAATAAAACCACTTTTTAGCTTTTAAATGATAAAAAACCTGTTAAATAAGAAATGATAATTGTCATTTGAAAATGGACAATATGTTGTGTTTCAAATAAGAGAGACATAATGAGGGACATTACTTAAAAAAAACGCAAATATATTTTATGTGCAAAACTATTTTGTGCTTTGCTCCTATTGCAATGTACTAAACATTTATCACTCAAATAGTACATATGAGCAAATTGCGAATAAAAACGGGCATAATTGCGAATAAAAACAGGCAAGTTTGCGAATATTTTTTCTACTTCTTTTCATAGCACTTGCTAAAAGCTGGTGTTATTTTTACACACAAATAAGAATTATTCTTCACAAAATATTCGAAAAACTCTTTAGCATGTGCAAATATAATCACAATTTATTAGCGCAACCGGAAAAATGCACTCTAAATAAAAATAAATGGAAGAGGCGCAAATCAGGAAATGTTTTGAATGTTTTCAATTACTTTGAAGAATGGCAGTATACACAAATATAATAGACATTGTAGTTGACAGCAGTTAGAATGCCACACGTATACATCTTTTACAATTGTTTGTAAAGTTTTTTGCCACTTTCCTAGCTTTGTTCAGTGTATCAATTAGTAACTTCAAAGAGGTCTGGAATTAAAATATTTCTTTTATTGGAATGGATAGCAGAGTTTTATAAATGTGAATTACAACTGAGATGATGAACTGACTATCAAGCTATTTTCATTTTTAAATTATCCGATTACCTTGGCAGTTATTGACAACAAATTTCATTAGGTAAATCTAATTGGAATTTGAGAACACTGTAATATATTTAACAATCTTTGAGTAAATAGACCTAAGTGATTTTTTCATTACATCATACATTATAAAGTTTCACCAAACAAATCAGAATCACAAGATGCAGTTTACTCTTTATTTGCATTGCATTATTTCAGTCACTAAGGGAAAGAATGTGTCAAGCTAATCTCCCTCATCTGTCTGCCTGGTGAGTTATCTGGCAGCTGAATTTAACAGTGTATTGAAGAGAATTCTAAAACTCTGTTTATATATACATTTTTTATAATGTGGAAGCTCTGAGCTGATAATTTGATTTAAGATGAGAGTGTTTCTACTGTGACTGCAACAGATTGGAAGATTGCTCAATTTTTCTGTTAATTTTCAAAGAACGCTCATGGATGTTTATGAACTAATCCTATGAGAATTTGTTAAAAGCAGCGAAGTGCTTATCGTATTTTTGGCCATTTTGATATGTGCACTTGCATTCCTGTGTGTTAGTAAAGTGATCAACTCTTTGCTGCAACAAAGCTGTCGAACTTGGTGAAGTCCGAGGAGGAGCTGACAATTGTTTTGTGGCTTGTCCAGACCATGGGGCCTTGTCATGTGATGTTGCTTTTTGTCACCCTAGGTGAAGATGGACATTGCCGCCCCATCCACGTAGTGTTACCATTTCAGCATTGGTATAGTTAAAGCAATATAGTTAGCAATGCACAGATGTGGTACAGTATAACTCCTATTAGAATTCAGTCGGTTATACAGGACAGCTCTAATCAATGTATAGTTAGCCAGACAGATAAGTATACTTTAAGTGGTACAGCATAGCTCCCATCACAATAGAGTTAGACATATCTGGTCTGAATAAACTTAACTGTCCCAATTAAATAGAAAAATCTTAAATATGCCACATACAGGAATCCATTAATTATGCCACCTACAGAAGCCTGTTAATTCAACCAATCGGCCCCCAGACTTGGCAACAGGACTTACCCCAATACGCTGATTGCATTAACAGGACTTGCTTGAGTGTCTTTCTGTGTTCATGCTTGTCATATCTTTCTCTGGCCCCTCAAGCTCCCCATGTCTTTCTCTGTCCACTTATGTCTTTCTGTCTCCTATGCTTTTCTCTGACCCCCCTGTTCCCCATTTTTTCTCTATGCCCCAATGTCCTTTCCTCTTCTTCCCATCCTTTTCTCTCCACACATGCCTTTCTCTATCCTCTGAAGCACCCCATGCCTTTCTTTCTCCCACAGATGCTTCCCATGTCTTTATTTGACCCTTTAATGTTTTTTTGATGTTCCCCCATGTTCCTTTTCTGTCACCCCGTGTTTTTTTCTGTCCTCCCGTATTTTTCTCTACCCCTCATGCCTGTCTTTTCCCTCTGATCCTCCTCATGTCTTTCTATGAACCGTTAATATTATTACATGGAGGAGCTGGAGGACTTGCAGCTACCCGGCATACTAGGTGACAAGAGGAGATGTAGTGCAGGTTCATTCATAGCGGTGTCTCTCCTACCTCCATAACTGCAGCCTGCGGTGATCTCCCCCTGTGGATCTGCGCCCTAGGCCGTTGCCTACCTTGCCTATAGGTAGCACCAGCCCTGGCTGCGGGGACACAGCTAGTATAGCAGAAGAACGGTGTTGATACATAACAATTCATATACATAACACATCAATGAATATTCTATACTTACGGCCAGGTTAGTCTGTGCCGTTGCCTACCTTGCCTATAGGTAGCACCAGCCCTGGCTGCGGGGACACAGCTAGTAAAGCAGAAGAACGGTGTTGATACATAACAATTCATATACATAACACATCAATGAATATTCTATACTTACGGCCAGGTTAGTCTGTGTCTGCAATACAGTCAACCCCCAGGACGGTTTCAGCCCCCATGTTTTTGAAACTGAAAACAGACCGGATACACCAAACTGAAAATAGCCTCTATTATCCACTTAGACTTATATGGGATAGAGGCTCATTTCAGGAGGAATTTGAAATGGAATAATAAATAGATAATAATTAAATAATAATAAAAACACTACCACTTTTGGAAACTGGGGCTTCTGGTGGCAAATAAAAATAAGTTAAAATGGTTCCTTTCCAAAGGGTGCCCGCTGAAATAAATATTATACATTTGTTTTCTAGCATATTGCATTAGGATGTTATGATCTCCCTTACAGGTCTCAGTTTGTGATGTTGCTGTGGTGTTAATACATATCAATTGATATACATAACACTTCAATTAATTTTCTATACTTAAAACCAAGTAAGTATGTGTTGACAGCACCCTCAACCTGAGGACAATTTCAGTCCCCATGACCAGGAATTGCTCCACCAGAAGGTCAGTTAGCTCTGGAGGGCCATAGACAGAGCAGCACCAGGGTGATGGCTGCATTGGATAGTTTCCTCTTCACTTCTCTCTTGATATCGGAGTAACTAAAATATAACAGGAGAACATTGCTGTTGGTACCTTATCAATCATTTGGACATGTTATTAAATTTATATATATATATATATACATGTGTCTATACATCTTGTGTACATCTATCTATCTATGCATCTATCTATCTATAACATGTGCTACATCAACTACAAGTATGTGAGTTAGGTGTGTATTGCAGTTTAACATGTGGCCTTTGGTGTAATAGTATTTTAAATGGAAAAATAGGGGGTAGGGAACTACTAGTCACTGGAAGGGCTATATAGAAGGTACAGGTGCAAACAAAGTACTGCTTATATGCTCTCTAATAAAGGGCATATATGAGAAACAACAAAATATACAAAAAAAGCAGACATGCACACTGAGAGTATATAATAAATATCAATTTATTGTGAGTAAGGTAATATACTGACGATCAGATACAATATATATGGGAGATCGAAAGGGATAATTGTGCGCAGGGTAATAGAGAGAAACACAAAGTGGCAAAAAATGCTGTGGGAAAAAAATGTAAATATATAAGAGCCGGAGAAAAAAAAGTTAATGTGGAGAAAAAAATAGGCAAAAGCATAAAAAATAGTAAATACAGAAAAAAGGGTGTCAGGTCCCGCCGCGCAGCTCCTCTCCGGAGTACCCAGTCCTCGCTGGATGTCACGGAGTAGCAGGGGACCTGTGCTCTGTATCGGCGGCTTCTCTTCCAGCGCGCGTCACCAACGACGGTGCACGCGCCCCTCCTCTCTGCAGCATCATCCAAGCCGGCACGCGCGTCATGACGTCACCAGGCGCGAAGTTTAAAAGGAATCACCAAGCTGAATACTGTGCTTGGTGATTCTTGCTCATGTACTGCCTATATTGCGTACCTGCCTTTCTGTCTCCCCGTTACCGACCCGGATTGTCTATTATTGTTCCCTGCCTTCTCCTACCCGACCCTGGATTGTATTACTGGACTACCTGCCTGCCTATACCCTTGACCTGGATTGTATCACTGGACTACCTGCCTGCCTATACCCTTGACCTGGATTGTTTTACCGATTACCTGCCTGCCTATGCCCCGGACCTCGGATTTCTAACTACTCTTGCTGTTGTATGCTGTGTATTAACCACCTCCTTGCTGAACTACTGCAGTACCTTGTGGATTACTAAACTGCTCCTCTCTGCTGTATATTATCGTATCCTGGTGAGTACCTTACACTCTATACCTATATTCCTGTACCCGTATCCTGACCTCCTATACCAAACCTTACATAATCACCAAGCCAAAAAATGGAGGCCACGGGGTTAACAGACGCCATCTCAGCCTTGACACAGCAATTAGCTGCGCTGAATCAGACCGTACAAGATCTCCAGTCGGGTCAGAATCAATTGCAACATCAATTGCAGCAACTTCAAGCCAGCCATACCAGTCATCCAGAACCAATCATGGCACCCCCAGTACCTTCTCAATTTCCCATGGAAGGAGCCACTGCACTGGAACCCCAGGTTGTGCTACCTGAAAAATTTTCTGGGAATCGATCTAAATATCGGACTTTTGTCACCTCCTGTCAAATATTATTTAATCTACGACCCAGGACCTATGCCTCTGACTATGTTAAGGTTCATACGGTAATATCTTTATTAACTGAGGAGCCACAGCTCTGGGCTCATCATTTATTACACGTGAACAGTCCACTACTTGAATCATGGGGTTCTTTTAAACAGGCCTTGGACTCCCTCTATGAAGATCCTTTTAGAGTTTCATCAGCTACCACCACTATACGAACCCTTCGTCAGGGTCGACGACCCGTGGAAGAGTACATAACCGAATTCAGAAGAATTGCTTTAGAAACAACCTGGAATGAATCTGCATTATTAGATCAATTCCGTTTGGGACTTTCGGATGCCTTAAAGGATGAACTAGCACGTGTCGGAATACCCACCTCTCTGGATGCCTTAACCAGACAAGTAACTCAGATAGACAGAAGACTGAGAGAAAGAAGAGCAGAGAGGCATTCCTCTTTACCTACCTCTAGTTCTCCACATTTCTTCCCCACTGAGCCGTCTCAATCTTCTTCTACTACGGAGGAACCCATGCAAATTGGGTTGACGAGAGGCCCCTTATCTCCTGAAGAAAAAGCAAGGCGTAGGGCCCAGAATTTGTGTCTATATTGTGGCAGAGCAGGCCATATGTATAAGGAGTGCCGAGCCAGACGACGCCTACCACAGGGTAAGTCCATACAAATAGACCAGAAATGCCCTGCTGTACGTACACCCCATTTATCCATCTCTCTCTCCCTACAGTGGACTAACAACCCTATCATGGTATCAGCAATGATTGACTCTGGGGCCAGCGGTTGCTTCATTGATGGTGAATTAGCCAAGACCCTGTCCCTTCCTCTCCGGCTAAAACCCCAACCATTGCAGATACAATTAGTGGATGGTAGTCCTTTGAAAACAGGACCTATCACTCACGAAACCGTTCCCCTCATCGTTACCATTGGGGACAATCATAAAGAATGGCTCCAATTTGACGTGGTACCCACACCTATTTTTCCAGTCATCCTGGGACTCCCTTGGCTTCGATCTCATAATCCTGTCATAAACTGGGAGACCGGAACCTTCGTCTTTTCGTCCACGTATTGTACCACCAGATGCCTCCCTGAAGCTACGTTATGTGTTACCCAAGATAATCAGACACCTTCTGGACTACCGGCAAGTTATCTACAGTTCTGTGATGTTTTTGAAAAGAAAAAGGCTGACATTCTACCACCTCATCGGAGTTATGATTGCCCGATCGAGTTACTTCCCGGCGCCTCCATACCGTTTGGAAGAATTTATCCTTTGGCAGAACCAGAACTCTCATCACTCAAGGCTTATATTGATGAGAATTTGGCAAAAGGTTTTATCAGACCTTCGTCCTCCCCAGCCGGAGCAGGAATATTCTTCGTCAAAAAGAAAGATGGTGGATTGAGGCCTTGCATTGACTACCGGGAACTGAATAAGATAACTACGAAGAACAGATATCCCCTTCCTCTCATATCTGAATTGATGGATCGTTTACGTACGGCACAAATATTCACTAAAATCGATCTCAGGGGAGCGTACAATCTGGTAAGAATCCGCAAAGGGGATGAATGGAAAACCGCCTTCAGATCTCGCTATGGTCACTTCGAGTATCAAGTCATGCCCTTCGGCCTTTGTAACGCACCCGCCACCTTTCAGCACTTCATTAATGATATATTTCATGACATTTTGGATCAATTTGTGATTGTCTATCTGGACGACATTCTCATCTACTCCTCGTCCCTACCCCAGCATCGCCATCATGTACAGACTGTATTATCACGTCTCCGTCAACACAAACTGTACGCTAAGTTGGAAAAATGTATTTTCGAAACTACAACTGTAGAATTTCTGGGCTTTATACTATCCCCCAATAATATCCGAATGGATCCAAAGAAAGTGGATGCTATTCTCCAATGGCCCATACCCACTGACAGGAGAGCCGTCCAGAGATTTGTTGGATTTGCAAATTTCTATAGGAAATTCGTCCGGAATTTCTCCAAACTTGTACAACCTATCACCATCCTCACTTCAAAAAATAGCAGGTTTGAATGGACAATGGCTGCCCAAGACGCCTTCGATACCCTAAAGTCGAGATTTACCACGGCTCCCGTCCTGGCTCTTCCTGACCCTTCTACCGCCTACACCTTGGAAGTTGATGCTTCCGATACTGCTGTTGGGGCAATACTATCGCAACGGCAGAACTATGACAGTCGTCTACATCCAGTTGCCTTCTTCTCTAGAACACTATCCAGTGCTGAACGTAATTACGATGTGGGAGAACGAGAATTATTAGCGATAAAACTCGCATTGGAGGAATGGCGTCATCTACTGGAGGGAGCGACATACCCTATCACGGTTTACACTGATCATAAGAACTTAGAATATCTGAAAACGGCTAAACGCCTCCAACCTCGTCAAGCCCGATGGGCCTTATTCTTTGTTCGATTCCAACTACACATTACCTTTTCGGCCTGGCTCACGCAATGGGAAGGCAGATGCACTATCGAGAATGACGGAACAAGAAGATGCAGTACCGTCAAACAACCACACTATCTTACAACCTAACCATTTTTTGGCAATGACTCAATCCGTCTGGGACACTCTACGAACCCATTCCTCTACCTTGACATCGCCTCCACTACCTCTGTTACAACTGAGACAAGGATTATACTATCACAAAGATAAAATATACGTTCCGTCTGAAGTTCGTCCTCTCATTCTCAAGACATTCCACGATACCCCGACAGCAGGGCATGGAGGAATCCGACAAACCAAGGACCTAATCCTGCGCACCTTTTGGTGGCCATCCTTGATAAAAGATGTGATGAATTTGCATACAACAATCATATCCATTGCTCCCTGAAAATGTCCCCATTTTTTGCCAGTTACGGGTTCCATCCCTCCATGCTCCCTGGTTCTCCTATGACTGGTCTCGTTCCCTCTGCGGATGTTCATGTGCGTAACCTTGTCAGTACTTACTCCATGATTCGTACCACCTTACGTCGTGCTCAACTACAGTACAAGTTCTTTGCTGATCGTCACCGTTCCCCGGCTCCTTCCTATCATGTAGGTGATAAAGTGTGGCTCTCTACTAAACATCTGAAATTGTCCTGTCCTACCCGCAAATTGGGCCCTAGGTTCATTGGTCCTTTCTCTATTCTGGAACTTATCGGGCCTCTGGCTGTGAAATTGCAACTTCCCTCCTCCATACGAGTCCACCCTGTCTTTCATTCCTCGCTTCTCAAACCCTGGTTACCCAATCCTTATCCTGACAGATGTGTTCGGCCTCCTGCTCCGATTCTTGTTGATGGAATCGAAGAATATGAAGTGGAAGAGATCCTGGATTCTAGACTCCATAGAGGTCAATTGCAATACTTGGTGCATTGGAAAGGATACGATTCTGCTGATCGCTCATGGGAACCAGCCAAAGAAGTCCATGCGAGTGATCTGGTTCGTGCCTTTCATGCCTTACACCCATCCAGACCTTGTCCTTCACGGGCCCGGAGGTCCCGCCTTGGGAGGGGGATCTGTCAGGTCCCGCCGCGCAGCTCCTCTCCGGAGTACCCAGTCCTCGCTGGATGTCACGGAGTAGCAGGGGACCTGTGCTCTGTATCGGCGGCTTCTCTTCCAGCGCGCGTCACCAACGACGGTGCACGCGCCCCTCCTCTCTGCAGCATCATCCAAGCCGGCACGCGCGTCATGACGTCACCAGGCGCGAAGTTTAAAAGGAATCACCAAGCTGAATACTGTGCTTGGTGATTCTTGCTCATGTACTGCCTATATTGCGTACCTGCCTTTCTGTCTCCCCGTTACCGACCCGGATTGTCTATTATTGTTCCCTGCCTTCTCCTACCCGACCCTGGATTGTATTACTGGACTACCTGCCTGCCTATACCCTTGACCTGGATTGTATCACTGGACTACCTGCCTGCCTATACCCTTGACCTGGATTGTTTTACCGATTACCTGCCTGCCTATGCCCCGGACCTCGGATTTCTAACTACTCTTGCTGTTGTATGCTGTGTATTAACCACCTCCTTGCTGAACTACTGCAGTACCTTGTGGATTACTAAACTGCTCCTCTCTGCTGTATATTATCGTATCCTGGTGAGTACCTTACACTCTATACCTATATTCCTGTACCCGTATCCTGACCTCCTATACCAAACCTTACAAAGGGTGATATGGAAAAAAGGATAATGGTGGAAAGCACAGGGGATGACCGCAAAAAATGCCTGAATAGCTGGCTTACCACATATACTGACTAACTAAATTTTTTGCCATTTATATATTGAAATCATTTTTGTTGATTCCTCTTGCCCTCCTTAGCAATTGTTGTTTTCATTCTGCAATTTAGCTAATTTAATTGTCTTTTCACAGTCTTTGTTGGCTTCTCTATATTTTTGCAAATGCCTCTGCTGATCCCTTTATGATGTTTAAATGCTACTTTCTTTTTATTTATTTCCTGATTTACCTTACTGGCTAGCAATAATGTTTTCAGTTTGCTTCTTTTATATTTGTTACCAAAGGGTATACATTTACATGTGTATTTTTGTAGTGTTAGTTGAATGTATTCCACTTACCTTCTGTGATTTTTACCAAAAATAATCCATCACAGTCAACAAGACCAAGGGTTGTATTAAACCTACTAAAGATGGCCTTTCTAAAATTCTGTGTTTTGGTGGGACCCATACCAATTTGCCTTTTTGAATTAATCTCAAAAGATACCAAGTTATGGTTACTATTTACTTACTTGGAGATAAGCTCCTCCATAGTTATTGCCAAATCCAGTCACGCTTTTTTATCTGCATTATTAGCTGTGATACTTTAATATCACTAATATTTGGTGGTTTATAACAAATACCCACTAATACTTTCAGATCTACCCCCACTGACTATCTCCACCCATAATGATTCCACATATTTAATACTGTCATCATATATATCTTCCCTCAAATGAGAGAATAATGCTGGTTTGATATACAGACAGATCCCTCCATCTCTTTTGTTTGAACAATCTTTTTCTAAACAACACGTAGCCCTCCAAATTGATTGACTAATCATGTGTGTCATCCCACCATGGTTCTGTTATACCAATTAAGTTATTATTTTCAATTCCTGCTATCTGCTTCTGTTCCCCTATTTTAACAGTTAGACTTCTGCCATTTACAAGCATACACTTAATGTCACTGCCATGATCCATTTATGATTTAATTTTGAAGTTGTGGATAGGTTTCTCTCTACAATCTATTCTAACCATGCCTCCAGAGCCACCCACCCTGGTAATAACTAAGTTGCCTTCCCTTCCTATACTGTCTAGCCCAGTGTTTATTGGTCTCTCCCCCTCAACCCCATTCTTAGTTTAAACACTCCTCCAATCTTCTAGCTATCCTCGCCCCTAGCACATGAGCCTCTCTTGCATTTACCTTCCCTTTTTATACCAGGACTTCAGCCATGCATTAATCTCCCTAATCTCCTGCTGTCTCTCTGGCATACCACATTAAGGTTAGGGGTTCGTTTTATGGTTAGTATCACCAGCCCAGGATATACTGTACAGCTGTTATATTGATGACTACCAGTAGATTCATCAATGTTACTCTAGGGAAGGAATTCAAAAAGTAGTCCACTGAACATAAACATGAAGGTGGGAGGATTTGTGGAGACTGTATGGTTTCATAGTTCAGAAAATGTTCCCTTTCATATGAGGAGGAAATTGTTGCAGATGGTAACAACTATATAAAAAATGACAATGAGGACATAATGACCCACTTTATAAAGACACAAGCATTTCACATTTTGAACTATTCTCTATAGCTACTTTCTTTTCATTTCTATTGCTCTAATATTAAAGTGAGTTGTCAAGTCAATATGTTGTCTTAACATTGTGTATAAACCATAGTTGGACAGTAATATATCTGAAATATGCTATTGTATTTTAATACGCAGAATCAAGATTTATCTTGGCAGCCGCGTTATCATGCTTTCTGTATTAAACAATAAATATTTTTAATATTAAAAAAGCTTTGTACCTACCATCATGGAGACCTGAGGCTGTATTCCTCGGCCCCCTCTAACTACAACCACCGTTGGAAAACCCTGGATGGGGGTGTGGATCAGGTTCACCCACAACACATTCACCTTTGTGTTATGATTACACTTCTTCTGTGTCTGTTGGCAGAATTGGATGTCATGGGTGTGTCCTCTGGTAAATCATCAGATTAGAAGCAACAAATTGTTTGTGTTCTCTGGTACCCCTCGCTAGCTGTTACCAGGGGCCATCAGCCTGCCACTATTATACCTCAATGTTTAATTAACAATTAAAATGCCTATGTTCACTTCTTTATTGCCATAAAAATGAATTTTTAATATTTAATGATATATTTATTAAAAGACTGGGCTGAGAATACAGAAATGCTAATATTGTAATATTATAGAAGGGAGATTTTCATGGTCTTATCAGATGCTATTATTGTCATGACCTGGGATAACAGACAAGGGAGGAGCCTCGTTGCAGGGCATGAGCATTCCACACTGCATAACTATGGACCGGGTGGAACCTCAGACAGGACTAGTAGTTGAGACTGGCAGCTGAGACAGGACTGGTAGCTGAGAAAGGACTGGCAGCTCTCTGAGTACTGGACTGATAACTGACACTGAGCTTGTAGCTGCTGTAGCAATGTAGCAATGATAAGAAACAGAACAGTTCTTTTCCCCAGAATGGTGTTATACGCTATGGTTGAGCCTCAGACAAATGATCACCCAGAACTTTAACCACACACTGAAGCAGGAACATACAGAAAGAATACAAATATAGAATAGAAAGCAGACCGGGTATTACAAGGATCAAGACAAGGAACAACGGAGGAAAAACACTAGACAAAGTCCCAAGGCAGGCAAATGGGTCAGGACGGGTGGCAAACAGGCTTGGTCGAGGACAGGCAACAATCAGCAACAGGTTAATCAAACAAAATAATCAGGAATGCAAATACAGGCACAGAGGCACAAAAAATGCTGTAATCAAAGAAATGCAAAGGTACTGTTTGCAATTAACTGCAGGATTAAATAGGGTTGCCCTCAGGTTGACGCGGTAGCTGACACAACAGAAGGAGAATGAAAATATTTAAATGGCGGCCACTAGAGGCTGAAGAGGAAACATACACAAAACATGAATCTCATATATAAAGGAACCAGGGAAATAGGGTAGAACTTGACAATCATTGCTCAGCATTTTGTGGTCTATTAACTAAAGAGTGAACTGTGGTAAACTTACAAAGGAAGTGCAAAAATCATGCATTAATAGATGAATAAAAAAAATATTCAGCGTGCCTGTCTTTTTAATGGAATTATGTGATGTACAGCTTGATTTCATCTGAAAAGCAAACCGTGAGATATATTAAAAAAACTTATTATTTTAAAAATGCAATATATAGCATAAAGATCAGAAATGTGTTATTCATTATAGTCCCTAAATTAGCATTGTTACAAAGAAGAAAAAAAACAACACAAAAACATTTGAAAATAGGTGAGCTAAATGTAAAAAGAATGATATTTTCAAGTGAATGTAGCAATCTGGTGTTTTAATGTTATCATCCGAAATGGAAAGAATTAAACGCCCAATGATTTTTACAATCATGACTCATAGTCAAAACTGGTATTGTATTCAGGGCTAAATATTCACACCAAGTTAAGTATGTGCTTGTGATATATTACATGAATATAAAATTACAGTTTTCACTTCATAAAATAATGTGCGCCAATGTTCTAGTTTTGAATAGAAAAAAAATGCTGTCAAATTGTTATTTTAGTGCAATGTTTCCAAATATCTGAAGCATCCAAAATATTACCATAGTTTTATGCTATCAACATTTTTAGCATATATGTGTGTGATAAAGGGATCAAGCAAAAGTATAAGCTTGTCCAGACATGTTAAAATCAGTTAGTGCACTTGTCAAGGTAATTTGTAGACAATGCTGAAACCATATAACTGTGCAGATCTGTTAGGGCTTTGATATATTTACTTGGCTGCAGGTGTTCTTTCTTATAGCACAAGGTCATCTCACAGATATAAAATGTATAACATATAGGCCAGCATGGAAATAACGAGTATTATTTTCATAAAAATTATTTTGCAGGAAAACTTAATTGAAATATATTAAACAACACTATGTAACCAACTTTTATAGACAAGTAAGTACAGTATGCCATTACGTCAGTCCAGAAGCCATCTATGCCAAACCAGGCACAGGCTCCCTCTAAGTGAATATAGGACAAAGTTAAAGAGTACGTTAAAGAGAAACCTGAACACCTAGATGTATTCTATAAAGCAGCTTCTCTAATAAATTGATTAAAGAGAGAGTAAATCCAATGTATTCTGTTAATTCACTACTGACACTCGACATTCTCTTATGGTCGTTGCATCTCAATGGGGCCTAGTTCTGTGGCAGCAGAAAGAGATGGTAGAGCCATTATCTCACTCTGTCATTGGTGTGTGCATGTGTCAATGGCCACAAACCAATCAGTTCTGCCAATTCATGGAGAACCATCTTTGCAACATGGCAACCTGGAAGTCAGTGTTTGACTTCCAAATCTAACACAAACTACTTCTAAACATTGCTCCATAGGAGTTGCATTCAGAAACATTTTAATAAGACAGAATTGATAATATATTTAAACTTCCACATATTTTCAAATCAGCTAGTAATGGCTGAATGCACCAGGAAAGTTACAAACCTGGCAGCACACCTGCACGAAATACATCTGAGGGGCCGACGGCAGCAGAGAATTCGGCATTGTTTACTTTTCATGCTGGTCAATTTGGCAACAGAGTGAGTGACTCTGATGCCGAATTCGCTGCTGCCCCTGATATATTTTGTGCAGGTGTGCTGCCAGTCAGGTGCACACCTGTTACTTAGGGCCACGAGGCACCCCTGGTTACCAGTGAAACAGACACAAGATGTCGGCACTCTAGTATTAGAATGATCACAGAAAATACTGAACGATTTCTGGGTAAGTTATTTTTTCCAGCCATTAGGCAAGGATAAAATGTAAGCATTAAGGGAGCCCTTTTGCGTGGCATTTTTGTGTGGTTTAATCTCTCTTGGTGCATGCATGGAATAAGCACAAAGCTATTCTAACATAAGACAAGAACCAAATAAGCTATGAGGATTTTATAACAGGTAGAAATATGGGCACACAAGATCCACTGATAAGTTCTTATCTGCCTACACTTTCTGTTCTTCTAAGTATAAAAAAAAGATTATTTTGTGTTTTTATACTTAAAGTGATACCATGTAATGTTTTACATTTCCAGTTATGCTTTTAGTTACCACATATTTAAACAATATTTTATCTTTTCATGTTGCCTAATTATAAAAAAGCCCTCATCGCATATTAAAAAAAATGATTATGTTCAGATGACATGAAATTTTGAACATTGGATGTTATCAGTTTCTTTTATCACAGCTGCCAAACAGACATACATTAGTTAATGCACGCAACCAACATCCTCTCTAGCTTTTCAGACAAAAAAAAACTTTAATTCCTGTAAAATATCTTACAGTTTTATGAATTCTGACTAATTATATAAAGATCGTTTTATGTTTAGGGAGAATGGTTATTTAACCCATAAATTGTTTAGTTTTTTTAAAGGCAAAAAACTAAAACGAAGCCACTATTCGTATATTAAAAACAACGAAGTCATGTATTGCTGAGAAATAAAATTACTGTTAGCACTATTTATTCTTCAGTGTGTGTGCTCAATCAATAAATATACTGTGACAGTAGTATACAAACAGGAGTGGATTCTTCAGGAAAGAAAAAGGTATGTGATCTGACCTGAAGGTAATCCATCCAGCAACTGTTATTTTCCCAAGGTTGACCCCAGGGTGACAGCCACCAAATGTTACTGGCCTTCTCTCTTAGCCACGGGGTCGGAAACTGCCCAAAAGACTCATAGGCCCACATAAATAAATTAAATACAAATATATTCCCTACCTATCCCCATCTACCTCTAAGTGGATTAAAAAACCTCTAAAAAAAATGGTGGAGAAAAAAGTAAAATAAAAAAGTCAGACAGAGCTAACACACAGAAAGGCTGGGATTTCAAATGCCTAAGGAGACATCTTTTTGGCCTCCCTGCTTTCTGGCCAGCCATTGGGTGGTTTTGAAAGTTATCTATTATATGTAGGGGCCAGGAGCATATTGCCCAGCCCCAATCATCTTACACAGGCCCCAGTTATTATTATGGCCCTGCTTTTTAGTGGGTGGCTCTTTTTTTTATAAAATTGGTTTTCTTAATGGGTGTGATAATGTTACCACTTCCGTTGAAAGCCTTTAATTTACTGCACTATGCAGATTTTAATGATTGTACCACACCCGCTGGATAGGAGGCCATTCATTTCTATGGGGGAAGGTTTTTCAGACTGAGTCCAGCATGACTATTGGACTTTGCCTGAAAACCAGGTGAGTTTATCCTCGCACCCCTGTATATTCCATGCCTTCGCCACATCTTGAACTTGCAAAAAATGATTAGTGAATAGCATTTTGTAAGGTTGAGATGGAGGCATGAGGGAGTGGCCGAATCTGTCCGAGTCTGGAGTTCAAAATGAGCTCTCAATTCGAACTCCGAACTTGGATATAGTGAATAGACCCATATACGTTTTGACTGGTCATCTTGTACATTTATAGCTAGCTATATTCTGACAATATGTATATATAGTGAATTCATGAAAGAGGAAATTGCAGGAAATTGACAAGGACATTTCTAACTTAAGGCCAAAGTAGCCAAGTTGGAAACATACTTAAATACAGAGTTTTTCATATTTAGCTGTTTTGGCCTTAAGTTTGAAATTCCCTTGTCAATTCCATGCAAACCCCTCTTTCATGAATAAAGCCCAGTGTCTTTTTGTTAAAACTAATAATAGACATTTTAGAATGCCTCACTGTGCTGCATAAAGTTCCTACCAACTGGCAAAAGACAGGTTACAATAGTATAGGAGAAAAAACTCCTGAAACGATAAGGAATAGTTAGAGGCAGTACTCTCATATCCCCTAGGTCACATAGCGCACATATATTTACACTTATAGAAAATTATGTAATTCAAAATCAGCGTTAAGGCCATGGGGTACCATATTATGCAAATTAAAAGTCCACTTCATTTCTATTCTTCCTAACCTATTTATTTTATTCCCTCCTCTCCAATGGTTACTTATTTTTTCAATCCCTATAAATAAGGTCCCACCGGCGGTTTTTATCCGGCCCACACCTATTGGGGCTGCTGTTGGATGTGGCTGTTTTAAGGATTGGAGCAGCCATTGGTGGCTGCTGCTTTAAGGGTTTCACCTACCTGGGAGCACCATAAGCATTTCGGCGGCCACCTCTGTTTTCAAAATTTGCCAGTAGTGTTGGTGCTGCTGCTGGATGTGTGAGGACAGATTACAGAAATGAGGGGGAGAGGGGAGAGAGAGACTACAGAAATGAGGTGGAGGTGGGTGAGAGAGACTACATAAATGAGGAGGTAGAGGGGAGAGAGAGAACAGAAATCAGGGGGGTACAGAGGAGAGAGGGTCGAGAGACTATAGAAATCAGGGGGAGAGAGAGACTACAGAAATAAGGGGGGAGAGGTGAGAGAGAGACTAAAGAAATGAAGAGAGAGAGATAACACACATGAGAGGAGAGGAAAGAGACTAATCACAAGAGGGAGATGAAAGAGAGACAGACATTAGGAGGGAGAGGAAAAGAGACACAGACAGACATACGGCAAAGAAGAAAAAAAGAGGTAGACAGACATGAGGGACGAGGAAAAGAGAGGCATACAGACATGGGCAGTGCATCTCCGTTGATTAGATTCTGGATTGCCAAGTCCTGTGGTGAAATCCCGGTCCTGAGGCAAGTCCTGTGAGTGCAATCTACATGCTGTGGTATATGCTGTGAGTTCAAGCTGTGTGCTTGGGTAAGTCCTGGTGCTGGGTTAAGTCTTGTGAATGCAATCTAGGTACTGGGATTAGTGTTGGGGCAAGTCTTTTGTGTGAAATATTGGGGTACGTCCTGGGTACCGAGGTAAGTGCTGGGGCAAGTCCTTTGAGGGTAATCTCGGTGCTGGGGTTAGTCCTGTGTGCTGGGCCAAGTCCTGTGAATTCTTTCTTTGTGTTCGGGTAAGTCCTTGCAATGTGAGTGCAGAGTAAGGAAATAAAAACAAGAAATTGATTTTTTCAAAAACCTGTTTATTACATATGTAAAAAGTTGAATTATAATAATGTTTTTTCTTTGGCCTGCTAAAATGTGTAAAACATACCATGAGGCCCTCATACTGAAAAGTTTGGAGATCCCTGTCCTAGAGCAAGTGTCACCACCCATATGAAATAGCTGAGGGCGAAGAAAAAGAAATGTTTTCTTTATAGTCTTATACAGTGGATATAAAAACTCTACACACCCCTGTTAAAATGTCAGGTTTCTGTGCTGTAAAAAAATGAGACAAAGATACATCATTTCAGAACTTTTTCCACCTTTAATGTGACCTATAAACTGTACAACTCAATTGAAAAACAATCTTTTAGGTAGAGGGAAGAAAAAATATAAAAATAAAATAATGTGGTTGCATAAGTGTGCACACCCTTAAACTAATACTTTGTTGAAGCACCTTTTGATTTTATTACAGCACTCAGTCTTTTTGGGTATGAGTCTATCAGCATGGCACATTCTGACTTGGCAAGATTTGCCCACTCTTCTTTGCAAAAACACTCCAAATCTGTCTGATTGCGAGGGCATCTCCTGTGCACAGCCCTCTTCAGATCACCCCACAGATTTTCAATCGGATTCAGGTCTGGGCTCTAGCTGGGCCATTCCAAAACTTTAATCTTCTTCTGGTGAAGCCATTCCTTTGTTGATTTGGATGTATGCTTTGGGTCGTTGTCATGCTGAAAGATGAAGTTCCTCTTCATGTTCAGCTTTCTTGCAGAAGCCTGAAGGTTTTGTGCCAATATTGACTGGTATTTGGAACTGTTCATAATTCCCTCTATCTTAACTAAGGCCCCAGTTCCAGCTAAAGAAAAACAGCCCCAAAGCATGATGCTGCCACCACCATGCTTCACTGTGGGTATGGTGTTCTTTTGGTGATGTGCACTGTTGTTTTTGCGCCAAACATATCTTTTGGAATTATGGCCAAAAAGTTCAACCTTGGTTTCATCAGACCATAACACCTTTTCCCACATGCTTTTGGGAGACTTCAGATGTGTTTTTGCAAAATGTAGCCTGGCTTGGATGTTTTTCTTCGTAAGAAAAGGCTTTCGTCTTGCCACTCTACCCCATAGCCCAGACATATGAAGAATATGCGAGATTATTGTCACATGTTCCACACAGCCAGTACTTGCCAGATATTCCTGCAGCTCCTTTAATGTTGCTGTAGGCCTCTTGGTAGCCTCCCAGACCAGTTTTCTTCTCGTCTTTTCATCAATTTTGGAGGGAGCTCCAGTTCTTGGTAATGTCACTGTTGTGCCATATTTTCTCCACTTGATGATGACTGTCTTCACTGTGTTCCATGGTATATCTAATGCCTTGGACATTCTTTTGTACCCTTCTCCTGACTGATACCTTTTAACAATGAGATCCCTTTGATGCTTTGGAAGCTCTCTGTGGACCATGGCTTTTGCTGTGGGATGCGACTAAGAAAATTTCAGGAAAGGCCAACTAGAGCAGCTGAACTTTATTTGGGGTTAATCAGAGGCACTTTAAATGATGGCAGGTGTATGCTGACTCTTATTTAACATGATTTGGAATGTGATTGCTTAATTCTGAACACAGCTACATCCCCAGTTATAAGAGGGTGTGCACACGTATGCAACCACATTATTTTATTTTTATATTTTTTATTCCCTCTATCTAAAAGATTTCAGATGGTTTTTCAATTGAGTTGTACAGTTTATAGGTCACATTAAAGGTGGAAAAAGTTCTGAAATGATTTATCTTTGTCTCATTTTTTACAGCACAGAAACCTGACATTTTAACAGGGGTGTGTAGACTTTTTACATCCACTGTAGTTTATAGTATTTTATGCAAGCATGGCAGGAAGACATCCATCACCAGATTTATGGGTACAAATATATTCCAGAATGTATAAAGATCATGCAACCGATGTGTAAAGGTTTTTTTCACAACACTTTAACCCCTTAATGACGACAGGGGTTACATGTATGTCCTGCATCTTTAAGACCATCTAAGGCGATCAATAATTGCCTCCAGCGATCAGACGGTGTTACCATGATGCCTTCTGAGGAGGCATCAGACAACACTGTAAAACCCCCTCTGGCACATACATGATCACTCCTAGGAGTCACTGTATGAGTCATACTGGAATCCAGGGCGGAGCCTAGGGTCTCAGGTGCCTGGGTGCAGGTTTGTTTTGGGCGACCCTTTGGGTGGGCATGGATATATTAACACTTCCCCTTCACAAATTTCAATTCTAGACATGCCTCTTTCTATGGCAATAACCTTGCCTCTCATATATAACCTCAGACACACACAAATTAACCTTCCACTCTCACATGTACATTCTGCCACTCACACTTTTGTGCAATTCTGCAACTCTGATATAAACATCCCCATTCTTTTCTCCTGTCTCTCACCCCCTTGGCTGCTGTCTCTCTCACCCAAAAGGCTCTAAGTCATCACAATGCACAGGGAGTGCTAACAGCACTGACTGAGCTCTGTGTGTTTAACATACAGAGCGGATGGTGCTTGTGCCAACCCTACTCAGAGAACCAGGCTTGCTGCTGCTTCCTCTCTCGGCCAAGAGCCACAGAACAAAGCACTGCCCACTCTGCATGGTGCCACCTCTTTCCCTTGTTCTCAGCTGCCTGGCCGCAGTGCAAAAAACATTACTGCCCTATACCTTGGAAAAAGCATAAACAATTTGTAAACATGGGCTATTTCTAAACTCAGAACAAACATTGGAAACTACTTATATGGGCTCTTTTTAACCATTTGTAATTGTGTAAAAGATTTTGAAAGGTCAAAGTAAGAAAAGTTGTGTTTTCTCAATTGTTCATCATATTTTATGATTTGTTAATAGTAAATTATAAGATACTGTCTAAACAGTATGTAATATGTGTGGCTACATTAAACAAGAAAAATGAAAATTATAGGTAAATACATGTATGATAAAGTGTGGATGGTGTTGATGTTTAAAACTAGATAACCCAACTCCCCTTTCCTTATGAATAAAGACGCAACACTTGGGTGTTGGTGAATATAGACCACAGCAATTTATTAACATAATAAAATCAGTTAGGACTGTATCAGCCAATCACAACAGTTTAATCTCAGGTGAATAAATCCTAACAAATAAAACTATATCCTTGCCAAACCCCTGATCTTATTTAAAACATAAGTATACATAGTGCAACTAGCTTCAAACCTGTGGTACTCCCCTCTTCCCTCGTCTGAGGGTCTCTTTACCCTTTACCTTATCCTTCTCTGTGCTTACCACTAGCCGACTGGGCACGTACCATATGGTGATTGATCATCTTAAAGAGGTTAGGGGAGGGCTGAGGCCAAAACTTCTTCCACTGGATCTGACTCCTCCATATCCATTTCCAACCCTGACCGGCAAGGACATGCACCCCCCCCCCCCCCCCTCCTTCTGGAAAAAAGAAACATTGTAAAACATAATATACAACATAATCAAACAAACAAAGGGATGGGATGGCGGGAACTTTTCTGAGTGTCTTGGGGTTGTAAAATGGCTACTGTAGGGGAGGGCTGGCCCAGCCATTTATATTGCTCGCCCCAGGCCGTCCCCTTGCTCTGTCTACAACCCCAACACTCTCCCACATCCTCATACATGCCTTGTCCATTACAGCTAGCCTAACTACCAGGGTTCTAAAATCGCAGAAGTGTAAAAACAGCCTCCGTCTTTAAGGGGTTAAACTGTTGCAAAAATAAGTGCACTAAACTCCAGGAATGTATAAAAGAAAGGGGCAATTACCTACATACATAAGATTTCGGGGATTGCCTTTTTGAACTTGCTGACACTTTTATGTATGGGATCAATATATATTTCCCTTAGTGTTTGTGTTATTCATGGAAAAAATTAGAACATATGAACTGCATTTCTTAGTTTAATATGTGCCTAACAGTACAAAAGGAAAAGAATGTGCTCTGTGCAAATGATGTTATCTTTTATCTTCACCATTTATTTTAAAGATTTCCTGTCAGGAAAAATTAAAATTAGTTTCTGGCCATAAGAGAAAGAAATTACAGCTGCAAAGTGAGTTGCCAAGAAGATGTCATTACGGAAATAAGAATGCTGCATGCTTAACCAAGTTGAGTAGAATTAATAATGAGAACACATCTGAATTGGTTGGGCAAAGGATAGTAAGATCAGACAAGGTTCTCACTATAAATCACATATGGAGTAGTTTCACTAAAGCTTGGATATAAGCTCAGTGCTCCGATTGTAACTGCCAGACGAATAACAGACAAGGACTATTCACTAAAAGGTGAGATGAATATTTAATTTACTTAACGGGGGACTTTACCAGGTTTGTACCAGCACAATGTACCTGAACTCACTCACTTGTTAGTGAATAGACCCCTCTGTCAAAGGCGCAATGCACTTTTGATGTGCTTAGATGACTATGTAACAAAAAACGTATTGCTTTTTTTACACAAGGCATTTGATCGCTGTGATTGGTGATTACGGCAGTCATATGGCCAGAAGAAAGAAGATCTGTTTTTTGCAGGGTTGCATCAGTTGCATTAGTTTACACCAGTGAGCACGGATTCACCTGATGCTCTTTTACATCAGATGTATATATACGTTTGCATGAATAAAGGGATTACCCTGAGAAGATCGTAGATTAACTACTTCTAATTTTCATTCCATGCACAAATTTGTGTGTTTAGCCTTTTTTTGAAAGGAGACAAATCATTTTTGCTCTGCAGAATGTGTAAATAATATACATTCAGAGGGAAATCAGTCAGTTCATCAAGGTATTTCCTATGGCAGTGATGGTGAACCCAGGGACGGCACTACCTATAGGCGACCTAGACGTTCACCTAGGGCGCCAGCTTTGTGGGGGTGTCTGCTGTCGGGATACATGGGAGCCATGAGATGATTTTTTTTTATTTGTGCGTGAGGCGCTGGCTTATAGGGGGATCGAGTGGTGCCGAAGTGAGTGGAGATGCCAGTCCACCCCCACGCAGGGAAGTTGGCGGCATCAGCCCTGTCAATGCTGCTCACTCTGCTCACAATGCTCTGTGTTATCACTATGCGTGGGAGCATGAGCAACACGGACAGAGCACTCATGCTTTCTGAGGTAAGCTATGGGGGAGCAAGTAGGTGGGGAAAAAGTCAAACCAGGAATTGTGAGGGAGGGCAGAAAAAAAGTGCATTGGGAGGGAGGCAGGGAGGGGGGGGGGGAAGTAACACCAGGCATTGGGAGGGAAAATAGAGTGACACTAGGCATTGGGATTGAAAATGAAGTGACACCAGGCATTGGGAGGGAGGGAGGGAGGGAGGGAAAAAAAGGGACACCAGGCATTGGGAGGGAGAGGGGAAAAAAGTGACACCTGGCATTGGGAGTGAGGGAAAAAAGTGACACCAGGCATTGGGAGGGAGAGGGAAAAAAGTGACACCAGGCATTGGGAGGGAGGGAAAAAAATGACACCAGGCATTGGGAGGGTGGGGGAGAAAAAAGTGACACCAGGCATTGGGAGGGAAGGGGAAAGTGACACCAGACATTGGGAAGGTGGGAGGGGGAAAAAACTGACACCAGGCATTGGGAATGAGGGAGGGGGGAAAAACTGATACCAGGCATTGGGAGGGAGAGGGAAAAAGTGACAGCAGGCATTGAGGGGTAGGGGAGTGGGAAGTGACACCAGGCATTGGGAGGGAGGGAGGGGAGGGAAAAAGTGACACCAGGCATTGGGAGGGTTGCATGTGCATGTGGCATTGCATGTGTTACTGTGTGTGTACGTGGGGCTACATCTGACATTGTGTGTGCAAGTGCACAAAGAAATTATAATTTTAATGGTAGGTGTATTTTAACAGTGAGAGACAGAACAACAAACAAAAAATCCAGAAAAATGCATGTCAAAAAAGTTATAAATTGATTTGTATGTCAATGAGTGAAATAAGACCCCTATCAATCTGCAAGATTTCTGGCTCCCAAGTGTCTTTTATACAGGTAACAAACTGAGATTAGGAGCACTCTTAAAGGGAGTGCACCTAATCTCAGCTTGTTACCTGTATACAAGACACCTGTCCACAGAAGCAATCAATCAGATTCCAAACTCTCCACCATGGCCAACACCAAATAGTTGTCCAAGGGTTTCATGGACAAGATTGTAGACCTACACAAGGCTGGAATGGGCTTCAAGACCATCACCAAGCAGCTTGGTGAGAAGGTGACAACAGTTGGTGCGATTATTCGTAAGAAACACAAAATAACAATCAGTCTGCTTTGGTCTGGTGCTCCATGCAAGATCGCACCTCATGGAGTTTCAATGATCATGAGAACGGTGAGGAATCAGCCCAGAACTACAAGGGAGGATCTTGTTAATGATCTAAAGGCAGCTGGGACCATAGTCACCAAGAAAACAATTGGTAACACACTGCGCTGTGAAGGACTAAGATCCTGCAGCGCCTGCAAGGTCCCCCTGCTCAAGAAAGCACATGTACAGGCCCATCTGAAGCTTGCCAATTAACATCTGAATGATTAAGAGGAGAACTGGGTGAAAGTGTTGTGGTCAGAAGAGATCAAAATCGAGCTCTTTAGCATCAACTCAACTCATGTTTGGAGGAGGAGGAATACTGCCTATGACCCCAAAAACACCATCCCTACTATCAAACATGGAGGTGGAGACATTATGCTTTGAGGGTGCTTTCCTTCTAAGGAGACAGGACAACTACACCACAACAAAAGGACGATGGACAGGACCATGTATCAACAAATTTTGGGTGAGAACCTAATTCCCTTAGCCAAGGCATTGAAAATGGGTCATGGATGGCTATTTCAGCATGACAATGACGCAAAACCCACAGCCAAGGCATAAATGGAGTGTCTCAAGAAGAAGCACATTAAGGTCCTGGAGTGGCCTAGCCAGTCTCCAGACCTTAATCCCATTGAAGATCTATGGAGGGAGCTGAAGGTTCAAGTTACCAACCGTCAGCCTCGAAACCTTAATGACTTGGAGAGGATCTGCAAAAAGGAGTGGGACAAAATCCCTCCTGAGATGTGTGCAAACCTGGTGGCCAACTACAAGAAATGTCTGACCTCTGTGATTGCCAACAAAGGTTTTGCCACCAAGTACTAAGTCAAATGGGTCAAATACTTATTACACTCATTGAAATGCAAATCAATTTATAACTTTTTTACATGCGTTTTTCTGGATTTTGTTTTGTTACAATATCACCATCAATTATGGAGCACCCGTAAATGTTATGATCTAAGATAATAGGTGTAGTAGGCACTTTAGTGCATAGGATTTACTTGAACTCATTGGTGCAAGAGAAATTGTAGCAAGAGAAGAAAAGAAAGAATGAGCAGGGTGGCTGATATTGATCTTGGCATCCTGTACACGACTGGGCACTCAAGCTCAAAAATGTTCCTATGGTATTCCCTCCTTGATTTATTACTTGGTTCCCCTTGACGCACATGCATTGAAGCATGTAAAAGTTACATGTGTCCAGCAAATTAACTGATTGATCTGATAACCAAAGCTGAACACTTGCTGGAAAAAAAACTGCAAATGTCTCTTTTATCAAAGATCCTAAGCAATATATGTGCACTTATATTTATTTATATAGTGTGCATTTTGACACGCTTTAAATGTTGCAGTTTATCCTCCCAGGCTCCAGCCAAATGTTGGGGAATGAGTGAGAGGATCAGTAGAAGCTGCAAACCTGACATGTGTGAGTAAATTAAACATATTTAGTATATAAGTGTTCATAATTTAAAAAACACTTTTTTATAATAGTTAATATTTTTATAATAGTTAATATTATTTATTAACTATTTCTATAATAGTTAATATGTATGAAAAAAGTAGTTCATTCTCAAGGCAGAGTTGTCCTTTAAGCCGGAAAACAGAAGAAAAGGCGAGATGCCCACTCAGTTTGTTTAAAAGAACATTTTATGAGAAAGTATCTTAAGTGTAGCATTTCTAAAACACATGCAGTGAGTAAATGGAATATATTTATCTACACTCCCCAAGGTGATATATTTATAGTAAATGTGAAACACCTGGAGATATATTAATTTAATTTATTGATATGCTGAATTTGCTGAAATTTGTATATTATCCCACAGCAGCAAGTATCTTTTTTCTGATTCCAATATCTGGAGGGGATGCTAACTAGTATTTTCTAAATATCAATGGACTGCCACTACACAAAAGTGTATGTTACTTAAAATCATTGCTATGATATGCAGGTGATTTGCCAAAATAGAAATGTGTCATTTCTGCAAGAAATTAGGTTAAATAAGGTTTGTGAACAGAGCCGTAGGAAGCGCCTTTTGCACCTGAGGGAAAAATAGAAAATCGAGCCCCTGTTAAATATATGTGCATAATTTATACTGTATATAGTTAACCACACAGTGATCAATGGCGATTGTACAGTATGTCTCACCATTATACAGTGAGCCAAATACTGATGGTGCAACACTATAACTCCATCATTATGTACTTAGCCAGATACTCATGGTAGTAAAGTATAACTTCCATCATCATTATATACTGAGCCAGACACTGACGGTGGTACAATGTAACTCCCATCATTATCTATTAAACCAACACTGATGGTGGTACCACATAACTATCATCAATATATATTGAGCCTGCCAATGACGTTGCACCAGCATAACTTCCATCAATATATACTGAGCCTGTCACTGATGGTGCCTAAGCATAACTCACATAAATATATAGTGATCTGACAGTGATGGTGGCACAGCATAACTCCCATCATATGTGGTGAGCTAGACAAATACAGTGGTGCACCATTGTCCACAAAATACACGGTCCATACGCTATGGACCCTACCTATGATACTCATTCAGAATCATGAAATACTTTTGGCTGGCTGGGCATCACAGGATTGGTAGCCAGTAGCAGGTGAAGTCTTGGTCCAGGAGGCTTAAGTCTCCTTTTATGCTGGCAGAGCAGCAGTAGAAGGATGGTCCAATGTAGCAGGAATGTTTTTTTTTTCATTTCATTTTAAATATGTCCAATATGATCTTAGTGTGGCACTGTGCTATTTGGATAATCCTGATATTCCCTGGCAGAATTGTCACATCCCTGATGATCTGTGGTTCTGTGGGACCTGCACTATGTGAAGTTGCCACGTGCAGGCTTATGATGTGCAGATATGACTTTATAGTTACATAGTAGTTTAGGTTGAAAAAAAACGTGTCCACCAAGTTCATGTTCTTCATATACTCGGTCTACCCTATTTTTACCCTTCTTACCCTACACCAGGGCCTGTGCCTCCACATTCTGCGGTGGACTCCTGAATCATTGGCGCTCAGGGTCAAATGATATCCAGGACCCCATGCGTGACAAGTATAGTTGAGCGGAGACCTGGATGCCCGGGTTCGTGCTCGAACTTGACCCCGAACCCCATTGAAGTCAATGGGGACACAAACTTTTGGCCACTAACATGCCTCTAAAAAAAGTCCTGGAAAGGGCTAGAGGGCTGCAAAATAAAGTTAAATGTGGGTAAGAGTAGGACAAGTGCCCTGCAAGCAAATGTGGATAGGGAAATAACTTAAAATAACATAAAATACATACAAATTACAAATACAGCAGAGCCATAAAATAGCACTAGATGGAATCTTTAATTTTAGCTTTGGAAGAACATAAATCTAAATCTAAAGCATGGCTGCCAGGAGGATCAACAGAATTATCCATTTGAGAAAGGGTTGGAGTGCAGGGTATTCTCTTTCAGTTTATACTAAGTGACCCATAGGTTGAGAAGGTGGTGACCGTGGCGGTGTAGGTGGAAGCGGCGCTGTAAGCACAGTATTGGACTGTTCTATTTGACTCTCAGATATGAAGTGCAGGACGCAAATGTACTATTTACCACCAACAAATTCCAGTATTTAAAAATGCCTAGATGTTGCCCACAGTCATATGCCTGGCACACATGCAGTTGCAAGTGCACTGCACTCTCTGTGGCACTGGGCTCAGGGCAGGGTACAAATATGTAGTATAGCACCCACTAAAATCACTGTAATTTGAACAATCGCTGTAGGATTATGCCCCTCAATATGCCAGTATTATGCCCCTCAATATGCCAGTATTATGCCTCTCAATGTGCCAGGACTTAGCCACTCAATATGCCAGGATTATTATGCAACTCAATTTGCCAGGATTTTCCCACATAATATTCCACGATTATGCCCCTCAATATTCCAGGATTATGCCTCTCAATGTGCCAGGATTTAGCCACCCAATATGCCAGGATTATTATGCCACTCATTATGCCAGGATTTTCCCACACAATATGCCAGGATTATTATGCCACTCAATACGCCAGGATTTTCCCACACAATATGACAGGATTATGCCCCTCAATATGCCAGGATTATTATGCCTCTCAATATGCCAGGACTTAGCCACCCAATATGCCAGGATTATTATGCCACTCAATATGCCAGCATTTTCCCACACAATATGCCAAGATTTTGCCCCTCAATATGCCAGGATTATGCCACTCAATATGCCAGGATTTTCCCACACAATATGCCAGGATTATGCCCCTGAATATGCCAGGATTATAACTCTCAATGTGCCAGGATTTAGCCACCCTCTTCCTCCCCCCTTCCCCCTTACTTACCTCCTCGCTGCTGCTCTGTCTCCCGGTGCTGCAGGTCCGTGGCTGTGAGGGAAGCGTTGTGCGTTCCCGTCCAGCCAATGCGCATTCAATAAAGTTTGTTTAAAAAAAAAGTTTAAACAAACTTTATTGAATCTGCATCGGCTGGAGGAGAGCGCACACGCTTCCCTCACAGCCAGGGACCTGCACCGGGAGACAGAGCAGCTGCGAGGAGGTAAGTAAGGGGAAGGGGGGGATTTTTTTTTTCACGGTTCCGGCGCCCCCTGCTAAGTTGCGCCCTAGGCGGCTTCCTAGGTCCCCTTACAGGTGGCGCCGGCCCTGCCGAACCCCGAACTCCAACACTAACATACAGTGGAATATCTGTGTTCGCGTCCGGAGTCCAAAAACTGTAATGTTCGGTACGAACCCGAACAGTGCGGTTCGGGTTCGCTCAACACTTGCGACAAGGCCTCTGTAGTGTATGGCTAAAATGTTAATAATGCACTGCTGACATCAGTGTGCACAGTCCAATAGTATCTATGTAGCGTGTTTCATAGTCTCAGGGCAGCACTCCAGGGGTAGGCTACCACATTTGGCCCTGTTTGGAAAACCAGCCAACAGTATAACTGGGACAAGGCTAATAGAGTTAGTCAATCTGGCACCTCCTACTTTCTTTTCAAATTCCAGCCTTCCTGGGCTAAGATTTCATTTTTTTTTTTTTTCTGGGCAGATCATTAGACCAAAGTTGTGCTGTGTTTTTATTATGCAGGTGGAATTTTTTTTTGGAATAGGTAGATTATTATTTTTTTTTTTATGGATGGCCCTGGGTCAGAAGCTGAGAATCCAAGGGCTTTGCAAATCATCACTTGGACATGGATACATGTGGGTTGGTATGGATTATATTGAATCTATTTAATTTATTTATTGTGTCTGGGGAATTTGGCCAACCCTTGGCAGACGGCTATTTATTTTGTTTTAATTAGGGCTTGTGGCATATTTGCGTCGCCCAGCCCCTGGTGGCTTAAACTGTTATTTTAATTGGGACTTGGGTCATAGCGCCATCCCCAAACCCTTGGGGACATTATTTACTTTAAATTGGTGCCACGGGCATTGTGCTGACCTGTGGCCTCATGAAGCTAATAATTATATTGAGGGTTACAAGTTTTTGCCATTTTGCAGCCCTAGGACCAGTACTTTTATTTTATTGGGGGACACATGCTTTGTGCCAACCTGTCGTCACCAGGGGCCCCATTCTTTTTATTTCAAGGGGTCAGCGGGAAGGATAGAAATCAATAGAGAGGGAGGCAGAGAGATAATGAGAGTGTGAGACAGATAAATACATAGATAGACAGGCAGATGCAAAGTTGGCCCTACAATGGATCCAGGTGGTAGTCACCGGTCAACCCATATGCATGCTCAGTCAGGCTGTATCCAGTTATTTCTGTATCTGTCCAGATATAGCCTGGCATCTGCCCTGTCCTGAAGCTCTGTTATGAGAATTCCATATTTAAGAGCCCTGTTAGGGTTTGCCATGTCTTAGAACCATATTAGGGGCTGCCCTATTTTAAAACCTGTCAATGGGCTGCACATTCTTGAGCCCTGTCAAGGGGCTGTCCTGAGCCCTGTCAAGAGGCTTCCCTGTCCTAGAGCCCAGTCAATGGTCTGCCCTGTGTTAGAGACCTATTAAGGGGATGCCCTATCTTAAAGCCCTGATAAGGGGCTGTCCTGCCTTACAGGCCTTTTATAGTTTTGCCCTGTCTTAGAGCTGTGTTAGGAGCCTTTTCTATTCCAGTTAAAGGGATTCACATAGTTACATATAGTTACATAGTGGTTTAGGTTGAAAAAAAGACTTGCGTCCATCAAGTTAAACCCTTTTCTTATCCCATGTTTACCGCTGTTGATCCAAAAGAAGGCAAAAAAAAAAACCTTCATCATTTTTTAATTCTGCTTCCAGTGGGGAAAAAAATCCATCTTGACTCTAAATGGCAATCAGATTTCTCCTTGGATCAACAAGCACTAAATACATATTAATGCCTATACTCTACCCTCTATGCTCCGGCTCATTAAAAAAGTATCCAGGCCACTTTTAAAGGCCACTAAGGTATTTGCTAGAACCACTTCTTCAGGCAGTGAATTCCATATCTTAATTGTCCTTACTGTAAAAAATCCCTTCTGCTGTCGTAGACTAAATCTCCTTTCTTCAAGTCTTAGCAGGTGACCTCTTGTCCTTTGCACTGTTCTGTTTCTGTACATATTTATATAACATTATCATTATTCCCTCTAAGCTGCCAGTTCTCTAACGTATACAGATTTAACTTTTGCAGCCTTTCTTCATAAGACTTCATAGCAAAAACGTTCCATTCCCCTGATTCTTTTTGTAGCCCTCCTCTGCAGTTCTCTAGTTCCATAATGTCTTTTTTTTTAAAAAAGGCCCCCAGAATTCAAGTTGAAGTCTTACCATGGACCTATAAAGAGGCAGAATAATATCTTCCTCTCATGAGTCAATACCCCTTTTAATACACCCCAATATCTTATTGGCCTTAGTAGCTGCCAGCTGACACTGTGCACTACTGCTAAGTCTATTGTCTACAACTACTCCCAAATCTTTTTCATTAGTAGATTTCCCCAAGGAAACACCATTTAAACTATATGTTGCATTTTTATTGTTGTACCCAAAATACATATTTTTACACTTGTCTACATTGAATAACATTTGCCATTTATCAGCCCAATTACCCAATTTGTCCAAACCCTCTTGCAAGAAAGATTCATCTAGTTCAGACTATATTACCCTACTTAATTTTGTGTCCCTCCGGGAGATCATTCATAAACAAATTAAAAAGAAGATGACCCAGAACAGAACCCGGAGGTACTCCACTTATCACATCTGTCCAGTTTGAGAAATTCCCATTTACCACCACCCTTTGCATTCTGTCTTTCAACCAATTGCCAATCCACAAACAAACCTCTGGCCTTAAGCCTATTTCAGTCAATTTGTACAGTAAACGTTTATGTGGAACTGTATCAAATGCTTTAGCAAAGTCTAAATATATCACTTCCACTGCAGCACCCATATCTATACTTTTACTCACCTCCTCATAGAATGTAATTAAGTTAGTTTGACAATATCTGTCTTTCACAAAGCCATGTTGGCTCCTGCTAATGAGATTCCGGTTCAATATGAAATCTTGAATATATTCCCTTAGCAACCTTTCAAACAGTTTCCTACCACAGATGTCAAGCTTACAACTCTGTAATTGCTTGGCTGGGATTTGTATCCCTTTTTAAATATGGGCACCACATTATCTTTACGCCAATCTGTGGGCACCATTCCTGATATAAAATAATCCATGAAAATCAAAAATAACTGTCTGGCCAGGAACTGGCTTAGCTCTTTAAGTACTCGTGGGTGTATACCATCCGGCCTGGTTCTTTATCTATTGTAAAACCATTTCATTGTTTTAACACTTTTTCTTGTGTCAACCAATCACATGTTTGCTGTGACAGTTCTGTAAATGTAGCTTGCAGGTTCTTGTCCATTGGTTCTTCCTTGGTAAAAACAGGAGAAAATAAATGATTTAAAATATCTGCTTTCTCCCTGTCTTCACTGACAATATCACCCATTTCAGATAACAAGGACCCGACATTTTCAGCCTTTCATTTTTTGCCATTTATATATTTAAATTTCTGAAATTTAGCAAATTTAATAGCCTTTTTACAGTCTTTGTTGGATTCTTTATATTTTGCAAATGCCACTGCTGATCCCTCAACTTTATAATGTTTAAACGCTACTTTCTTTTTATTTATTTCTTGATTTACCTTACTGGTTAGCCACATTGGTTTTAGTTTGCTTCTTTTATATTTGTTACCAAAGGGTTCACCTTCTCATAATTCTTTGTTCCTTTGTTCTTTTGTTCTAATGCATTTCTGGTTTTCCTGCTGTTTATTGTACAGTGTTTTCTTTCTCTTATATTAACGTGCTCCACCCCTTGTCTTCTGTTTTCTTCATTTCTCAGTTGTGCTACAGGTATGTTTCTATGTGCTGGTGTCTGTGTTTCTGTTAATTGATTCAGTTATTTGTTTATTATTAGTTCTCGGTTAGGGACTTGCAATTGTGAAGTACCTTGCACTGGTTGTCCAATTTGCGTCATACAGTGCCAACCACTCACACTCAAGGAAGGGTAGCTAACAAGGAACACCTGAGAGAGGGTGACTAAGAAGGAACACCCTAGAGAGGTTGACTAAGGGGAAACACCCTAGAGAGGGTGACTAAGGTGGAACACTCTAGAGAGGGTGAGGACTGAGCAGAAGTGACTTTAAGGAAGCAACTTAGCTGAATAAATCGTGTTATAGCCAGAGGGTCTCAGGAGATGCTGAAAAACATCCCCCAGGCTGGTTGATCTGCCCAGGTTCAGTTTACCAGTTCCTGGGTCACACTTCAAATGAGCTTTAAGCAGAGGATTAATTTTTTTTAGCATTGTACGATGCTTCCACACGGAAGCATCGTTACAATGCCGCTTGAGCACTGAAAGCGGAAAAACTCCTCTTTCAGTGCTCGTTTTGACACAGGATGGACTAGGTCCGTCCTGTGTGCCGAGGCGTTAGTGACACAGGACGGACCTAGTCCGTCCTGTGTCAAAACGAGCACTGAAAGCAGAGTTTTTCCGCTTTCAGTGCTCAAGCGGCATTGTAACGATGCTTCCGTGTGGAAGCATCGTACAATGCTAAAAAAAATGCCCGTCGGCATTTCGATCGCTCCGGAGAGCGATCGAAATGCCGGTTTTAAAGGCACAGAGCCTTTAAAACGCGGGCATTTCAAAAACGAGCATAGGAAGAGAATCTTTCGCTTCCTATGCTCAGAAAGTGTTTCTGATTGCCTCACAAGTCGAGGCAATCAGAAACACAAAAAAAAATGCACGATCTTGGTCACTGGGTGACCAAGATGGCGCTGCCCTTCTAAGGGCAAGAGCACAGGAGGCAGGAAGTACCTGCTTCCTGTGCTCTCTGGCTGTCACACGATTGCCTCTTCACAGAGGCAATCAGTGACTGCCAGGCACACTGACAGGCAGTGGGGATGTTCTGCTGAACATCCCCACTGACTGGTCAGATCAATATTAACCCTATTTTGATCTGACCAGTTATGATCTGTCTCCCTCTCCTCACATTTTTTTTAGTGAGGGAGAGAGACAGATCAAAGTTCTAAAAGTAAGTAAAAGTTAAAAAAAAACAATAAATACACAACACACAAATAATAAAACAATAAAAAAAAATTATTAAAGCAATTCCCTGCGTTTAACCCCTTCCCTGCCACTGATCTTGCATAAGCAGTGATCGTGCACATCAGCGCATTTATTTTTGCATTTTTTAGGGGTTAATTTTTTTGTACTGTAATTTATTACAGTACTAAAAAGGCTCTTCTAAGAGTTATTAACCCCTTCTTTGCCGTCGATCACTGCAATGATATTGACGCCAAAGCAATTTTTATCTGTCTGCATATTTTTTTTTAATTATTTTTTTTTACACATACCCGCTAGGGGATTACATGTAAAGTAAAAATATTTGAGTTTTTTTTTTTTAAGCTGCCTGAGTGCATAGCGATCAGTAACAGCGAATTAGTGGCAAAGGCGGTTTGGTGATTTCTCAATTAAGCTCAACATTCGCCCTGGTCAGATTAAAATTGGTCGGATCAATATTCACAAAGATTGATCTGCCTCCCTCTCCTCACTTACATTTTTGTGACGGAAAGAGACAGATCAGTATTAGTGATATAAAAAAACATTTTATAAAATTGGCAGGTTTTATGAAAGTCTTTCACTGTGTATTAACCCCTTCCCTGCCATTCATCACTGTGTAAGCAGTAATCTTGCACAGCAACAGTATGTTTTGCTGTCTGCACTGTTTTATGGATTAATTTCTTTGTACTGTAATGTATTACAGTACTAGATAGGCTTTTATTAACCCCTTCTTTGCTCGAGATCACTACTTACGCACTGATTCTGAGGCCGCGGACTCAGGGTTCGATTTTGACCCTATTCAGCTTTCTGATACATCATCTAGCGATGTATCGGTGGCTGCTGAGCCCTTGCCACAAGTAGTGATGGGGGTCTACCGATAAAAAAATATATGGTTTGGTGGGGGTAAATTACATTGGCTGGCTTCAAAGATATATCCCATAAAGGACACGGACGCAGGTTGATTACATGTCAAAATTCCAGGTTGGAATTGCGCACCCCCTAAATGTGGAATTTTAGACCCAATACAAACCAACAAACCTATGCATGGGGGGTATCCCTGTACTCAGGAGATGTTGCTGAACACATATTGAGGTGTTGGTTGGCAGTGGCAAATACCAGAATCTGAAAATTCCTGCCTGAACTACAATGTGTGTGGGGAAAAAATGACATCCCAACCATTTGACATAGGTTGGTGGTAGAATTAGCACTTGGAAAGTGTTAAAATACCACAATTTTAAATACCCTAGGATGTCTAGTTTTCCAAAATATATGGTTTTATGGGGTAAAATACTTTGACAGGCTTCAAAAGTGTCCCAAATGGAACATGGGCGCAGGCTGACTACATGTCAAAATTCCAAGTTGAAAATGCACCCCCCCTAAACGTGGCCTTTTAGCCCCCAAATAATCTAACTAACCTACTCATGGGTGGTATCCCTGTACTCAGGAGATGTTGCTGAACACATATTAAGGTGTTGTTTGGTACTGACACATAATAGGATCTGTGAATTCATGCCCGATGTACAATGAATGTGAAAAACAAATTACTATCCATAACATTGACATAGGCTGGTGGTAGAATTAGTGCATGAAAAGTGTTAAAATACTACCATTTGAAATACCCTAGGGTGTCTAGTTTTCAAAAATATATGGTTTTGTGGGGTAGAATACACTTTTTGGCTTCAAAAATGTCTCAAATGGGACATGGGCGCAAGTTTTCTGCACGTCAGAATTCCAAGTTGGAAAACCCAAAAACGCACCTCTTAAATGTGGCCTTTTAACCCCCAAATAACCTAACCAATCTATACATGGGTGGTATCCCTGTACTCAGGAGATGTTGCTGAACACATATTGAGGTGTTGTTAGGCACTGACATATAACAGGATCTGTGAATTCATGCCCAAAGTACTATGTATGTGAAAAAAAAATTACTATCCATAACATTGACATAGGCTGGTAGTATAATTAGTGCATGGAAAGTGTTAAAATACTACCATTTGAAATACCCTAGGGTGTCTAGTTTTTAAAAATATATGGTTTTGTGGGATAGAATACACTTTTTGGCTTCAAAAATGTCCCAAATGGGACATGGGCGCAGGTTTTCTGCACGTCAGAATTCCAAGTTGGAAAACCAAAAAGCGCACCTCTCAAATGTGGCCTTTTAACCCCCAAATAACCTAACCAACCTATACATGGGGGGTATCCCTGTACTCAGGAGATGTTGCTGAACACATATTGAGGTGTTGTTTGGCACTGACATATAACAGGATCTGTGAATTCATGCCCAAAGTACAATGTATGTGAAAAAAAATTACTACCCAAAACATTGACATAGGCTGGTAGTATAATTAGTGCATGGAAAGTGTTAAAATACTACCATTTGAAATACCCTAGGGTGTCTAGTTTAAAAAAATATATGGTTTTGTGGGGTAGAATACACTTATATTTTCATATAAAAATTAGCATTAGAACGAACAAAACAATACATCATTCAAATACATATCCATACAGAAAAAAGAGAAAAATGTTAAAAAAAAAAACATCAAAATAAGTTCCTGACAAGAATAGAACATCAAGGTCAGAGATATTACATATTCTCCATATTTACTTCAGGGGGTCAGATGTTACATTTTTTAGAAGAACTTTACCTTTTACTCTTTACTCCTTTATTTTTACCTCTCTTTTGCTATTAGTATCTCCCCTCCCCTTTACCCTTCTCCCTCGGCCTTGATGCTCCATCCCTTCATTTTGTATACCCCGATATTACATAGATACTGTAACAGATATTACAATTTCATTAACTTCCCCTACTAGTCAGGGATAAGATGTTAAGATTTTACCACAGTAAAAAGGTAAACAATACAATAGACATCCTGCATTCAAATAAGAAACATCTATCAATCCTTTCTTCTCATGTTTATATACATATGTCTCATCCAGGGCCACCCATCCCCTCATTCGTCCCCCTTCTCCCTCTTCTAATTCCTCCTAGCTCGTACTTAGGTTTCTTTCTTTCTATCAAACTTATTGTATTTCCCTTAGAGCCTGTCTCCTCCAAACTGTATCTCTTGGACTCGTATTTCCCTCTGATCCATTAGCATTCATCTTATCACATTGATATCTATCCCACGGATCCCATATTTCATTAAAACTATTCAATGTATTTGCCATTCTGTGCGCCATTTTCTCATTTACCCTGTTAGTATTCATCGAATTCTCTACATCCTTACATGTTGGTGGTTCCTGGTTTTTCCAGGCTCTTGCTATTGATACCTTTGCGGTGGTCAAAATCTGCAATACAAGTTTACTTTTGTTCTTTGTAATTTTTTCTTGTATTATATTCAATAATAGGAATTCAGGTGTAAATGGCAAAGATGTTGAGTATATTTCTTCTAAGAGTGTATGAATCCCCTGCCAGAACTTCTGCAATTTTGAGCATTGCCACCATATATGTGCCATATTACCATTTTGACCACATTGCCTCCAACATAGTGGGGATGTTGTTGTGTACATTTTTGATAGCTTAGTGGGCACATAGTACCAATGGTATAAAACCTTCCTAACAGTTTCGAAATGTGATATGTTCTTAGAAACTCCTTGTAACTTTGTCATGGAATTGAACCATATTTTTGTTTCTATATTTATGTTAAGTTGTTGTTCCCATTTTATCATAAAGGGTAATTTTTGTGAGCTATCTGAACTATTCAACAGGTTATATATCACAGAAATTGCTTTTTTAACATATGGGGCTTTTCCAGCTAACTCCATTATCTTGGAGCTCTTATCTAATCCTGTTATCTGTATTTCCTTATTACCGCTTAGCATATGCCTTATTTGTAAGTACTTAAAGAATTCTGAGTGTTCTATGCAAAATCTTGTTCTAAGTATGGAAAAAGGTATCATATCTCCATTAGAGTACAATGATCCAATAGTTTTAATCCCATTCTGTATCCAATTCGTTATTCTTAAATCTGGTATATAGTAAGTTAATACTGACATGGGCGTATCGTAGACCAGCTGTGATGGTACCCTTAGCCGTTCTCTATATCTATCCCAGTATGATATTGATAATCTTGTTGTGGGTAACATTGTAGGTGTTACTGGTCTCTTACCCCCTGAAACCCACATTAGATCTCTCATATCATTCGGATATACGTATTCTGTTTCTATATCTACCCATTTTACCTCTTTTGATGGCGAAAAGAGAACGAGTGCCTGTGCTATTATGGTTGCTTGATAATAATTATTAATGTTTGGAACTCCCATCCCCCCCAAAACAGTTGATTTTTGTAGTAACTCTGTTGAGATCCTTGCCTGTTTCCCTCTCCATATGAATCTATTTAATATAATTTGAATTGACCCTATAAAGTTCTTAGTCAATGGTATTGGTATTGTTCGAAATAGGTATAACAACTTGGGTAGAGAATTCATTTTGAAAGATGTTATTCTACCTAACCAAGATATTTCTATTTTAGACCAGCGCTGTAAATCTATTTTAATTTGATTTATTAATGGTACAAAGTTATATTTAAATAATGATTGTGGAGTTTTGGTAATTTTTATTCCTAAGTACGAAATATATTCTGATCGCCACTCGTATTGATACTGTTGTTTTAGATCTCCTATCTCTGCTGATGGAAAGCCTATGTTCAGTGCTTGTGTCTTTAACCAGTTGATTTTATAATAAGATATTTCACTAAATGTATCTAATATCTCATGTAGTCTTTGTAACGAGGCATTCAGTTCTATCAGTGATAACATAATATCGTCTGCATACAATCCTAGTTTAACCTCCGATCTTATCGTCTTATATCCATGTATATTAATATTTGATCTTATAGCTATCGCTAGGGGTTCAATTGCCATTGCAAACAAAATTGGCGACAGAGGACATCCCTGTCGTGTTCCATTATGTATATGAAATGATCTTGATCTAAAGCCCGAGTTATATACTCTTGCTGTTGGATTTTGATATAGTGAAAACATTGATCTAATGAACTCCTCTGGGATATTAAAAGCTTGTAACACACACTTCATATAAAGCCAATGGAGGCGATCGAATGCCTTCTCGGCATCCAAGGATAATTGCAGACATGGATTCTTATTTAATTGTGCCAAATGTGTAATATTTATAAATTTTCTAGTATTATCTGATGGTTGCCGACCTAAAATAAACCCTACTTGATCATTATCTACCAATTCCACTATTCCTTTATTTAGTCTGCTAGCTAATAGTTTGGAATATATTTTGGTATCCGTGTTTAACAGCGTTATAGGCCTATAACTTGTACAATCATTAGGCGATTTGCCTGGTTTTAATATTGTAACTACATATGCTTCAGTAAGTTCTGGGGGTGTTTCCTCTCCTCTACTCATCATATTAAATAGTTTTATAAGATATGGGATAAGAGATATCTGAAATTTCTTATAATATATGTTTGATAAACCATCAGGGCCTGGAGATTTGTATGATTTTAAAGCATTAATTGTATCTTTTACTTCGTCCCCTGTAATTGGTCTCAATAATTTGTGTATGCAAGCCTCAGATAATACCGGGATATTTAACCTATTCAGAAATGATTTAATTTTTTCTTCTGTTGGCTGTAAAATACTTTGATCTAGGTGTAAGTTATATAGTGATTGGTAATATTCAGCAAACCTGTCACTAATTTTTTGCGGATTCCATATCTTTCTACCTGAGGCATCTATCAAATATTGTATTTTATTTGCTACTTGTTGTTTTTTAAATTTTCTTGCTAGTATAGTGTCTGCTCTATTTCCTTTAGCGTAATAGGTCTGCTTTACACATCTCAGCATAAATTCAGTTTTTTCTAATTGGATATCAGATATTTGAATTTTGAGTTGTTGAATTTCCCTATATATATTATCTGTCCATTTACGCTTGTTCATTTCTTCTAAATGTCTTAGTGACTCCATTAGTTCAAGCAATTTTTTATCTCTGTTTCTTTTATGTTGAGCAGCGATTTTTAATAGAAGACCCCTTATTACTGCCTTATGCGCTAACCATACCGAGCTAAATTTTACTTCTTTAGTATCATTAATTTTAAAATATTCTTCTAACTCTTCTGTTATTTTTTTACAAATATCCGGATTCTGGAGTAATTTGTCATTTAATCTCCATCTACCATTTCTTTTTATTTTATCATTTTGTTTGATCGAGATCCATATAGGGGCATGGTCAGACCACGTTATATCTCCTATTCCTGATTGCTCAATTTTTTGCAATGTTAATTGATCTACTAAAATTAAATCAATTCTTGTATAAATATGATGCACTATTGAATAATATGAAAAATCTTTTTCCGATGGATGGTCATTTCTCCACGCATCATATAGCTCATGTTCCTGTAGTAACTCCATAAATTGCTTACCTTGTTTTAATATCCGTCTCCTATATTTACCTGTAGATGTATTTGTGGAATCTACTATTGGATCTGGTGCGATATTGAAATCACCGCAGATTATTACATAACCTTTTTTTATTTTTTGTAGTTTCTTAAGAATACTCCTCACAAAAATCAGTTGTTCTATGTTCGGACAATATATATTGACTATTGTGTATTCTTGGTTATTTATGCTTCCTACCAGAATAATATATTTCCCCTGTGTGTCTATGTCTTTTCTTTGTACTACAAAGTTCATATCCTTATGAATCAATATAGAAACTCCCAATTTTTTAGTTTGGGCCATAGAATGGTAGGCTTCTGGGTAGTATTTAGATTTAAATCTGTTTTCTTGTGTTTTAGAAAAGTGGGTCTCTTGGATACAAATCACTGAGCTCTTTTTTTTCTGAGCTTCTTGGAGCATTACTCTTCTCTTATGCAATGTATTTAAGCCCCTTGCATTTATTGACAAAATATTAAGAGTCATCGAACGATCATATCACTTTTTCTCTGTATATATACTTTTTTTATTCCAAAGGGGAAAAGGAAAATATCTTTTTTACTCAGGACTAGGGTCCATTTATATTTAATAATAGTCAAACTTCTACTGAACTGCTCTTCTGTCTTATTCTTTTTTTTGTGGCCCTGGATGATTACCATTACATTCAAAAAATACATAAAAACATTCATATACAAAAACAACCTTAAACAGTTAACTCCTCCTACTACCCGAGGAGTGATAGATAATGCCCTAACTAGCCTGATGACCTCTACTACCAACGGTCAAATTGGGGGTATGATCTTCTCTCTGAACTCCTCCGCCTCCAGTGCATTTAACATCTATATTTATTTTGTCCTCGTTAAAATTGCAGACTAAATGGGGATCCGGAAGGGATGAAGATGAGATCAAAAGGCGGGGGGGGGGGGGGGGGGGGGGGAGGGAGAGAGAAGGAGAAGCGAAAGAAAAAATAAAAAAAAAGAAAAAAAAGGAAAGGAGGTAGAGGGGAAATATAAGTTTGCAACGCTCCTCTATTTTTACTCATTTACAAACATTTTTCTTCTCCTTTCTCTCCTCCTTTCACTATATAGCTCCCCTTGTGAGCACATCTATAATCTAAGTGCATACCATTTTTTTCTCTTCTTTTTTTTTTCCTCTCCATCCTTAATTCTAATATTCGGTTATTTATATACTGTGTGCTTAATACCTTTTCTCCCCCATTACCCCTAATATTGTTATATCCTTGTGGGAATCAATACTAATATAAGTGTGTTCTCTCTCTGATATTTAATTACTTATACTTTTTTGGCTCGTGTCATCCCTTATCCCTTAATTTCCGTGTTTTATCTTTATATTACTTATAACCGTCTCAAAAAAAAAAGGGGGAAGGAGGTAGAGGGGAAATATAAGTTTGCAACGCTCCTCTATTTTTACTCATTTACAAGCATTTTTCTTCTCCCTTCTCTCCTCCCCTCCCTATATAGCTCCCCTTGTGAGAACATCTATAATCTAAGTGCAGACAATTTTCTTTTTTCTTCCTCTTCATCCTTAATTCTAATATTCGGTTATTTATATACTGTGTGCTTAATACCTTTTCTCCCCCAATACCCCTAATATTGTTATATCCCTGTGAGAATCAATACTAATATAAGTGTGTTCTCTCTCTGATGTTTAATCAAGTTTTTCCCTTTTACATCAAAATATACCTATATCCACATTTACCTCCTGTGAGCTTTTATATGTGTTTTCCCTCCCTCCACTCATGAACCAAAGCAATCCCCAGCTCAATCCAATTCTCTACTAACATCCCCATCCTCCCAACCTGCCCCCCCCCCCTCCAACGCATCAATCATCAACATCTCCCACAGTGAACGTATTATCATCTTACATATTCTCTCTGTATCCCAAGCCCTCCTCCTCCCAGTGTTACTTCATTAAATTAAAGCAAAATTTACACAGTTCAACAGTTTTACATACAATGTCTCCCTCTCAATCTCTGCCCTCCTCCCCCCATATCAAATTACTTATCTGATCAAAGTTCGTTTTTTAGTTTCATAAGTCCCCTCTCCAAGTCAGCCAAACTTATTTTCTTTTCTCACGGAGCATTCTCCTGCAGTGCACTTATTCCCGTATGCTTTGCCACCAGACTCTGTGTTAGTTTTACTGTGTGCCATTCTGTTAACATCTTCTGTGGTCTTTTAGGTGTGAGATATATGTCATCAGAATTTTCTGCCAAGTTCCATTTCTGCATTATTTGCATACCTTCTTCCGGTGTCTTCAATGTTGTCTGTACTCCGTTTCTTAACACCAACAGTTTGACTGGGAATCCCCATTTATACACAATATCATTCTGTCTCAGCAACTTTGTTGTTGGAAGGAATTCTCTTCTTTTTGCTAGTGTAGCAGCTGAGAGATCTGTAAACAGATGTATGTTCTCATATGGGTTCGGTAGGCACGGCATTCTACGAGCCACGTTCATTACAGATTCCTTTGCACAAAAGTAATGTAACTTTATAATTACATCTCTTGGGATATTTCCACCATACCTTTTGGCTTGGGGATTCTATGTGCTCTGTCCACTATGAGATCTGCTATTGATATCGTATGGACTATTTTTTTGAATAGTGCCTGGAGGTATTCTGGTAATGTTGATTGCGGGACCAATTCAGGAATGCCTCTTACCCGAATATTATTTCTTCTGGATCTGTCCTCTATGTCAGCCACTTTTATCATCAATCTCTCCACCTCATCTTCCAGTACATTATGTCGATCCACTAATTCGTTATATTTTCCAGCAAATTCCTCCATTCGTTTTTCGTTATGGTCTGTGCGATCTCCCAATTGTCTCACCTCCTGTCTCATTTCTACCATAAAGTCTTTCAGCGTGTCTTTTATCGATCCCTGCATATCATCCAGTAGTTGTTTCATGACTTTCTGTGTTACTGCAGGTTCGATCTCTGTTTCTATTAGTTCAGACTGTATCTCCAACGTGGATCTCTGTTCTATGTCTTCCTCCCCTTCATCTCTAATTTGAGATATGGGGACGCCGTCGCCATCTTGGACTTGATCTAAAAGTCTTGCTCGGCGTGGTGGAAAATATTGAGAGACTTTCTGCGTTGCTTTTTTGTTTTTGCTGGACATGATTCCGCTCACCCTCCCCGTCGTTTTAGATGTTTTATCGGTTTGGACAGCTGTATTTAGTCGCTCATGCACCAGAGCTTGGAGGAGCGCTCAGCCTACACGTCCATGCGGCCCATCAGTCAGGACACGCCCCCCGTTGTCCACCCCTTCACATTTTAAGGTAATGTTTACCTAAATTGCAAATATATGTGAAAAATTAAAAAAAAAAAAGATTTTTTGCTGCAAACTTTGGCATAGATTGGTGGTAAAATGGCTACATGAAATGTGTCAAAATACCCCAAGTTAAATGCCCTGAGTGGTCTAGTTTTCAAAAATATGTACATGTTGGGGGTCATTCATGGATTTAGTACAGAAATCAGTGTTACAATGTCACTACTGCTAATTTTGAAAGAAAGGATTTTAAAATAGCTTTGACCCACTTATAGTTCTGGCCCTGTAACATGAATAAAAAAGCACAAAAACATAAAAACATGGGCTATTTCTGAACTCAGGACATATATTAGAAACTTTTTAGCAGTGTTTTTTTGTTGTCTCTTGTACATGAGTATACGATTTTTCAAATAAAAGTCATAAAAAAAAAGGTATCAAAAGAAAGCCCTTCTTATAACGATAAAAACGATATATAGATTGTGCGGGTACACTAAATGAGACAGAAATAAATTACAGCAAAACACAAACACCTCAGAAATGTTAAAACAGCCCATGTCACCAAGCGTCGGACAAGCCAAAAAAGTCATGTCACTAAGGGGTTAAGAACAGAATCAGCAGCTCTCAGAAGTCAGGCATCCAACTTCAATGTAAAAGCCCTGTTTGCAATGAGCTGCAGCTATTTAACAGAGGTGTGCTGCAAAAGGTAATAAGCCCACCTGACACCAAACAGAGGGGGGAGAAATTCAAGCAAACACAGGTAGGGAGGCCTCTAGAGGAGGCAGGAAATTAATAAGCACATAATTTAGGACTTTGAAATACATGAGTCAGAAGTTCAGTGTAGAACCCTGATACCCCAGTATATACACAAGGTTATATTAAAAGCCCTGTGCAGGGGTATAAATCTGGGAAGTTTTTGAGACATAACCTTGTGTACCTATAGGGGGCATTTATTGTCCCCTGCACGGGTATATATCAGAGCAGTGTGTGTGATATAACCTTGTATATATACTGGATTGCTATGTTGACTTACCCCAGCACCCAGATTGCAATCATAGTACTTGCCTTAGTATTTACCCCAGTTTGCACTCACTGGACTTGCCGGAGCACCAAGAATTTACTCCAGCATGCAGATAACACTTACAGGACTTACCCCAGCATGCAGACTGCACTCAACTGACTAACCTCAGCACTCAGCCATGAGTTACACCTGCACTTAGACTGCACTCATGACTTGCCCCAGCCAGGACTTACCCCAGCACTTAGATTGCACTCACATAACTTGTCCCAGTACCCAGGACTCACCCCAGCACTTAGATTGCACTCAAAGAACTTGTCCCAGGACCCAGTACTTACATGAGCATGTAGATTGCACTCTCATGACATTCCACAGCACCCACGACTTACCCCAGCAGTTAGAATGTACTCACACAACATGCACCAACACTTAGGATTTACTCCACCATTCACAGGATTTGCCTCCCCACCCAGCACTTACTCCAGCTATTAGATTGCACTCGCAGGACTTCTGTCAGATTTTTCCCCAGCACCGAGGACGTCTGTCAGTCTCATGCACCATGCAGGAAGAAAAAGGAAGCAACATCACAATGACTGTAATTCTCAAGAGAGCTCTGTCACACTCTCGTCGCCTCAATCGTATCTTTCCATTCACAAATTCTTAAAGCAGCTGCGGTGGCTTAACCCTCAACTTCATCCCGCAGTGGCTGAATTGTTAAAGCGGCTGCGGCTGCTGAATACTAAGTTGCCACATCAAGCAGCCCCAGGGCCTACCGGGATTTTTTTCGGTAGGGCAGTCTAGCCCTGGTTAGAAGTATAAATTAAAAAAAACAATGTCCAATCAAATAGTTGAGCATACTATAAGCAATAAAAAAAGTAATGACAAATGTGCATAGTCATGGTGTCAGAAATTATTGATGTTTTCACTAATAGTGAAAAATAGGACAGCTTTACATATAAGGAATTTTGGTGTTTTGCTCTCATTCCAAAAAGACATACTGTATTTGCTTGAATATAAGACGAGGTTTTTTTCAGAGCAAATGCTCTGAAAAAAAACCCTCGTCTTACATTGGAGGTCGTCTTATAATCTGACCTCAAATCGAGGTCAGACTATAAGGCTGGGGTCCAGGTCCCCCGCAGAGTGATAGGCGCAGACATCCTCCCCTCCCGCCCGGCACGACCGCCGGGACTTCTATGATGAAGCCGGGTCCTTTCAGCTTCATCATAAAAGTCCCGGCGGAAGTGCCGGGCAGCAGCAGGGGATGTATTGTGCAGACATCCTCTGGCTGCCCCCACTAGCCACCAGGGACATTCGGGCAGCATGGGGATGTCTGCATGATAGACATCCTCCATGCTGCCTGACAGCCGGTTCATCATAATAGACAGAAGTGTCGTGCAGCATGGAGGATGTCTGCACATATCGTGCAGTCATCCCCCTGCTGCCCCCACTAGCCACCAGGGAGGTAAGAGGAAGGGGGGGGGGGGCAAAGAGAAAAATAGGGGGGGGGGACAGAGACAAGGGGAGGGAGGGGAAAAGAGACAGATACAAGGGGAGGGGGAGAGAGACAGAGACAAGGGGAAGGAGGGGGAAATAGACAGAGACAAGGGGAGGGAGGGGGGAAGAGACAGAGACAAGGGAGGGGGGAAGAAACAGAGACAAGGGGAGGGGGGAAAGAGACAGAGACAAGGGGAGGGAGGGGGGAAAGAGACGGAGACAAGGAGAGGGAGGGGGAAAGAGACAGAGACAAGGAGAGGGGGGTAAGAAACAGAGACAAGGGGAGGGGGAAAGAGACAGAGACAAGGGGAGGGAGGGGGAAAGAGACAGAAACAAGGGGAGGGAGGGGGAAAGAGACAGAGTCAAGGGGAGGGAGGGGGAAGAGACAGAGACAAGGGGAGGGAGACAAAGAGAGACACAAAGGGCGGGGGGAGAGAGACACACAAAGGGAGGGAGAGAGACACAAAGGGAGGGGAGAGAGAGAGAAAGGGAGGGTGGGGGAGAGAGATAACGCTAGGGGAGAGACATACAACTCTAAGGGGGGAAAGAGACAACGCTGGGGGAAGGGGAAAGAGAAAGGCAGCATTGGCACATAAAAGGAAATAAAAACAAGAAATGCATTTTTTGATATCATAATTTTTATTAAAAAGCACTTTACATGTGAATATATACAAGTTGAACTTTTTTCCTATAGGGTAGTCTTATATTCAGGCTTTTAGTTTTTTCCTAAAGGAATATCCAAAGTTTGGGGGGTTGTCTTATAATCAGGGTCGTCTTATAATCCAGCAAGTACGGTACATAAAATTAGTTTTAACTTGCTTCAGGTGACATATTAATGACATTGGACTTGGCACATTCAGGCAGAAACTCCCTTTCTGACATAGGACGTGCCTGACATGCAGAGGCGTTGCTAGGTTGCCAAAAGATCTGGGGCTAGAGCCGGTGACAGATTAGATATAAGTAAAGAAGCTCACATGCTTGGGTTTGGTTATACAGTATATATATATATATATATATATATATATATATGATGCCAATGAGAAATAGGTGTATATATAATATAAGCAATACATACATATACATAGATTAATATGATGATGCCAGTGGGGTGAGATGGAGGGTGAGTGGGGTGACGGACTGGATGAAGGGGGTAAAATGGAGGGAGAAGGTGAGATGGAGGGTGAGAGGTGAGATATGATAAGGGTGGACGTGAGATGGAGGGGGATATTCTGGAGAGAGGGGTGAAATAGAGGATGATGATAAGCTGGATGGAGGGGGTAAGATGGAGGGAGAGGGTGAGATGGAGGGTGAGATGTGTGATATTGAGGTGTGGTGAGATGGAGATTGAGAGGTGTGATATTCTGGACAGAGGGGTGAAATAGAGGGTGGGTAGGGTGATGAGCTGGAAGCAATGGTGAGGTGGAGGGTGAGGAGGCTGGAGGGAGAGGGTGAGATGGGGAGAGACTGATGATAGGGGTGATAAGATGGAGAGAGAGGGTGAGAGGGGTAATAAGATGGAGGGGAGGGTGAGAGGGGTGATAAGATGCAGGGAGAGGCTGGCAGGGGTGATAAGATGGAGGGAGAGGCTGGCAGGTGTGTTAAGATGGAGGAAGAGGCTGGCAGGGGTGTTAAGATGGAGGGAGTACATGTTGCCCTTTACGTTACGAAATGTGTTCAGCTATAACCATTCAATCTATACATTTGCTGGGTTAAGTTTCCTGGTGCCATCTTCAACATGGCCACCGCAACTGATGCACCTGTAGACGTAGAGGCAGAATTTACTCAAAGACCATGCGGTTGGCACATAAGAGATAAGGTTAAAAAAATTCTAAATATACTGATAAAATGTCTAATATATTTGCTTATACATCTGCCTTGCACAATGTATAGAAACAGGTGCATTACATGCGTGAAGGAGACTTCAGCACTGTTGGCCACTTGGCACTGTTGGGCACTAGGAGTTAAACTGTATACTAATATGGCCAGGATTTGTTAGCAGGTAGCAGTTGTGGAACTACAACTCCCACTATTCTTTAGTGCCCTGTCACTTCATAATGTCAGTCAAATAATTCCATCCCCCATATAAATACCAGCTGGCTAAGAGTGATAGGCAGTGCAGTCCCCCATAAATGCCAGCTGACTGAGATTGATAGGCAGTGCAGTCCCTCATAAATTCTAGCTGGCTGAAAGTGATAGGCAGTGCAGCCCCCCATAGCTGGCTGAGAGTGATAGACTGTGCAGTCCGCCGTAAATGCTAGCTGGCTGAGAGTGATAGGCAGTGCAGTGCCCCCTCATAAATGCCAGCTGACAGAGTGATATGAAGTGCAGTGCCCCCTCATAAATGCCAGCTGGCTGAGAGTGATTGGAAGTCCAGTGCCCTCCATAAATGCCAGCTGGCTTAAAATGATAGGCAGTCAGTGCCCCCATAAATGCCAGCTGGCTGAGAGTGATACGCAGTTCAGTGACCCCATTAATGCCAGCTGGCTGAGAGTGTTAGGCAGTTCAGTACCCCAAAAAAATACCAGCTGGCAGAGAGTGATAGGCAGTTTAGTACCCTCCACAAATGTCATCTGGCTGAGAGGTAGTGCAGCCCCCCATAAATAAGTACCACACTCACATCACATCATTCCCATCACTCCACATCACATCACTCACTTCACATCACATCACTCACTCCACATCACACACAGCAACATTTGTTTTATTTTTTCCTTACCTTCTGTGAGCAGCGTGTGGCAGACTCTGCAGGCAGCACAGACTCGTCCTGTTTCTGCTCACTCTTTCTGTCAGAAGCACATGTGATCATGTGACCTGGCCCTCTTACAGACAGCAGCAGGAGGAGGAGTGTCTGTTAGAGTTGAGCGGACACCTGGATGTTCGGGTTCGGCAGGTTCGGCCGAACTTCGGAAAAAAGTCCGGGTTCGGGCTTGAACTTGACCCCGAACTTGACCCGAACCCAAACACCATTGAAGTCAATGGGGACACAAACTTTTGGCCACTAAAATGCCTCTAAAAAAGTCCTGGAAAGGGCTAGAGGGCTGCAAAAGGAATTAAAATGTGGGTAAGAGTAGGACAAGTGCCCTGCAAACAAATATGGATAGAGAAATAACTTCAAAAAACATAAAATACATACAATTTAAAAATACAGCTGAGCCATAAAATAGCACTAGATGGAATCTTTGATTTTAGCTTTGGAAGAAGATAAATCTAAATCTAAAGCATGGCTGCCAGGAGGATCAACAGAATTATCCATTTTAGAGAGGGTTGGAGTGCAGGGTATTCTCTTTCAGTTTATACTAAGTGACCCATAGGTTGAGGAGTTGGTGACCGTGGCAGTGTAGGTGGAAGCGGCGCTGGAGAAGGTAGCCAGAATTTTTCAAAGTGCGCTGTAAGCACAGTATTTGACGGTTCTATTTGACTCTCAGATATGAAGTGCACCGCAAGACGCAAATGTACTATTTAGCACACAAAACTATTAAAAATTTTCAAAGTGCGCTGTAAGCACAGTATTTGACGGTTCTATTTGACTCTCAGATGTAATACATGTAATGCTAGTGCCATTCTATAAACCGAAATAGAGTCCCCATTCATAAGAATATGGTTTTATGGGGATAAAAGACACTGTCCAGCTTCAAAAATGTCCAAAATGGAACATCGGCGCAGGCTGACTACATGTCAAAATTCCAAATTGAGAATTCAAAACGCGCACCTCCCAAATGTGGCTTTTTAACCCCCAAACAATCCAACTAACCTATGCACTGCACCTGTACTTAGGAAATGTTGCTGAACATATATTGAGATGTTTGGCAGTACCCCCTTACATTTTCAGTAAGTTCATACCTGAATTGCATTGGTGGTAAAAAATCATCAAATCTCTGCAAACTTTGGTAAAGGTTGGCGGTAAAATGGCTACATGAAAAGTGTCAAAATACACCAAGTTAAAAATCCTGTGTTGTCTAGTTTTGAATAATATGTACATATGGGGGTGAATCAGGGATTCTTGACTGATCAGTGTTACAATATCACTATCGCTAATTTTGAAAAATAAAAATGGTTTCAAATAGCATTGCACTCCTACTTGCAAAAAAAGCAACAACAAAAAACACCCTCCTACAAAATGGGCTATTTCTAAACTCAGGAAAAATATTAGAAACTATTTAGCAGTTTTTTATGAGCTTTTGTAGAAGAGTATATGACTTTTCAAATAAAAGTCAGAAAAACTTAATTTTTTTATTTGTCACCATATTTTATTACTTATTATATAAAACATTATACAATATGATTAAAATAATGGTATCAACAGAAAGCCCTTCCTATGCCGATAAAAACAATATTTAATTTGTATAAATACGGTAAAGGAGAAAGAATAGAATTTACGCTAAACACAAACACCGCAGCAATGATAAAACAGCCCATCTCACAAAGGGAAGGCAAGGTCAAAAAGTGATGTCACTAAGGGGTTAAGTACCTGTGATGGATGTACCTCACAGTGAAAGGCTTTTTCTTATATTTTGGTATACAAAATGTCTGTCCTTTCCCTCACCCCAATAGAAAGAAGGCAATCAGTCCCCCATTTAGACTGAAATACGTTTTATATTGTTTACTTTGTACAGCACTGGATTATTTACTAGCACAATTGGAATTTCCATGGGATTATTCACTGAATATTATGTTTTATGACTAAGTCTTTTTAACGTTACATCACCAATTTAAAGTTTGCAGTCTCCACAATAAGACATTATAACTTATGAAGGCAGTAATCTCTGCCAAAGTTGACTAAATGGGAGAAACTGGGCTTTTCATTTAGACTAGACCAGTTCCTTTAGACAACCATTGCATGGAAATATTTACGGAAGTCAAATGTTCCAGACTAAATGATGAAGCAAAGAGAAAATGCTTGGGTAGAAATGAAAGTGTAATTGTGAACTGTAACGAGTGATATGATTTTTGCAGTGAAATGAAAGTGATGTTTTTTTTTCAGTTGGATAAATGTTTCATGTTTTTTTTTTTTATCTTTTAGGATAAAGCCAGGGTATTCAGTGAAATCTCACCTTTCTTCTACACATTCTATGATAAGGGTAACTTTAATTTTTCTTTACAGTATAGAATGCAGATTTTTTTGAGTTACTTACTGATTTTTCCTGGAAGCCTCGATCCCAAAATTTACTAAATAAATTTAAAACGTCATGTTATACTTTTTTAATGGCTGAGATACTTCTTTCCAATTCATTCTAGTAAAGTGTGTGTTTAAGCTATTTATTTCAAACAATGTCCGTTAGCTACTGTTGTGAGCTATTGTAAGCTTTTCATTAAAAGTGAGGGGCAGAGGTTTTATGATGAGATGAATATTTCTTCACCAATTAATTTTTCAGAACCAATTGAGCTCTTTTAGCAGGTAAAATGTGCCAGGTCTGTCTCTGCACAATACTTAGTTAAGTCAGTGAGATTAAATGTTCATACAGTGAATTATGCTACACTTGCAAAACCAAACATCTGGACACTAACAATTTAACTGCATTGCAGATCCAGGACTTGCCCCAGCAGGCCAGGACATGTCCCAGCACCCACAATGCACACCCAGGACATATCCCAGCACACACATTGCAGACCTCAGAACCAGCACACCAGGACATGCCCCAGCACCCACATTGCACATCCAGGACATGTCTTATCAGCCACATTGCATACCCAGGACATTTCCAGCACCCACATTGCAGACCCAGTACTTACTTCAGCACCCCAGGACATGTCCCAGCACCCACATTGCACACCCAGGACTTGCACCAGCACACCAGAGAAGTCCCAGAAACCACATTGCGCAGGAAATGCACCCACACTGTACAACCAGGATTTACCAAAGCTAGCACCCACAGTAGTTGTCTAGTGCTTAGTAGCTGGATGTCTGTGAACTACCCAGGCGACCAGACATCCTACCAAACTGCCTCTCACGCTGCTCACATGGTCTTAAGCCTGAGTGCTGACAGGTCACATGGCCCCCGACACTCTGATATCAGAACACGCGCGAGAAGTACAAGAGGCCGCACCTGGGCAGCACATAGACATCAAGCTGCATGCTCACCAGCAGAGAAGCTGATGAGGGAGACCTTTTGATTATCCCAGGCAGTGCCTCTGCCAGCAATATATATATATTTTTAAGTCCAAGGGTGCCCACTGGGCCCATGAAAGGTGTATTGCTTTCCACTCCCCGATGCCAACCCTGACGGCAGGGCCGATCCTAGGGTCACAGGCGCCTGGGTGCAGGTTTTCCTTTGCCGCCCAAGGGTGGGCGTGGATATATTATGAACTCCTCCACTTTAGACATTTCTGTTCCAGGCATGCCCATTTCAATATTGGGGAGAGGGTGAGGGAGAAAACTTTATTTTAATGTAAAGGACCAACGTTTATTTTAAATAAAGATAAATATTTTGCCATAATACTGTGTAGTGGTTTTATTTATTTCTATGATGCTCAGCCAGCAACATGGGAGACTTTTTGCTGGCTAGCAGAATGAGTTTTAACTACCGTTCCCATGATACCCAACCAGCCAACGTCTCTCATTAGTCTGGCTGAGCATCATTGGAAAAGAAGTACACAAGGAGTGATAAATAATATTCCACCAAGTCAGCCACTCATGTGTCTCTCTCTCTCTCCCCATACCCTCATGTCTGTCTGTCTCTCTCTCCCCATACCCTCATGTCTGTCTCTCTCTCCCCATTCCCTCATGTTTGTTTCTCTCTCCCCATTTCCTCATGTCTTTCTCTCTCTCCCCATACCCTCATGTCCATCTCTCTCTCCACTCATGCTCCATGTCTCTCTCTCTCTCCACTCATGCTCCATGTCTCTCTATCTCTCCATTCATGCTCCATGTCTCTCTCTCTCCATTCATGCTCCATGTCTGACTCTCTCTCTCCACTCATACTCCATGTCTGTCTGTCTCTCACTCTGCACTCATTCCCCATGTCTGTCTCTCACTCTGCACTCATTCCCCATGTCTGTCTCTCACTCTCCACTCATTCCACATGTCTGTCTCTCACTCTCCACTCATTGCCCATGTCTGTCTCTCTGTCTCTCTCCACTCATTGCCCATGTCTGTCTCTCTGTCTCTCTCCACTCATACCCCATGTCTGTCTGTCTCTCTCCACTCATACCCCATGTCTGTCTCTCACTCTCCACTCATACCCCATGTCTGTCTGTCTCTCTCCACTCGTACCCCATGTCTGTCTGGCTCTCTCCACTCATACCCCATGTCTGTCTGTCTCTCTCCACTGATACCCCATGTCTGTCTCTCTCTCGCCACTCATACCACATGCCTGTCTCTCTCTCGCCACTCATACCCCATTTCTGTCTCTCTCTCGCCACTCATACCCCATGTCTGTCTGTCTCTCTCCACTCATACCCCATGTCTGTCTGTCTCTCTCCACTCATACCCCATGTCTGTCTCTCTCTCGCCACTCATACCCCATGCCTGTCTCTCTCTCGCCACTCATACCCCATTTCTGTCTCTCTCTCGCCACTCATACCCCATGTCTGTCTCTCTCTCTCCACTCATACCCCACGTCTGTCTTTCTCTCCACTCATACCCCATGATTGTCTCTCCCCTCATCCCTTATATATTTTTCCATGTCTATCTTTCTGTTCCCCATGCTGGTCTCTTGTTCTGCCTGTCTCTGTTTCTCCTCCTATATCCCCATGTACATCTCCCGCATGTCTCTCTCACTCCTCATAACCCCCATGTATCTGTCTCCCCATGTCTCTCTCTCCCTCCTCATAACCCCATGTGTATCTTTCTCCCCCCAGTCACCTTATACCAGTGATGGCGAACGTTTTTGGTCCCGAGTGCCCAATTTTTGAACGACACAAATTTGCAGACCACAAAGTGCCAACACCGCATACTCACACACGCTTATACTCATACACACACACACTCATACACACACACTTATACTCATACACACTCATACACACGCACACTCATACACATACACACTTATACTCATACTCACACACACACTTATACTCACACACACACTTATACTCATACACACACTTATACTCATACACACACATACACACACACACATATACTCGTACACACATATACTCATCCACACACACTTATACTCATACACACACACACACATACACTAATACCCAAACACACACACTTATACTCATACAGACACTTATACTCATACACACACTCATACTCATACACACACACACACACTTATACTCATACACACACTTATGCTCATACACGCACACTTATACTCCCACACACACTTATACTCATACTCACACACCTATACCCAAACACACACACTTATACTCATAAAGACACTCATACACACACACACTAATACTCATACTTGCACACACTTATACTCATACTCGCACACACGTATACTCATACTCGCACACACTTATACTCATACTCGCACACACTTATACCCAAACACACACACACTTATACTCACACACACACACTTATCATACTTATACTCACACACACACTTATCATATTCATGCTCACACACACACACTTATCATACTCATACACACACTTATCATACTCATACACACACATATACTCATACTCACACACACACACACACACACACTTATACTCACAAACGTACACACACATGCAGGTTCCGCTCTCACTGCTTATCTGTTCCGTTGTCCTGGAGGTGCAGGCATCAGTGTAATAGACGGGCGCTGCCGGTCACCTGCTTCTTCTCCAGATGATTGACGCATGTGCGTTATGTGAAGAAGCGTTCAAGTCGGAAAGCAAACAGTTAATTGCTTTCCGACTTGAACGCTTCTTCACAGAACGCTCATGCGCCAATCATCTGGAGAAGAAGCAGATGACCGGCGGCGCCAATCTATTACGCTGATGCCTGCACCTCCAGGACAACGGAGCAGATAAGCGGTGAGAGCTGAACCTGACTGTGTGCCACTGCTGAGGGCTCGGCGTGCCATAGGTTCGCCACCGCTGCCTTATACCTTCTATTTGACTCTTTGTTCCATGATCCCCATGTCTGTCTGTCTCCTCTGTGCCTTTAATATGTCACACCCCATATCTTACTCCTATACCTCCTACCTACCACATATTTGTCTCTTCCGATGTCCCTTTTCCATGCCCCCTACTGACCTCATCTCAGAACTCAATTAGCGCTGCCTTGATCTCCCCGCACATAGTGATCACTCTGACCGTTATGTTCCGATGCTCTAAGTCATCACTGTGCACGGAAAGAGTAGAAAGCGCTGACTGAGGTCTAAGAGGAAACATGGCGCCAATCTGCAGAGCTGGGTCTGAGAGGCAGCAAAGCAGCACATAGGCAGCCCATTTGCAGAGGTGTACTTAGGGTACACTTTGCCATTAACATAAGCAACAGCCAGTTTGCCGATTAAAAATGCTACAGTTTGCCCAATAAAAATGCCAGTTTTTCCATTAATATGCCACAGCCAGTTTGTCCATTAATATACAACAGCCAATTTGCCCATTGATATGCCACAGACATTTTTCCCATTTATATACCAATGCTAGTTTGCCAATTTATAGGCTACAGCCAATACGCCACAGTTAGTTTACCCAATAAAGGCATAATCTCCTCTCCTGCCTTCCCCAGTACTCAACTTGCTGCTGCTCTCACGTCCCCGGCAGTCTCCTCCGCACAGTCTTCCGTCTACGCATGCTGAGTGCAGGAGGCGGGAAATAGACTACAGCTGGTTGGGGGCTGGTGCCCTCCATGTGATAAATTGATGAGCGCAGTGAGGGCCCTGGGCAAAAACACACGTACACACAGTCACACATAAATACACACAGCCATACATAAATACACACAGTCATACATAAATACACACAGTCACACAAACACAATTAAACGCGTAGTCACTATCACAGACATACATTTACACAGACACCCTTATACACACATACATAAATACACACAGTCATACATAAATACACACAGTCACACAAACACAGTTACACACTTAGTCATCCTCACAGACATACATTTACACAGACACCCTTATACACACAAACATAAATACACACAGTCATACATAAACACACACAGTCATACATAAATACACGCTGTCACACAAACACAGTTACACACTTAGTCATCCTCACAGACATACATTTACACAGACACCCTTATACACACTGTCACACATACATAAATACACACAGTCATCCATAAATACACAGTCACACAAACACATTTACACACTTAGTCACCCTCACAGACATACATTTACACAGACACCCTTATACACACTGTCACACATACATAAATACACACACAGCCATCTTTACACACTTAGACACAGGATACACTTGCACAGACACTCATGTACACACACTTACACAGACAGTAACACACATATAGTTATAAACATTGACACACACATAGACACTTATACACATTAACACACACTTCCACAGACACTTCCACACTTTCTTTCTTTTTTTATTTTATATTGTAACCCTCACCCCCCAAACTGTTATCACCTCCTCCTCCTCCTTGTTTATCCAAGCACAGCACAACAGGGGAAAGCTTCGCGCCCATCGTGTTCTGTGATTGGCTGCAGGGAGGAGGACGTTCTCTATGGTGTCTTGGCAGATACTCTAGAGAACGTGCTACTCCCTGCAGCAGCCAATCACAGAACGTGACGGGGCGGAGCTTGCACCCGTTGCGCTGTGCTTGCTTTAACAAGGAGGAGGACGGCAGGGAGAGAGCTCCCTGCTTCAGCGCCTCTCCTCCTGTGTGCCTGGGCGTGGTGCACCCCGTGCACCCGCCCAGGATCGGCCATGCCTGACGGGCACTATCACCAATGAGTTGCATTAGGAGCCCATACATGTAAGGGCATTGTCGTGAAGGGGTTAAATAATGATAAATATGGCATCAAAAGAAATTAAAATATAGTTCATATAGTTTTTATGAGTACACTAAATTAAAAAGAGAGAAATTACAGTTAAACACAGCCATATCAAAAACTCCCAAGAAAACTACTAGTTATTGTCTTTTCTTCAGAGTTTTGAGAAAAAATAGTCTTCGTTAATGTTGCTTGAATTTGTCATTCTGCTTTTTCAGGTATAAAAATTGGTTTACAATAATAATAATAATAATATGTACTTATCCTAACTATGCATATAGCAATTTTCTGTGTCTAACATATATAGATTTGTTTTAAAAGCTTGGTTTCAAAGAAATGAAAACTTTAACATAAGTTCGCCTGTTTTTTTTACATATCAATAGTTATGCAAATATTTAATAGAGAGCCACGTTTTTTTTTTTTTATAGAGGTACCGTAAAATATAATCCTTTATAATAGGTAACGCAAAACATTATCAACTGTCGTCCATTCTTCCATGTACGAGTATAATTACCGTATTTGCTCGATTATAAGACGAGGTTTTTTTCAGAGGTCAGATTATAAGACATGAATGCAGAGCTGCAGGGGACCTGGATCCCCCTCTCTAGCAGCAGGGGATGTCTGCGCAACGAGCGCAGACTCCCCTGCTTCCGCCCGGCACGACCGCCGGGGCTTCTGTGAAGAAGCCGGGTACTTCCGCTTTCGTCACAGAAGTCCCGGCGAGCGTGCCGGGCGGCAGCAGGGGAGGTCTGCGCTCATCGCGCAGACTTCCTCTGCTGCCCCACTAGCCACCAGGGACAATCGGGCAGCTGGGGGATGTCTGCACGATACGTGCAGATATCCTCCATGCTGCCCAACACGGCAGACTATTATGACGGACAGCTGTCCGTCATAATAGACTGCCGTGTCGGGCAGCATGGAGGATATCTGCACGTATCGTGCAGACATCCCCCGGCTGCCCCCACTAGCCACCAGGGATCAAGGTAAAGGGGAGGGAGGGAGGGGGTTAAGAAGAGACAGAGACATGGGGGCAAGGGAGGGAGGGGGTTAAGAAGAGACAGAGACATGGGGGCAAGGGAGCGAGGGGGTTAAGAAGAGACAGAGACATGGGGGCAAGGGAGGGAGGGGGTTAAGAAGAGACAGAGACATGGGGGCAAGGGAGGGAGGGGGTTAAGAAGAGACAGAGACATGGGGGCAAGGGAGGGAGGGGGTTAAGAAGAGACAGAGACATGGGGGCAAGGGAAAGAGAAAGGCAGCATTGGCACATAAAAGGAAATAAAAACAAGAAATGCATTTTTTGATATCATCATTTTTTATTAAAAAAGCAATTTACATGTGAATATATACAAGTTTAACTTTTTTCCTATAGGGTAGTCTTATATTCAGGCTTTTAGTTTTTTTCCTAAAGGAATATCCAAAGTTTGGGGGGTCGTCTTATAATCAGGGTCGTCTTATAATCGAGCAAATACGGTATGTTAAAAAATGCAGATTGCTTCACACCATGGACCACCGCACTATGTATCAGGCCACTTCAACCAGTTTGAATCCTGCTAGATGTATGAGATTGGGCCTTGTTCTGCGATTTGACTAATTTAAAAGCCTGCTTGTTCCATAGCCTTAAACCTGGACAGAGTGATCAGTTTACAGTTTCATAAGATGGACATTTCAGGAAATGGATGCTCTGCCAGCTAAATTTGGACACTGAAATGTCATCACAGTTCATAAAGGATACCTTTGTGGAGTGCATTCTTTACCCAGCAGGCTCTGCAGTGTTGACCTCTGGAATGGTTAAGTTCCCAAAATGGCTGATCCAGTGTGAATAAATGATGTACTGAATATAATGTGTTAAAAGACAAATCAGACAGGAAAAAAATATATTTTTTAACACTGGCATGCTTATTTCAAGGACATATCTACATTTAGAAAGGGAACCTGCTTTTCTAATTATACATTCACTCAGACTGCATTTTGGAGCTTTTTCCACATACTTTTGCCAATTGTAAATTCATCTTTTATTCATTAGTCAATTGACCGAGAGATATGGGGGAAAAAAAATTACATTTTCAAATCTTTTCCAAAAAAAGACATTGTGTAGGTTTTGGTGAGCAAAGAAAACATTTTCATTTTACTTATAAATTGACCACACTTTTTTTTTACATTTAAGACTGTTTAAAAAAAGACATCACTATGAATCAATGTTTGCACTTTAGAATCCAGAGTCTTCTTTTCCAGCTTCATGCAATTATGTTCTTAAAACTGGCAGGTTATATGAAAATAAAGAAAATTGTCAGCATTATGTAGAGGAACTGAATAGCATTTTGTAAATAATGGCACTGCTCTCTTCAGAAGTAATAAGGTTTTAAGAGGAATTATCTAAAAATAACTACATTAATCAAACAAACATACAAAAATCTACATGTGCTAAATCTTGAGCTAGTATTTTTTAATTTATAGTGTTCTGATAATATGTATCCACTTATCTGAGTTTGTGGCTTCATGTTTTTGTACTTTCCTTTTCCTTTTGTACCTTACAAAATGACAAATATTCTTTAAAAAAATGGTAGTACAACGAATATTTTTTTAGGCAATAATGAGGGATTTAAATTCAAAGTTTGCGTCTACAGGTGATTAAGAGGAGGGGATATGGAAAGGATATCAGACCCTTTCGTTTTTCGACTCTTGCATGTGCAGAGCATAGCGGGTGGCCATGTTGGAGACCAAAAGACTCTGGGATGTCTGGTGGCTTCCAAAATCAGAGATATGTGGGACCAAGGTAACTGAGAGAGATGGTATAACAACAACCCTATATTATCTGTTACTCAGCCACTGTCTAATCCATACAACAATAAAGGAATCCAAACTCAGGATGCAGTTTATTGATAAGCCTTCCATGTGAGCAAGTTCTATTATAGAGTTCATAAGCAGCAATCTTCCTCAAGCTGCAGGACATTCCCCATTCTTATTTTTTTTTTAACTTTTGGACTTTAATTGTAAACCTTTTTTGTATTTTCCTTCTGTTATACATCTTTTGTGTTCATTATGATTTGCATTAGTTACTACTGATTACTTTAATACCATCAGATTGTTTTTTTACTTCTCGATAGTTTATTGTCAATTCCAGAAACATTGGTACGGTTAAAGAAAAATAAAACATTTTTCTTCTTCATTCTTTTACTAGCCTTTTTTTGCTGGTCGGATGCATATATTATTTATGGCAATAAACTAGTTCATCGATTTCAAGCTAAAGCTTACTAGGAAAGGTAAAACGATCTTAACATGCATTGCTTGGAAGAAAGACTAGACAGGTGGGCAAAGTAAAAGTATCAGGAAGTATTATTTTACTGGGAGGGTAGTGGATGCATGGAATATCCTTCCATCAGAAGTGGTAGAGGTTAATACTGTGAAGGAGTTTACTCATGCATGGGGTATCCTAAACATAAAATAAAGCCAGGAACAGATTACATTATTAATATATTTGTAAGCAGAAACAGGGCAAACTAAATGCTCCAAATGTTTTTTTATTGACCAACAGATTCTATGTGTCTAGTCCCCAGAGTATGTTACTGTACATGGTTCAATTTACAAAATTATTCTTTCTTATTGTTTCCTTTTTAAACAGGATACATCAATTTATTGACTGTGGTGCTACTGTATGAGAAAATGAATGACAGTTTTTCAAGCAGTGAGGGAGCTACGTGTTTCACAAGACTTTTCATCTTGTTACATGTACGCAGAGTTGGAACAATCCTTCAAAGTGCCTTAAATCTCACATCAGTATAAGCATGTGGAATGTTTTTGAATTCCAGATATTACTTCTAAAGAAGCAGCTTGCAGTACAGTAGGGCTTTGATAAAAAGAAAAAGAGTTTGCTTTTCAGTAAGCAAGCAACAGGTTGTGCTAACGTAGATGGATCACAGTTAGGTGTCTATATAAGAGTCTTCAGAAGATAAAAAAAAGACTATTTCTGTGCTTGTTCCTCCTCAATATCCTTTCATGATTAGAGGTTACTTAAGAATGTTTGAAGGTTTGGCAGTCAGGGAAGGTGATGAAATACTTGATTTAGGGATTAAACATAGAAATATGAATTACATTTCTACTAAAGAAAAAAGTGACTAACCCTGCAACTAACTTTGTTAATTAATAGTAAATGAAAATAATCTTAAGTAGTATAGAAAGAGTGAGAACTAAAAATAAATGTAATGAGGGTTCCGCTTTTTTATCATTAATGGGGAATTAATTGTGCATTTAAAAGTTATCTATTCATTGTCTTTGAAAAAGAAAAGACTAATATTTAAATATTCCATGGCAGCAGAGAGCTGGTCAATTGACCTACTCAATCCATCATTGGTGGGGTGTGCGGCAGTTGTGACGTGCACAGCCAATAGTGGGGGAGGAGTGCTGGAGGTGTGTTTGCCAACTTACAGGCCCCATACCACACTGCTTTGTGATCCATGATGTGGCAGCCTTGAAGTCTCACTTAAATGTCCATAAATGAGAGAATCACTTTTAAACTGTGTGCTATAGCAGCAATGTTCATAGTATCTGACACTACATTTTTAAAAAGCTACAAAAACCACAGGATGTGGAAGAATGAGCAAAGCTGTAGAAACAAACAGGGAACAAGTGAATTCAACAATCTTTTAGTAAAAAAGGGTAATTCAATCACAAAATTATACCAGAAATAAAACAAACTACATACTCAAGAATATTTTCTCAGTGTTCTTTTCCTAGATGTAAACAGTACAATTAACTAAATCTGAGAATACTGAAAATACTTCAAATGCTCATTTGGAACAAGGTAGGTACATATGTGGTTTTGCATGACACAACTTTAGGCCAATATGGTATTCAATATGACATTTTCTTTTTCCACTTTGATCCCGGGCACATGTTTCTGTAAAGTGTTGTCTGCCTTTGAGCTGAAGAAAATAAAACACTTAACCCGCTGAGGCGAAATAGATTTCATTGGAATTAATGGAGATTGCACATTCATCCAGTAGAGTATTTTTGAGGTCAGACACTGATGTTGGATGAGAAGAATGGCTCACAATCTCTATTCCAGTTCATCCCAAATGTGTTCAATGGGGTTGTTGTCAGGATTATGTGCAGGCCAGTCAAGTTGCTCCACACTAAACTTATCCAACCATGTCTTTATGGACCTTGCTTTGTGCACTGGGGCACCGTCATGCTGCATTAGAAAAGGGCCTTTCGCAAAATGTAGCCGCAATGTTGGAAACATAGTATTGTCCTAAATGTCTTGGTATAATGAAGCATTACGATTTCCCTTCCCTGGAAGTAAGTAGCATATCCCAAATCTTGAAAAGCAGTCAAGCAGGTAATGTTCTCCTGGGCAAACCCAGATTCTTCCATCAGACAGCCAAACAGTGAAGCTTGATTTGTCATCCACAGAACATGTTTGCACTGCTCCAGAGTTCAGTGACAGCATGCTTTACACCACTCGATCCAACATTTAGCATAGTAGTAGGTTAGACTTGCATGCAGCTGCTCAGCCATGGAGACTGATCCAATGATGCTCTGATATTAATGCCACTAGACGTTTGTAATTCTTCAGCTATGGAATCAGCAAATCATTGGCGACTTTCATGCAACATTGCTCCTCAGCAGTCGGTAACCCCACTCTGTAACTTTACATGGTCTTCAGATTTGTGGCTTAGTTGCTGCTGTTCCTAAATGCTTCCACCTTCCAGTAAAACCACTTACAGTTGACCATGGAAAATATTGACCAGGGATGAAATTTTGCAACCTGACAGTGCAAAGGTGGCTTCCTATCACAGTATCATGCTTTAGATCTTCGATGTGACAAATTTTTTCCACAAATGGTGCTTGGCTTTATACTTCTGGGCAATGGTTCTGAATTCAATAATTAAGATGTGTGTCCTAATACTTTTGTCCATAACATGTATGTTAGATATGTATGTATAGTGTTGCGATATCTGCTGAAAATGATAATACCTTTTTTCCCTTTGGCATTTTAAATACTATAACAACACTTTTGTTGAGATCTACTAGCTTCTCAAACTTAAATAGCTGAAATGTTTATATGGCATCTGACATTCGGCTAAACAAAGAAAGACCCCTCAGGCTACTATGTAAGGTTCATTTGTAGGTGCTAGGAAGAAATGCATGTTGAAGCAGTGCCTGTGCAATCTTGATCTAGCTGCACCTGTTAGCTGTTGATTCATTTGCAATCTTTGTGAAATATGGAGAATATAGAATGCACATTGCAAGTGCTAAAAACAAGCTACTACTAAATATTAGCAAATCAATAAATGAAAAAGAAAATAATTAAAATAAAATAAAAATCAGAACCATGCAATTATTTGCTTCTCAATTAGTTCCAAATGATTTGAAAGCTGTGTATCATCTGACAAGTAGCTACCTGTTCATAAACTATCAGCAGAAAAAACCTTTGACAAACTACTCTGCCATCATAAAACACATTACAAATACTTTTAAATGAATGGTATCTGAAATAATAAAGCATACATGCTTTATTATGTCATGCCAGCTGACATTGTTAAAATGTTATCTTGCTCTATGGGTGTAAATAAGCAATCGGTTTTCAAGTCAAGGTCCTTAATAGGATGACATTGCACACTTGATTTACTTATTCCAGTAATAGAGATACTCCTAACATATTGTATATACTGATTGCTTTGTGCAATAATTTTTATTCTGTCTATTGTCATATATCATACTTTTATGTATATTTTCTTATTCTCGTTATTAAAATACTAATATTTATTTTTATACTACTATTCTGTGTGGAGTTATCACGTTTTAATTTATTTTATTATGTGTATAGCGCTGTCTAATTATATATTATTAAAATTGTAGGTCATGAACACAGCCGACACTGTTCTTTTATCTCCATATTTTTATTTCATCAATTAGAAAGAACTACACATCATTGTCTTGCACAATATGTTTTTATAAAGTTTGGTTTTCCTCTCAGAAAGCATCTGACTGCATAATTCTATACACTGAAATATTAAAATGAACAAAACAACACTTAAAAAGTAAAAAAGAAAACACAGTGTATAGTAACTATTACATTTGGAAGAATAATAGTAACTATATCCAAGCAGAGCTAAGGAGCAATCAGATAAAGATATTGCTGTTACACGAAGCATCTGTCTCAATAAGCTTGGCTATACTGTACATTTTTATATCTCTTTTCATCCTGCAGAAGATAAGTGAGAATAAGAAAACAATATCTGGTTACACAAGAAAAACACTTTCTAAATTACAAAATGATCCTTTGTAATATTTGCCTTAGTTAATGCAATATTATACCAGAATGTAGTTAACCCCTTTAGAATAAGACTAATTTTCTACACTTAGTGATAAGAGGAATATCAAAATGTATTTATGTTCCATTGTTAACCATGCTTTCCTATTTTATAATCCTTAAAAATCAGGTAATGTTATTTAAAGAACAAGTAGCTCTATTTGGCAATCACTTCATACAGAAGATACTGGTGGATGCTCCTTTTTTAAATTTCCAGACATTTTTATACATGACACCATTATATATAACCCCAATAAGTAAAAAAACATGATATGTGTTACACATAATGGAGAAAAAAAATGAAACAGGCGCCTTGTTATTTAAATCCAATCAATATTTTGAAAGTCGTGCTGCAAACAGTGGTGTAAATCCCATAAACATAAAGAGAAATATAAAAAAAATAAGAGTGTTGATCAAAAAGAAGCAAAACCAAATATTCAGTATAAATATAAAAATATATATGGAGAACAACAAAAATTCTGAACAAATAATAGTATAAATGTGAAAGTAAAGACTTATTCTTATCACTCCCAGGACACTGTATAACTAATGTAAACACTGCCCTTTGGAGTTTTCTGTATTTTTGTCTGTTTTCTTTTTACATGTGTTATACAGTATCCTGGGAGGTATAAGTAAAATTCTTTACTTGATATTTTCTGCACATATTTTTTTCACATTTATACTATTATTTGTTCATCTTTTTTTGTTCATTTCATATTTGTTTTTATCTTTATACTGAATATTTGTTTTTGTTTCCTTTTTCTTTCACTTATACTCATATATATTATTTTTGTTCAGCATGTTTATTACTAACCTGTCTTTTCAGAGCATTGTATGGCATTATATGATCAGTGCAGTGGCTTCCTTGGACAAAACCAAATAGTTTTGTTAATTAAAAACAGATTTCAGGTGTGACATGAGCAGTTTGAAGTTTGTGTTGCTTTTGCCTGCATTAACTAAATAGACTTCAAATATCATATTTTGAATATACAGCAACAATACAGAAATTAAGTGATCTTTCACATATACAGTTAGATCATTGGTTCATTATGTAGCCACCAGGTGATGCATGCGCTAATAGTGGTCTAATAGTGGACTAACTGTGACTAAATCTACAAATAATAAAAGCAGAGCTGTTCATTTGTCATCTACTGCTAGAGGGAGCATATTCTAACTCTCAGCCAAACAAAGAATTATTTAAATTAAGCCTTGTGTTATTTACACAACCTTTTTTAAATACTTGTGATGAGAAACATGTCTTAAGGTAACTTTTATTGCATAGTATTTAAAAAAACAAAGACGCACAGAACACCAAGGGCTCTGAAGGATAACAGGTAGTAAGAGTTAACAGGTTTTCCCCTGATTCTCGAATTTCATGCTTGAAGTTAAACTTTGCATTACTGGTATATGTGCATAGCTTCATTGAAAGCACTTATTTACTGTGGTAAGAAGTAAACCCCCCCCCCCCCCCCCCAAAAAAAAAAAATAGCAACAATACATTAATAATAAATAATATTTATGATTTTTGTAGACAGCATACATGGTAAATAACTAATAATAGTTTGGGAGATTTTCCAAATCCTATGCTTTTTACATTGTTATGTGCTGTATGATATTCACCAGCGACAGTCCGCGATGCCCTTGAGTCCTCATTTTCGGCTCAGGGAAAGGGGCCACCCAAACAATAAACATAATCCACCTATTCCTTAAAAAAAATTGCATAGGCAAAAAAAAACATGCTGCCCCTTTCCTAAGCAGATGCAGAATGAAATGCCTGCTAGTAGAGTAGGGATTTTATTTGTATAAAAGGCATCAGATTAGCCAATCGGAAGCCTTCAAATTAAAGCTTCACCAGCTTTACTACTGAGGACAGATGCGTAGGAAAGATGCTGCACGTTGTTGTCTTTTTGCCAGCATGATTTTTTAAAATAATAGTAAAATTTACATTTCCCTGGGCTGAAGAAAGGTACGTCACTATTTTCAATAGATGTGGGGTAGTGTGCATTTGAAGTGGGGCAGCAGTGCACTTCATGTAACCCTAAGAGTCTACTCAATATGCATTGATCTGTCCCAAATTTGATGCAGATGAGACATAATAGCCGATTCCACAAATCCCAGAAATGGGGCTACTCAATAGCCCTCATTTCAGATCAGAAACCACAGCATTGGAAGTCTTTGGATTGGGAAATTTCAGCATGAAAACCATAGATTTTCAGCTACCTAATTTGCCCTGATTACCCTCGAATACGCACTGAATTCGGATAAAAAAAGACTCATTTGCAGCATTTCAATTTCTCAGATCTAATCTAAATCTTCAAATCAGATCTAATTAAAACTAAAACATTAAAAATGTTATTTAAACCCCTGCCCCCTTCCCTGTGTCAGACTGTACAATTATTTGGAATTGTTGTGAGAATTCAAGATTATTAAAAATAACAAAAATACAGTTTTTTCTGTTTTTGAGTGGAAATAAAACTCAGTTAGCTAATTGCTAATGTGCGCCAATTTCCCTTTATTTCAGAGCATTGGTGCATTATTTGTATCATGTTACTATATATATTCTTTGATTATAAATGTTTGAGTAGCAGGCTTGTGGGTGTGTTTCACAATAATTAAGTGGTTCACAGATTTTTTCATTAGCTTTGAAGAGTATTTATTTGGAAATTTGAGTGTGTAGTGTTAGCTCATGATTAAGGACAGCAGTCCAAAATGCATCAAGCATTTTCTTTCGGTTGTTGTTTTAATAAAATCTTGAGCAGACGCTCTGTGAAGTAAGCCTTCATTATTTAACACAGTTGGAATGCTGGGTGAATGCATTAACCATATACTTTACAACAATTCAGTTTGGTTGGATCTGCCAACAGTACTTGTCTTGTACTTGTCTTGAGTGCTATCCTGGAAACATCACAAGCTCATTGAGTCTACGCTGAAACACCTTTTTCAGAAAAAAAAGTGTTACTGTCCTTTTAATATGGTTATAATCCTGAATTCCAAATTTCTGTATTTTGTGGATATTGTATCTTCCTTCAGTTTTGTTTCTTTATTCAACAATAAATACAATTAAACACACTCTCCAACTGCTGCACCTGCCATTCTATACCATTGCAAGAGGTTTATCAAATGAAAAAAATAATTACTTCATATATAGTACACTGTAGAAAATAACTGGTGTTCTCTCGCAACTCCCACACCCAAGTAGATGGCATATAATGAATAATAGCCAGCGCATGCTCGCACTTCTCATTAACTCCAATTCACTGGGCGTTAGGGAAAAAATAAAAGTGTGGGGATTAAAGGCTGGCAAGAGCTCTTTATTCATCACCCTCTTCTGGGTTCAGAAGATAATATTATAATGGTAAATAAATTAATTGGTAGTTGGAAATCCCAATCACCCGTCACTCAAGGAACTGCTTTACCCATTACACTAAGGCAGCCATTTTTTTACATTTTTTTTTTACTTTTACTAGATGAGTTGCTTTTCAGGGAAACGGTACATTCATTGACAACAAAACTAGTGCAGAGAAATCTAACCAATTGCATTAAATAACATGCGCAATGCAATGAATTCAATGCATCCTCACACTATGTCTTTTCATAAAACATCTACCCTTTATTTTAACAGACCGAGCATGCCCAGACAGAAAAGTCACACAGGTTAATGTTATTATCATGTCTGTGGCATATTTTCTTTGGTCTATGTAATATTTGTGAATACTAAGAAACACGTTTTTATGATTTATTACTCAAGGTAATTTGTTTTAGAAAATGCGATAACGCATTCTCAGATATTTTAAAAGCTGTCCAAGAATCACAAAGATGCAATACATTCTTGGCAATTCATACAAATGGGTGGATCAAGAACAATTGGCTAGGTTTCCAGGAAATAAGCCAAAACAAACTCTTTGATTTCACTAACCCCAGATCTGACATGGGAAATTCTGCTATTGACTTATTTAGCTTCCTATATGTAATATATATTAGGTATATGATTGTGTATCTGTCAGTGTATACATAAATAATAATCCACAACAAAGAATGTATTTTGTCAGAATAAAAATGTTTCCGTTAGAAATCATATTTATTACTTCTATTTATATTTTGTACAAGTTTGACTAATAACTTAATTTATATATTATTTTTTTTCTCATTGTTGAGAAAAAAATAGATTTTTACTTTGCATCTTTGAAATTTGCCATAAATCACCTTTGTCTTTAACATGAGCTCAGCAGGACAATAGTTAAGATCTGTGAAAATATCAATGAGATAACACTGATTTTCACATATCCACTTCATGAGAACAACATATTTTGGTTAAACTTTTGAGTTTCAGGGAAGTGCCAAACAAGATGGCGTCATTGCCCTAAGTTCCCACCACCCAATGGCACATACTGTCTGCCTGATCCATCACCACTGATAGCTACAGCAGCTTAATATCTTGGCTGCACGAGGTAACATCAGGCCAGGTAGCTGGAATTATATATCATATGGTTGATTCAACATGACCACGATTATCACCACCATCACTAAGCCATTTAGGTGAATAAACATCTACCTTCCTTTTCCTTAAGCCAAGTAATAAATAAAGCAGCAAACAGCAGATCATTCTCCAACAGGTACAATTTACAAAGTGGTGGTAAGATTTTATATACGTATTTGATATACGTGCAATTTAGATTGGTCTAGATCAAAACTACTTCAAACTGTGTCACAGCCTTTGTTCTTTACTGTGACTCGCCTGATCTACCACTTAGGTCTCTGATCTTTTACCCGTGACTCTTAGCTATCTCAGATATATACACTGAGTACCAAATTAAATTCTTCTGCAATACTGCATGCTCCTTATTTTTTTGAAACCCTAACATATTTTTACTTACCAAATCCCGTCAATACCATCTTTTCTTTTTTGAAATTTTTCATTTGCTAGCTTTATTTGGTTCCCTGAATAATATTTGAACTCATATTTCTTTACAATAAGGATTTATTTGTATGATTTTTTTCACTTAGCACTGAACAAATAACACATTTACAAAAATAGGAATCAGAAGACACCCACCACCAGAAGATCTGATATAAGGCACTCATGAGACTTGAAAAGAAGGACTAATAATCATTTGTCATTCAGCTGATATAATATAATTAGTGGGCACATGGTCAAGACATATAGTCATGGTGCAACATATAAAAATCACTATAGGAGGAACAAATGCAAAATATAATAATAGACAAAATACACCCCCCAGCAAACCACAATAAATATATTGCACTCAATAAGTAGCACTCTTATAAAGCTCCCCAGTTAGTAGTAATTCATACTAATGTAGTAGCTCAAGAGTAGGGCTATATAATTTGATAAAAGATAATACTGCCCTTGTGTTTTATAACGTAGCCAATTAAGTGGATTAGCATATCCATACCACATACGGCCTACTGGTGGGTTCCTGGACTTCAATACACGTTAAAGGCAGGGATCGCTCCATAGGCATACATATACCTCAGTCATCTAGATTAGATCGTCCCACCAATAGAATATTGAGCAACAGCCATATAACCCATCTGGGACACAGACACATTGTAACTGCTGTGGTACCAAATTCCGTCTATAATGTCTTGATTGCTTAGAATTTAGCAGGGCTAACCATACAAATTTCTTTTAGCAACAATATTATATAGACCAGCTGGTTTCTCTATTTATATTTATAAATAATTGAAAATAAAATAAAAATAGGGATTTGGAAGCAATAAACGTTTTGTATTTTAAAATATTTTTATTGAATATAAATAAATATAGACAATATAGAAAAACAACTTAATAATCCAGTATAATAAAACCAGAGTAAATAAAGTTAAATCTATATGTTTGCAATAAGTACAATTAAATCACATTCCCTCCAGGTTGTTTACAGGTTAATCTCTCATTCTTGTGTTAATGCAGTTTCATCAACATAGTCTCCTCATTTTCTGTCAACTAACTAATAATTGGTATTTACATAGATTTTCGATTACCTTACTTCTGGTTATTTATGGGCAGGAAAAATACCATATAATACATTAAAACAGGTAACTATGGTTTACTTTGGGGTAAACCTTGGTCAATCAAGAAAATATTAATTAATCTTAAGTCTTAATTTATTGGCGAATAGACAAGGCCATGACAAAATAATGAGGCACATGTCCTGGCTTAGCAGGGACAAAATGGCATTTATAGTCTAAACATTTTACTTGCGAAGCTGGGCGTGAAGCCAGTTTGATAACAGGAAGAACACAGTTGAAACTACACAATTTTCCACTGTAAGTAACAAGGTGGTAGATGGGGGGAAACGGAACCTGTAATTTATGCAAGTGCTCATAACAACGTAATGCAGGTTCAGATTATGTATATACTGAATGACAAAGGATTATTTTCGAGTCTTAAATTTCATGTCTTATGCTTTATAGCAGACCTTTTGGTGGTGGAAACCTGGCTTTCCCATTTTTGTAATTGTTTACTTTATGGTTTAAGCACCCATCTGGGTCTTTTCTCTTATCTGGGTGATTTGGACTATGAGATATCTTGCATTTAAAACTATAGAAGTAGGTGTATATATATATTTTGCAATGAAAAAATAACCCCTATCACAACCAGCTAAACGTGTTTCCCAGAATCTGTAGAACAGACTCTCTCAATAATCTCTTATTGCTGCCTTTTATACTGGGTTGCTTACACAACTCAACAGGACAGTTAGTCCAAGTCTTTAATTTCTACCATTGCATATTTTACCTTGTTCCATACATGTTTTGGCGATTTTCGCCCAGCTCCAGATTTCAGCACTCCTTATTGTTGAGTTTCCACCACCCCAGAACAAACCCATGCACAGTTATGGAAAGATTTTTAGAAACATCCGTCAAATGTAACAACAAAAAAGGCACAAATAGTGATAGAATCACTGAGCTTAAAAAACACCATAATGACTCTGAGGACAAGATTAATGTCATTAAAACAGAGTTTCAATCTCAACAGCTTTTAATCCAAGTCTTGAAAAGCAAGGCTTGTGATTCATCGGTTTTCCATATTCACTCAGCCAGCAAGGTCTTACCTGCACACTTCCACAGTGACAATAGGTACCTCACTGATTAGACCACTTATTAAAAGGGCACACAGGATAGGCCCATCAAATCAAGACAGAGCACATCCCAGGCCAATTATTACTCATTTTTTAAACTATGTCTTTAAAGAAGCTGTCCTTAAAGCTTGTCATAAAATCAGAATCGCATCCTTATTTTTCAGGGGTTTATTATGCTGAAAAATCAGCAAAATGCAGAGAATTCACTCCAATTTTTAAAGACCTGTTCTCAAAAGGCCTCAAACTCCTGCTCTTATACCGAACCAAACTGAAAATTGCACATGCAGGACAAACACAAGTTTTTTATTCACCACAACAGGCATAGTCTTTCCTGTAATCTTTGTCCAACCTGAGTGGAAGCTGTGCAACTTCCCCACACCCACTACTCTTGAACATGCAACTCAAGTCTTCAGTGAAATGGATAGTCCATATTAACTTGATTTTTTTAATTTCATGTTTTTGTTCCCCATTTAGGAATAGTTCTCTTGTTCTCGGCACACCTATGATGCCTACCCAGTTTCAGTAAACTCAGTTGAATGGTCTACATACTCCCCCCTCAGGGAACCCTCTTCACCTTATTCCCATAACTTTCTTCCAAAAATGGGAATTGGCTGAACTATCTTCCTTGTTGCTGTCCTCGCATCATACCGACTGTCCTGAACAACACTCTTTAAAAATTGTTTTCTGGAATATCAATTGCTTCAACTCCCCAGTTAGGAGACATAAGATAACTAACCATCTGAAATGCTGCAAACAAGGCATCACTTTTCTCCAAGAGGCACACTTGTCGCAGAACTGATTCAAGATTGCATCTCTGCAAATTATAAATCTATGTCCATTATTTTTCATAAACATCTGAACTATACCATCTATTCTACTAGAAAAACCCAGAAGGAACATTGTTTGATATTAGATTAACAATATGTTAATTAACATAATTAACAATATTAATTATGTCATAGTTTACATCTAACTTCTCAACAGCCAAAACCAAAAATTATTTTCAGGATTGTATGAACTACTGTCTAACCTTTCTTATTTTATAGACAATGCCAAACAACAGACCTAAAACTCTACTGAAGGTATTTACTTCCGCTCAGGTAACCTGTCTCTGTCTGAGCCCTGGCACCTCCTTTATGGAGACTCCAGAGAATATACACATCTTTATCATATTCACAAGTCTGTGGCCACAATATACTACACTCTTACCTCCTCAATCTCCATCTCAGCAGCCAAATTTACCCTCACAGACCATGCTCCTATGTCCTATGACAAAACCAATAATTCCCTGCCTAGCTCATGGAGATTTCCATCATACATCTACAACAACTCCAACTTTTAATTGCACATATTTACATCCTGGGCAAATTTAATGGATGAGACCATTATCCATATAAATAACCCACACTCCTCTGTAACACCTCAAAGGCAGAAGTTTTCATTCTCCCCTGCAAGACAACAGATGCCATACACTTAGCGATGTTATATTTTGCCTCCTCCTTTCCCTAGACCTCCCATTTTTTAAAGTAATAAATTTAAAATCAATTCCCGATTTCAATCCATTCTCTCCTCAAGGACAATAGTTACTTTGAAGCACATCCTTCACCAGTATTTGGACTGTAAACCCCAAACGTATTCCAATTAGAACATTTAAGTCATGCATTTTGCTTTCAATGATTCAGATCTCTCTCTGGAACAAAGGATGGCACTGAAAGCACATCTAAAAATACCATTATAAAAGGTCTTTCCATAAGTTTGCAAGCGCCATTAAATGATTATTTATAGACTTCAATTTTCCTTCAACATATTTGTTTCTAATTTCCACAGAAATAATTTATAAATTGTTATTTTAAAAAACAGAATCCCACTGCAATGATTTAGGTCATATTTATTACAGTGTATTTTTTTATGCAATTTATAAGTATGGACAAAAGTCAAGTTCTATAAAAAAAATAGTGTTTGGCTTATAATAAATAATGTGTGGCAAGCTAAAATTGATTTATTTTCAAGCTTTAACCAATGACAGTGATGGGTCTGTGGAAAAAGAATGTTCTTGTGACACTTTGATTTTCCCTGTCTGATAGTACCACGGCAAGACAGCCTGTAGTGTTAAGAGAAATGATGTGGTGGAAAAAAATGGTGGCAGGTGGCAAGCTGGCAGACGCAATGTGATGCTTTAGGCAATGTTCTGCTGGGAAACCATGTGTGATGCCATTAATGTGGATGTTACATTGACACCTATCACCTACCTAAGCATTGTTACAGCCACTGTACATCCTTTCATGGAAACATTACTGCCTGATGGCATTGGCCTTTTTAAGCAGGATAATGTGCCATGCCACAAAACAAAAATGTTTCAGGAATGGTTTGAGTAACACAACAATGAGGTGTCGGCTTGGCCTCCAAATCCCGCAGATCTCAATCCAATCAAGCATCTGTTGGATGTGCTGGACAAACAAGTCTCTACTTACTGGTGTTAAAGGACCTGTTGCTAACATCTTGGTGCCAGATACCACAGCAGACCTTCAGAGGTCTAGTGGAGTCCATGGCTCGACGGGTCAGGTCTGGTGGCAAAAGGGGACCTACACAATTTTAGGTAGGTGGTCATAATTTTTTGGCTGATCAGTGTATGTTATTACTGTTTCACCTACCTCATATTTGAAATACCTTACTAACTTAACTTTTAACTGAAGATGAACACATTCCGTTGGTACTGCCATACTCAAGTGTATACAACTGACTATTTATCAGTTTAGATGGCATTCTGGAATTAGCACACCAACTGCACAATTTTGTCTGTCCTATTGTTTCTTTAGAAAAATCACACATGTATAATCTACTGTACTAAATATACCAGTAGCTTAACTCAATACAGTATTAAATCTAGAAATATGAATTAGTGATTGCAGATGGGGGGGTGGGAGGGTTGTAAAACGCGTGTCCCTTACCAGGCCAAAAATGAAATTATATAAATAATAAATTATAAACAAATGATAGGGACCCAGTAATCCTAAATCTTAAAGGTGTATTTATTAAGGAGAAGATATTTTAGAGGGAAAAGAAAGTGCATCGCATAGTTCTGTTGATCAGTGTAATACTTTTAAAAACCTACTGTTGAAACTTGGTAAACATTCCAAAAACTGTGCAATACCTCTGTGCATTTTCTCCTTTGTACCCTTTGATATTTAAAAGTCCCCAGTTCGGTTTATAGGCTGTCGGCTTATGGAATACATGTAATCCTATTGCTATTCTATAAACCGAACGTTCGGTTTATAGAATAGCAATAGGATTACATGTATTCCATAAGCCGACAGCCTATAAACCGAACGTTCGGTTTATAGGCTGTCGGCATTTGTAATGCATGTATTCGTAGTACTATTGGCTTTCACTACACGGAGACAGAGTGTCCATTCATAAATTTATGAATGGAGACTCTGTCTCCGTGTAGTGAAAGCCACGACAAATGCCGAAAGTCTATAAACCGAACGTTCGGTTTATAGGCTGGCGGCTTATGGAATACATGTAATCCAATTGCTATTCTATAAACCGAACATTTATAGACTTTCGGCATTTGTAATGAATGTAATAGAAGTACTATTGGCTTTCACTACACGGAGACAGAGTCTCCATTCATAAATTTATGAATGGAGACTTTGTCTCCGTGTAGTGAAAGCCAATAGTACTACTATTACATTCATTACAAATTTTGCCATGGATCCCCCTCTGGCATGCCACAGTCCAGGTGTTAGTCCCCTTGAAACAACTTTTCCATCACTATTGTGGCCAGAAAGAGTCCCTGTGGGTTTTTAAATTCGCCTGCCCATTGAAGTCTATGGCGGTTCGCGGGGTTCGCCCGTTCGCGAACATTTGCGGAAATTCGCGTTCACCGTTCTCGAACGGAAAATGTTATGTTCACGACATCACTATTGAACACCTAAGGCCGGCCCTGTACCTATGTGTATTTTTTGGGTAGGAGTTTGGATTCCTTTTGATCTTTTCTGTGTCTGAAATATCCCGTAGAATATATTGGGGCGTTTGAGGCAACCACTTCAGTAAGGTGTGTTTTTGACATGCTTTGGTTGCATTTGGTTTCAGAAGATATGTGGAATCCACTATGATTTTCAAATTGCACACATATTCAGAGGCATATCGGAACTACCTGGGTAGCTCAGAATTCTGTTCACAATGTCACTGATGTGCCACGAATCCATCCTCAATTCGGAGGCATCATTTTGGGGCCTATTATTGGGTCGACTATTAAGTAAAATGGCAGTTTATTTTTCTCATTTTAGAAACCAGCTGTTTGTTGACAAAATGCCTGGAGAAATAATTATATTTTGTTTGGCCCATTTTTCACTTTTCACAGTATGGTAGCCTTGTGCTAGACTCGGCAAAGAAATGAGGATAAATCAAAAGTATGTTTAGATTTAAATAATAACCTGATCATGCATATAGCTTGATGCAGACAATAAACCCATGCATGCTTTTTTAACATGTTAAAAAATACATGTTAAGTATAAAGGTAGATTTTGTGAAATGTAAGGATGTCAGCAGCAGAATATACATTCCTAATGAATCCAAGCAACTCAAGTGATGTATTTAATGTCTTTTTATTTACCTCCTAATTACAAACACACAAAGGTTACCTATGACAGAGTGACCCTCAGTTTTGCCTTCATCTTTTATGAAACTATGTATATAATAATAAGAGATGAATATAATACAGTGGATATAAAAATTCTACACACCCCTGTTAAAATGTCAGGTTTCTGTGCTGTAAAAAAATGAGACAAAGATAAATCATTTCAGAACTTTTTCCACCTTTAATGTGACCTATAAACTGTACAACTTAATTCAAAAACAAACTGAAATCTTTTAGATAGAGGGAAGAAAAAACATAAAAATAAAATAATGTGGTTGCATACGTGTGCACACCCTCTTATAACTGGGGATGTAGCTGTGTTCAGAATTAAGCAATCACATTCCAAATCATGTTAAATAGGAGTCAGCATACACCTGCCATCATTTAAAGTGCCTCTGATTAACCCCAAATAAAGTTCAGCTGCTCTAGTTGGTCTTTCCTGAAATTATCTTAGTCGCATCCCACAGCAAAAGCCATGGTCCCCAGAGAGCTTCCAAAGCATCAGAGGGATCTCATTGTTAAAAGGTATCAGTCAGGAGAAGGGTACAAAAGAATTTCCAAGGCATTAGATATACCATTGAACACAGTGAAGACAGTCATAATCAAGTGGAGAAAATATGGCACAACAGTGATATTACCAAGAACTGGAGCTCCCTCCAAAATTGATGAAAAGACGAGAAGAAAACTGGTCTGGGAGGCTAGCAAGAGGCCTACAGCAACATTAAAGGAGCTGCAGGAATATCTGGCAAGTACTGGCTGTGTGGTACATGTGACAACAATCTCCCGTATTCTTCATATGTCTGGGCTATGGTGTAGAGTGGCAAGACGAAAGCCTTTTCTTACAAAGAAAAACATCCAAGCCAGGCTACATTTTGCAAAAACACATCTGAAGTCTCCCAAAAGCATGTGGGAAAAGGTGTTATGGTCTGATGAAACCACGGTTGAACTTTTTGTCCATAATTGCAAAAGATATGTTGGCGCAAAAACAACACTGCACATCACCAAAAGAACACTCACAGTGAAGCATGGTGGTGGCAGCATCATGCTTTGGGGCTGTTTTTCTTTAGCTGGAACTGGGGCCTTAGTTAAGATAGAGGGAATTATGATCAGTTCCAAATACCAGTCAATATTGGCACAAAAGCTTCAGGCTTCTGATGGAAAGCTGAACATGAAGAGGAACTTCATCTTTCAGCATGACAACGACCCAAAGCATACATCCAAATCAACAAAGGAATGGCTTCACCAGAAGAAGATTAAAGTTTTGGAATGGCCCAGCCAGAGCCCAGACCTGAATCCGATTGAAAATCTATGGGGTGATCTGAAGAGGGCTGTGCACAGAAGTTGCCCTCGCAATCTGACAGATTTGGAGTGTTTTTGCAAAGAAGAGTGGGCAAATCTTGCCAAGTCAAAATGTGCCATGCTGATAGACTCATACCGAAAAAGACTGAGTGCTGTAATAAAATCAAAAGGTGCTTCAACAAAGTATTAGTTTAAGGGTGTGCACACTTATGCAACCACATTATTTTATTTTTATATTTTTTCTTCCCTCTACCTAAAAGATTTCAGTTTGTTTTTCAAGTACAGTTGTTGTACAGTTTATAGGTCACATTAAAGGTGGAAAAAGTTCTGAAATGATTTATCTTTGTCTCATTTTTTTACAGCACAGAACCCTGACATTTTAACAGGGGTGTGTAGACTTTTTATATCCACTGTATATTCCTGAATTATAACAGCCACACATAAAGTGTGTAATGTGGGGTTACATGTCAAGTAGTATTATAGATAGTAAATATCCAGAACCTAAAAACAAGCTAATGGATACAATGATCAATTCGGTTCAATAAAAAAAAGTTCTCTAAAGTTCATGTCACCTACAAACAGGGGTAAGCGTCAACACTGTTCATCATAGATATATACTGGACTTGGTTATGCATAAGTAAAGTATGTGTTATAGACCTTCACCGATCTTGCCACCTGCACTGGCATAGTTTGCCTATTCCTGTCTGCAAACCTTTGCCACTGCCTGACAATTTTTAAATTGGTAATAACAGCTAGTATCCTAGTTCCTTCTGTATGTTTATCTTATTCCAATTATCTAGTTCAGAGTTATATTTCTACCTACTTATAAATGCACTGCATAAACTGCTTGCTGAATTTTAATGCCTCATCATCTCAATTGTTGATACCAGTGTTACTGGGTGGGACAAGTGCATGGTGCAGGTGCATGGCAGGGGGATATTCCTTCCATGTCTGGCTTTCATCACCTTGGTCTTCTGGTTTCCCACTCTCCACATCATTGAGAGGGTGGAGGAGTGGGGTGAAGATCATGAAGAGAGGAGGGCGTTTAGACTGACAGGTTACGCAAGGCCTGTGGCTAAGTGTGGGATGGTCCCTACAGCCTCATAAGTAATGCCCAGCAGCCATATAAAACCTTAAGACTCCCTGAAAAATGTGCTCAGTTATTCTGAGAGACTCTGTGTACCACAGTGTGTCACATGCTGTGCTGCTTTCCCTATATGATACCTATTCCTGACCTTTGCCTGCCTTGGAGTGCCGTGTTTTTCTGCTACCTGCCATATTGACCCCTGAACTGTCTTTGATTGGTCACTCTGCCAGCCGCCTGCAATATTGACCTTCACCTGCTTTTGATTACTCTCTCTGCCAGGCAACCTGCCATATTGACCTTTGCCTGTTTTGGATTACCGTATTTGCTCGATTATAAGACGACCCTGATTATAAGACGACCCCCCAAAATTTGTACATTCCTTTAGGAAAAAAACTAAAAGCCTGATTATAAGACTACCCTATAGGAAAAAAGTTTAACTTGTATATATGTAAATTGCTTTTTAATATTTAATAAAAAAATTATATTATACAAATGCATTTCTTGTTTTTATTTGCTTTTATGTGCCAATGCGGCCTCTCTCCCGCTCCCCCAGCTCTTTGCCCCCCAGCGTTGTCTCTCTCTCCCCCCAAAACTTCTCTCTCTTGTCTCTATCTGTCCCCCCTCCCCTTTTCTCTGTCCCCCTCCCTCCCCTTGTCTGTGTCCCCCCCTTGTCTGTCTGTGTCCTCCCCTCTCCCCCTCCCTTTGTCTCTCTCTATCCCCCCCTCACCTTTTATCTCTGTCCCCCCCCTTGTCTGTCTGTGTCCTCCCACCTCCCCCTCCCTTTGTCTCTTTCTCCCCCCCTCCCTTTGTCTGTCTGTGTCCTCTATCCACCCCCCTCCCCCTTACCTGGTTTTGTTCCCTGGTGGCTAGTGGGGGCAGCCGGGGGATGTCTGCACGATACTTGCAGACATCCTCCATGCTGCCCGACACAGCAGTCTATTATGACGGACAGCTGGTCCTTATATACTTATATTCAAAATATTTCTCTGTTGTTGAGATGGTAATCTTCATATGTTCCTTCAGAATTTTCTATGTCAAATATCTCCTCAGAAAAATGAACAACAGGACAAACACTAGTACTCTCTGTATAAGTAGACAAATGCAAATATTAGAGTAAATATACACTCACTTGGGTCAGAGTAGAGGTATACTGCTCAATATAAAAGCATTCTCTGTGTTTCCTGCTTGAATGACAGGTGTGTGTGTTCCCATGTGCTGACTCCCTCTCACATGGGTATCAGATATGGAAAGAGGAAAACTTCATAGTGTAACATTTTTTAATATATAAGAAACAGGTAAAAAATCTTTCATTTCTTCCATTTGACCGCTCAAAAAAAGTGTCACGAATGTGCTTGGAAATATAAACAACACGTCTTGAAAACAATTCACTGGCGGTTGAATCTCCCGCTATGTATAGATCGGCTGACATCAGACGCGTTTCACCACGCCCAGGGTTTCCTCGGTGACTTCTGATTGGGTATCAGTGTTCCATTTCCTTTATTCTTCAACAATGGCTCGAATTGGTTGTTTTGAACATACCCTCTCATTATGCTGGATTGCTTTCAACTTTCTATTGCACGAACGCAGTTATCTAAAAACATTTTAGCAATAGGAAAAGAATTCATACATTTATGTAAAATAAAACTGCAGTCATTTCATGTTTGCACATCAGCATAAGAACACACAGAAAGTATATAATAAAAGCCACCTTTTCAATACATAAGTAACAATGACATTCGCTGCTAATGCTAACTAGAATAAACGTGTGTCTGTTGAACTTATGTGCAGCCATGGGCATCCGCATAAATTTTTTCAGTGGGGGGGGGCATAATTTTACCGTCATCCTTTCTGCGCCGCGCCTCTTTTTGAAAAGTTATCATGAAGTGGAGGAGCTTTGTCATTATCAGTGAAGGCATGGAAAGGGTTGATAAACCCTGCACCAGATACAGATCCACAGCACCAGATAAACCAACCACACTAGATATAGCCTCACTGCACCAAATATTGATCCACTGTGCCAGATATAGACCCACACACCAGATATTAACCCACGGTACCAGCTAAATACCCATGACACAAGATATAAACCACAGCACCAGATAAATATCCAGAGCTCTAGCTGAAACTCCACAGCAACAGATAGAACATAGCAAAGATATAACCCCATAGCACAAGATACAACACTTTAGCACACAATATAACCCAACAGCACCAGATACAACACAATAGCACACAATATAACCCAACAGCACCAGATACAACATTATAGCACACAATATAACCCAACAGCACCAGACACAACACTATAGCACACAATATAACCCAACAGCACCAGACACAACACTATAGCACACAATATAACCCAACCAGGGGTGTGCGACCTCTGCGAGCAGGTAGAGGCACTGGATTGAGGAGATCAAAAGATCCCCCCTCACCAGCCCTCTGCTGGATCTGACGAGGGGGCGGAGCTAACCGGCTGAGGGGTGTAGCTCCACCCCCACCCTGTGAAGCAGAGCCTGCATTAAGCATGGGGAGCCGAGCAGCACTTTCTCTTGCTGCCTGTGAAGCAGACGCTGCTCTGCTTCACAGGGTGGGGGCGGGGCTACACTGCTCAGCCAGTAAGCTCCGCCCCCTCCTTGGATCAACATTTGCAGGTAGGGGGAGGGGGAGAAAGAGAAAGAACAGGGGGAGAGAGAGAGAGAGAAAGAACAGGGGGTGAGAGAGAGAGAGACAGAACAGGGGGAGGGGAAGAGAGAGACAGAACAGGGGGAGGGGGAGAGAGAGACAGGGGGAGAGAGAGACAGAACAGGGGGAGGGGGGAGAGAGAGAGACAGAACGGGGGGGAAAGAGACAGAACAGAGGGGGCGAGAGAGACGGAACAGAGGGGGCGAGAGAGACGGAACAGAGGGGGGCGAGGGAGACGGAACAGAGGGGGGGAGAGAGACGGAACAGAGGGGGAGAGAGAGACAGAACAGAGGGGGGGGGAGAGAGACAGAACAGAGTGATAGAGAGAGAAAACAGGTATGGGGGAGTTAGAGAGAGACAGACATGGCAAGGAAGAGGAAATGAAAACATACATATGGGGGGTGAAAGAGACGGGGGGCGAACCGGGGCAAGCCCGCACAGGGCGCCGGGACACTTAAGGCCGGCCCTGAACCCAACAGCACCAGACACAACACTATAGCACACACACAACATAACCCCTCAGCACCAGATACAACACTATAGCACACAATATAACCTCGCAGCACCAGATACAACACTATAGCACACAATATAACCCCTCAGCACCAGATACAACACTATAGCACACAATATAAGCATACGGCAACAGATACAACAATATAGCACACAATATAACCTCTCAGCACCAGATACAACACTATAGCACACAATATAACCTCTCAGCGCCAGATACACTATAGCACACAATATAACCCAACAGCACCAGGCACAACACTATATCACACAATATAACCTCTCAGCACCAGATAAAACACTATAGCACACAATGTAACCCAACAGCACCAGACACAACACTATAGCACACAATATAAACACAAAGCAACAGATTCCCTAAACACCCAAATTCCTAAATCCATGACATTTCTTCATCTCTTTCCCCCTTTTTTATATGTTTTATTCCTCCATGTTTGCCATCTCATTCCCCATCATTTTATGTGTTTTATTCCTCCATGTCAGTGACCTCTTTTCACCTACATTTTATCTTTTCTGCCCTATGTCACAATTTTGTCTGTATTCTGCTCCAATCAATCACCTCTTTTCATCCTCTTTTATCTTTTCTGCCCCATGTCATCCCATTTTGTTTGTAATCTGCTTCCATCTATCACATCATTTTATCCTCCATTCTCTTTTCTGCCCCATCCACTTGTCACCATGTTGATGTGAGCAGAGCCTGGTCAGAGGAGCTGCTCAGACTGGACAAATGGAGACCTCAGGGAAATGGGAGGGACCTTCTTTGATTTACCCCACTCTACCATGTACCTTGGCTGTTTTGTTTTTTAAAGCTGTTATAAGCTCTTCCTACCTGTTACAGAGGCTCAGCTATGGTCTCTGAGTATCTTCCCCTGTTTCCTCCATGATGTTGCACTGCAGGCTCTCATCTGTCAGTCATGCTGCCACATGGAGGGCTGAGGGGCGGGCTATAACTTCATATCCCCGGGCACCCCTGTCATTGGCTCTCCATGCAGCATGACTGACAGCTGCAGAGACCTGCACCAATGTGGATGGGAGACCAGTATTACAGCAAGCAGAGTTGCAGAGAGCAACAGCTTTGGGTGCCACCTCCTACCCCAGCAACTGATGTGCAGTGTTCTAGGGACAACTAGAGGCTACACAAAGAGTAAAAATAATAATAAAAATAAAATAAATATTTTTTTATTTTTTTTTAAAGGGGAAATGCAAAAATGCAGGGGGGGGGGGGGGGGGGGCAAGCGCTACCCCCCCCCCTGCAGACGCCCCTGTGTGCAGCGCTATTGCACCTCTATTTAATCAAATATATGTCCATAAAGATGTATCCATATATCTAATTATATTGTATTATTCTTTATTGTCATATTTAATTTTAAAATAAACTGCCTCTTCTGTGTTTAGATTTAAATTAACTATATATTAGTGATCCATTTATAATTTTTTCATGATAGAAAAACATATAAATAGACAATCATCTATATATATTCAATATTGTTTACCTCTTAACATGTGTAACTTTTGTTAACCACTCTGATGATGATCTGCTTAATCTCAGCATTTATAAAAATAATTCTATAAGTGAATTAATAATAGTTAACTACTTATTTATGCTGATGAAATTCATTATGAATTCAAGCCTTTTATGCCAGAATATTTAAGTATTGGATATATTTGACTTCCCAGTACAGAAGACCAGTGTCGCTAGTTATATTTTTGCAAATTTTCCAGACTGTAGTTATAGTATTTCTTTTTCCTAGATGATGATTCATGGAGAAAATTTTTTGAATAAACATTTTTCTGTTTCTTTAAGTATTCCTGATGTATTGACTTAAAGGCTCTTCTTCCACTCTATTTGGATATTAGAAACGAATGCATCTAAAATTACCAGCAGATTATTCCTTTATTGATCAAAAAATTGTCAAGTTGCACACTTTACTATAGCTTAATCCAAAATATAATGATAACCAATTAATTTAAAAACAGTGTATCCTTTCTACTGTATTATTTTCCTGATTCTAATATTACTATGTATTTATTATTTGTGTCTTCCGTTTAAAGAGGATGTAAAGACAAACACAAATTAAAATACATTCTTCACTAAAATAAACTTTACGAATTTGTGTGTTCATTTTTATTGCTGATTTATTGAACTTTTATTGTTAGAATTTGAATTAGTCTCAAGGTGGTCGAGTTGGGATGTAAAATGTGGCTTATTTTAAAAATCTAATTTGACATCCCAACTTTAGCTTTTCACCAAAAAATATTTGACAACCTCTCTCCCTCCTCAACAAAGTACAACTCGGACTCCCATCTCATACTCAAACTTCAATGAATTCCAATAAAAAAAATACCACACCTGTTAAAAAAACCTTGTTAAAAAAGATTTGTTGTGCCCCTTGAAATAGTAACAAGGCCAGTGGCTGGGCTGGCGATAATGCCCCCTGTTTCCCTAATAATGAATGGGACTGTGTGCTGGCAAAGTCCCCTTGGCTCCATAATAATGAATGGGGCCTTAAGCTAGCAAAGTTTCCCTCCCTGGCCTCTTTAGAAATTAATGGGGCCAGGGGCTGCACACGTGCCCCAGGTGCCTTAATATTATTGGAGAATGGAGGAGGATAAGTGCCCCCTCATACTCCCTTAAATAAACTAGCAATGCATTAACATGTAAAACAATAAATAATTATTGGGGCTAATCTGTGAGACAGCTGGAGGGCCACAATTTAGAGACTCCAGTTATAGAATAACACACACAAACACTGAAAATGTATCTCCTACTGAGAAAACAACTTTCATGTTCGTATAGTGCCTTTGCAAGTCATGCTGCTTTTCACATTTGGCCACAATCTAGTCACTAATTTCATTGCAAAATGGCAAAAAGACATTAGAGTGTCTCATCTTTTGAGGTTCAGTGAATACTGCTGGAGGAGCATGTGGGAATGTTTGAGGATTATTGGTTTTTGGGCTGATATTTTTGACTACTGTCTTGCTGTTGGCTTGCAGTTTTTTGCTTGTTAGTCCATGCTTGACCTGGTAGAGCCCAGTTTAAGCACCTTTCATCTGCTGAGTTCCATTTGATCACACTTGTAAATACCACTGGTAAATACTACTGGCAACAGTTGTATTCATTGTTTCTTGAGGTATTTTTGGTTATAGAGTCATAAAATATCCACACAAAGAAACCTAGATAAACATAAACTGTCTCTAGGTTATACAGTGAAACATTTTCATCTACTTTCTTCCACTCCAATTTCCCTTATGTCTTTGTCTGTTACTAATTAAAATTGTACTCTTGAGTAAAACAAAAAAGCCTGGCTTTATTATGGACATTTTATGAAAGTTTTAAGTTTAGAAATTTTTTAGCCAAGTACTAAACACTGATTTATTCTTTTTGGCTTAATAGCATTGTGTGATGTATCCCAATTACTATATTATTTAGTTGTATTTTCCTAGCTTGTCAAATAGAGAGAACATTGGCTACAATACTGGTACTCAATGCCCACCCGCAGCAAATATAATTATAATACAATAGACATACTTATTAACCTTGGGGGGGGGGGGGGTTACTAGAAAACCCCATTACCACAAAGTTTGATATGAAATATTTTTATAACAGCTTGGGTTAATCAAATATTAATTGATGCTCAGTATTGACAATACTTTTTATGTCTTTTTTATACTTGCCAGGAAAACTCATTAGAAAGGTGTAAAGAGAAAAAATAGAATTATAATGCCTCCTTCTCCCTTCTTAAAGGGCAAATAAACTTGTAATAATCATACTTGTAAACTCATCATCCTTATTTAAAACATTTAGATGGAGCATTATAAGGATATTTAGAGTAGCTTCCCTAATTTTTTTGCTTATTCCCCCTGCGGAAACAACAAATGCGGACTCCGTTATAGTTTTTCTACCTTCGTTGGTGAAATGCGCACTGAGCTCTGAGCCCCCTTGTCATGCTTCCTCAATTTCTACTTTGCTTTTTTTTGCCAAGCAGTTCAGCAACCGGTTTTATGGCTATACTTTTGATTTTATTTGTACAATATGGTTTATACACTGGTTCCAAGCTTAAAACAGGTAAAGGTTTGTTTATAATGCAAGTAATTTCATTGAAGTGTACACTATAATTTATGTAAAATGACAGTTTCATAGCATTTTCAGATTGATATGACCCAATTTTTTTTTATTTTTCCTTTGAATTGTTAAACAGAAGGTCTACTCTATTTTTCTCTTTTGCTATCTTATAACATCTTCTGATCTGTGATGTGGAGTATCCTCTTTGCTTTAAATGGTCTGTTAGCTGTTAGAGTCAGAATTTTGTATAAACATTTTATCATTTGAACAATTTATTCATAGTCTATTGAGTTCCCCAACCGGTACCATTAAAAGTATGTTTTGGATGCAAGCTGCTTGCTAGTAATACAGTGTTCCCTGCTGTACCTTTTCTATAGTTGTTAGTAAATACTTTTGCACTTTTCTGGTCCCCAATGAGAACCAGATCCAAAAAGGGGGTCTGGCTTTCATTAGAGTTCATGGTAAACTTTAAATTTAGTTTGTTTGAATTTACATATTCCAGAAAATGTATTAGTTATTGACGATTACATATATCCATATTAATAAGATATCGTCGATATATCTACCGTACCGCTTGTATCTTTGGAAGGGATTATTGCTTCTGAAAATAAAATTTGATTCCCCCTACCCCATGAACAGATTTTCGTGTAAATCGCTGTAAATAATATGTGCCTTGAAAGATGAAATAATTATGACATAATAAAAATTCAACGCAATTAGAGATGAAAGTTTGTTTTTCTGGGGAAAAATCTGAGTAGTATTTAAGAAAATATTGAATTGCCTCAATCCCATATTTGTGGGATATAGATAAATATAAAGAACTGATGTTTAATGTTACCCATGTGAAATTTCCTTTCCATTCAAAATTGTAAAGTTGTTCTAGAACATGTTTTGTGTCCCTTAGGTGAGCTTTAAGGTTACATAGTAATGGCTGTAGCTGTATATCTACCCATTATGACAATCTTTCCCCATAATAGTTAATTCCTGATATAATTGGATGACCTATTCAACGGAATGGATTTATGTAATTTAGGGCGTCTTTGTTCAACTGTTTTCCCTCCTTTATCTGATCTTTTTCACTACTTTTTCATTAGTACTAAGTTCTTGTAGTGCCTGTCTTTCTGCTACACTGAGGTTTTTTATTAAGTTAGATTTTGGAGTATTCACTAGTTTGGTTAAATCCTCTTCTATTTGTTGCTGAAAAGTTGATTCTATGTTTCCACGTATGAAGGTTGGATTACATTTTGATGTATCCTTATGCTTTCCAAACTGGTAGAAGTAGCCATACCCAGGAAGATTGACTTGTTTGGACCAGGGTTTCTAAACTATTTAAACATGTATACTGTTTCATTCTCGTAATCACGTCTGTCTCTTTCAAATTTCATTTTCATAGGTGCAATAATTTCATCTTCTATTTTGTTTCTATTCAATCTTATCTTTTTGTCCAGTTCCAAATATGAACTTGATTCCTGGTAGGGAGTCAGTTATTCTTGTATTGTAGTGATCTCCCGCTCTAGATTTCCAATTATCGTTGTTTTGTGGTCAACAATAATTTGCATTAGCTTGAAAAAAACATTTGTTTAAAAAAGAGTTCCATTTTTTCATTATTTCATCCTCTTGTGAGACATAGGTAGGCATTTTGTAAATTCTTAGTCCCCATGGGATTCTTTCCATAAGAATATATTTCTCCAAACTTTTAATGTACCACCACATTCTTGTTTCTATACATAGCAGTTTATCCAGAAAAAACTTTACCAAATTTAAACTTTTTTGCCTTGTCAGCACGATTGATGATATTCCTCCAGTGAGGTAGTGGAGAGGTTTGGTCTGCACTTTCTGCCATGTTAATACATTGAATAAATGACGGCACAGTATAGGGTTAAAATGACTTTACAGATAGTTTAGCTTGTATTTCAGAGTCTACATTTTCAATGGAATGTCCCAAGATAAATGTGGTTTTGAAATATTGGGACTGCCACGGATCCTCAGCTATAGTAGGAATAAGTTTTAACCCACCATGTGTTCCTTGTATGTGTGCAATGCACTCCGTCTTCAGACCTGCCGGGCATTCCAAGACCCAATACCAGGAAACATACAGCAGAGAAGAAGGTCTGGCAGACAGCCTTCACTGTAAAGTGTACAAAATCAATATCTTTATTCCATAGAAAGTTGTGCTGTACAGACCAAATTACTCCATTCAGTCACCTTTTTAGCACTTAATCATAGGCATAAATGTGAGGACACAGGTTCAGGCTCTATACTTCATGCTAATTTGTAATTAGTTCTTAATAAATAGCAGCTTGAACTTATAATTTAATATAGATTTGAAAATGAAAAGTCAGTGGAAAACACATCTGAATCCAGAATCCCATAATATATAAATAGCAGAAGACTAACAGCAAAATAGGCTATTAAAAACTGAGAAAGCGTACATTTATTTGGGAGGATATAGAGAAAGGAAAACGCATTAACATTATGACAAAAATAATTTAACAAAACCAAATCCCACAACAAAGTTACTGACCTTTTTCATGTTACATTTGGCAAAGCATTGAGTTGCAGTATTTCATTATAACTTCACATATAAAATAAACCCGTAGCATATTGTTTAACTCAACACAACTGTATTGAAAACCAACAGAGTACAACAAAAATTACCATTTCTATCAAATGCATAATAATCTATCACCCCCCCCGCCACCCCCACTGCATACATGTCTGATAGAGTTGGTTTAGACTTTTCTCCTGATGAAAAGCCACTGAAAACCCCCATACCTTTCTTTTTTTTTTTTTTTAACTAGTCAGTTATAAATACACTTTTTGGGGGTTTTTGCAAACAATTTGCACTTGCTCAATGTAAAATATTTTGAGATCTTCCTGTTGGAACTACAATTCAACAGAGGATTAAGTAAGTACAGAAACTTGCTGTAAAAAAACAAATATACATTTAGTTCTGTCAAAATTAGATAATGATTAATACAAAATCACACTTGTGGTTATATATCAAAACTCCTGCACTGTAAGCTGTCAGGAAGTGAAATTGCTGTATGTTATGTATAATGTAGATTGCGCCATTTTCATTCAACCTGACTCTTTACAGTGCTGGAGTAAAACCTCCGTCAAACACTGTTCTCTAATACTTTTCAGCGCCTGTTTCTGTTTACAGGGGCTGGGCAGGCACATTGAGTGCCGGTGCAACCAGGAAGTGCAGGACTGGCAGAGGCAGCAAAAGGCTCCCATCATCTGTCAGTCTGATTTATACATAGATGCACACATAGATAGTGATGGTGTTTATTTATTAACCCTGTGATGCATTGACCCAATGCCCAATAAAAATATGTAATTTGTGCTTTGTTAGCTCATCAGGGAAAGCTGTTTTACCTGTTTTACTTCTCTGTGTTTCTATGCAGCACACAGTAATAACACAGTAATAACCCCCCCAAATCCAAATCCCCCCCAAAATTTAAATATAAACATTTAAAAAAAATGTTTATTTAAAATGTGTGAACATCAACTGTTAAAGGGATTTGCTCCAAAATGACACATTTAAAACAGGCAATTCTTTACATACCAAGAGGGTATTCATGAGTTAATTCAGCATAAAACTATCTTTGCTTAAAAAAAGCTTTAGCCACCTCTGAAGGAAACTCTATACTAACTTTTGGCCATGCAGGCATTTCCTTCCCATGTGCTGAAGCTGAATGGCTCTTTGTGCCTGGGTTTTCTGTTCACCAGCACTTATGATTTTGACATTCAGAAAAAAGCAGCTAGCAAACAGAAGCCGTTTTCAGAGAGTGATCCATGGGAGGGGAACATTCCTCTCACTGATTTACTGGCAATATATGGGCATGGACCTTGCCAAAAAATGATATCAACTCAACTCAGCTGAGCATTCTAACAGTTCCTGTACAGCCTTAGATAGTTATCAAGGAATGCACACTGTCTTGATATATTGATTTTAAATATTCCAGATATATCAATTCCATTATATAAATAATATTTGCATCCAAGTATATACTATTTTGCTTTCTGTATTTTTACTCGTCCAGCTTAGATTATATATTATATTGCACTATAATAAAAAAAAAAAAATGCACTGTAATAAATGTACAGATATAGTCAGATATGTAACATTTTATTCATAAAGAATGTCAGAAGCAGATAGGCATGACCAGATTATAGTGCCATCAGAACGAACCTGTAATTGCATAGAAATTAAAATTGCTCCAGGATTAAAGTGTTTACTCTAAAATAAGCTGCCGATATTGTTGTTATTGCAAATGGTTATGCTGTCTGTCATTTGATGAAATACTCCTCAACTATTTTCTGATCTTCTTTTTGATTAAAAGGGCATTATAATGATGTTCCTGGGGAAAACCATTCAGAAGTGATCTCACTAAGCATCTGAGTTGCTGAACGCAGATTTTTAGGTCCTCCCCAGCTATTGATTGTATGTGGCGCTATTGATGGAGAGCTTGACTGGCTCTATCTGCTTCCACCGAGCAAGGTTCGATCAAATGGTAGCCCTTCAGTATTTGCTTGTGCAAAGTGTCCTTCTGTCTCATTAAAACTATTTTTGTGGATTAAGCCATCTTTAAAGAAACAAGTTGCGTACAAAAGTGTGAATGGAATTTTGAAATTAGGAATAAAAAAGTTAAGTGACACTTAATTGCACTTTACAATTTAATAATGCATTTGAAAAAAAATCCCATTTGTCTGTTTCATTTACTTTTCTTATAGTATCTTAGGGAAATATGTACATATAAAATTGACAAATAGATTAGTAACTATACAATAAAATACATTCAAGAAACCTGATGTGTTAATATTGCTGTTGTTGCATATTTGTATTCAATGCTAACTGTAAAGATGTTTTATCATTTCATGCCACATAATTCTCCACTGACGTGACTACCCTGTTTTAAATATTTCACTATGAAAGCAAGAGTAATATATAGGAAAAGATATTACACTTCAGTGTATGTAATGCTTCAAAGAAGATCTAGAAAAAAAAAGTGGCTATCTGGTATATTGAAAAAACAGTGTTAACAGCTCATATGGAAGAAAGGTAATTTTTGCAGGCTTTACTACTGGCAGGAGATCTGACCCCATAGCCAATTGAATTATTTTACTAGTATCCTTTTTATGACATCCATCTTCTGACAGCACACATTGCCAAATGGCCAATCAAATGCCAGCACATCCAGACTACAGGATATGTCTTACAGTTCGTAAGCTCTAGGGATATTATGCATGACCTGGAAAATAACTTAAATGAAAACTTATTTAACCCGGATGGTGTTAAGCAATTTATAGTGCAGGGTGAGATTAATCAGCTATATGTTAGAACTCTGTTTAATAAAATGACAGTTGTGTTCTTCTTAGGATTATTTTAATCTGTTACTTTGGGATATTAGGGTATACATTAGCTTTGGTTATGTATTCACTAAGCCATTATTGACCATTAAATAAATAAATAAATATAATTGAGGTGTCAGAAAAGGTTTTTCGGCTTGATAAAGACCACACTGGTCGAAATGTTGACACTGACATGGAATAAACTCAACTTACTTTTGACGTTCTAAGCTACCTGTTTTGTTATTTTACTGTATTGGGAGACGGGTGTAGCCCTAGCCCAGTCACTGATCTCAAAAGGAGTACTGTACCTACCAATATTTTGTGGTGCATTCTGTGCTTCAGACCCCAATCAATTTGTCACTTGGTTTGCACTATGACACTTCACAGATATGTTTTATCTTCTTTCATTCTTGTTTTTGTTACTACTTCTATGTGATAATAATGTTATTTTGTTATTTTCTTTGTATGTATTCTCTGGTTGTTTTAAGCTGGCTTGTTACTTTTTGTTGATTTTGTTTGTTTGTTATAGTGAGTTTTTTTCCACATTTATCAGTACCATTTCACATTATATGTGGGGTATAATTTTAATAAGAAAAATAAGTGCAGTGCCTATGGAACCAAGGTCTACCTTTCTGCAGAGGAATAACTCCTAGCGCAAAGCTACACTGGAGCGATTAAAGAACAAAAAGGTAAATCATACTTAAGTAGTTGGTCAAAGCTCTTACCTAAACCCATTGCAAATTAAAACGTGACTGGAAGATTTCTGTCTATCAAGGCTTCTCAAGAAACATGACAGAAATGAGCAATTAGCAGTTTTCATAAAGGACAGTCCTATAAACATTGCCAAGTTGAGGCATGCAAGCTTGATAAAGTCCAGTCTCAACACACTAAAAGATAGTTACAGACAACCAAGTATTTTAGTTTTGCCCATTCATTTATGTTATTTCAGTTTTGTATTTTGATGTACAATTTTCTTTTGGATGTAATCTCCTAGGTGGAATTTTCTCAATAACTGCATGAACATTTTTATTAAATTGTTGCATATGTTTTATGTTTAGTATCTCCCCACCCTCTTCACATATAGTTAGCATTACTGAATTATAATACATGTGTCCAGCTTAATATACTATTTGGAATTTGGGTCTTAGATTCCTTAGAAGACAAGGTACGGTTTTCTCTGAAGTTGAGGAAAACTCCCCTAGCATAGGCCCCGGTACCACTTGTGGGCATTACAGGTTGAATATCCTTTGGACCAGAAGCATTCTGGATAAGGGGTAATTTCAGATAACAGATGTAGCTGCAATGGGAGGCACTGTTGGGAACCTGCTGTTGGTGTGTCAGGCCTGCACGTGTGCCAGTGTATTACCCTTTGTTGGGGTGGGGTAATTTGAGCATGCATGGAAAGGCTATATCACAGCTTGAGGGGGCTGGAAACTGAATAAACTGTTGTGAGCTTGAATTCTGACAGGTGTGTGCAGCATTTGCAACTTGTAAGTTAATTCGAAAACATTTTTTTGTATAACAGATCATTTTGGACAATGGATTCTGGATAGAGGATACTCAACCTGTATTTTAGAAGTAGTTTGCAGCAGTGACATTAATATAAATTACTCAAAACAAAAATATACTATTTTCTGGTAACAATGCTGGCTAAAATGTGCAGACAAGTATGTGATGAAAGCAGGGTATATTTTGGCATCAACTTTCAAAGCTGTAATAATCTTGCATCTGCAGTAGTTCACTAAGTTCACAAAGTAAATAATGATACAATTAAAAATAAAATGATTCCAGTTGCTGCACACTTTGATATTCTGTTTAATGAGTGCAATGTGAAATACATTTATAAACACACAGATCATATTATTTTACTGTTAGAACAATATTATGCGATAAATTGATGGAATACTATGTATAACACCAGACATTGTTATGTAGAGGAATAGATGTAGGGTTGCCACTTGGCCGGTATTTTGCCGGCAGGCTGGTAAAAAATTGTCATCTGGCCAATGTTAATTCTATGGAGACAGTACCAAGCCAGGTATTTTTCTGAAGAAAAGGTGGCGTACCTAAATAGATGTATATGTGTGTTTTATTTCTATTACACTAGGCATAATTTGGGAGGGTTTGGACAGACTCATCATCTGGTTTTGTCACCAGACAACTGGTTTTAAGAATCCCCTTTAGGAAGGAATTTTTGTAAAGACCTGAAGGGAAGAATTCAAGTGATGATTTTATTGAAATGTAGTCATTCATTTTGCCGGATTAAGTAATGATGAGTTAAGCTATCTCAAGATAGTTTGACAGATGTTTGCAGTGAACTGTGTGATGTATAAAACATTTGGTAATTAGTCATAAACCTTTCCATTCTAGCCTTTGTGACAGGAGAAACGCTTCCTTGGAAGACTGCATTTTTTCCACACTGCATTATGGATGTGCTTGAGTTTTCTAACACAGTAAAATATAAGTAAGATTATAAAAAATTAAGTTTAAACCAAAGAAAATAGTATTACCTTTTAATGTGTCTCACATAATAAATAACATAACTGTAAATCTACGGCATTTTCTGTGCTCCTTCTTTGACTACAGTGCCAACATATTGTGTCTGTCTAACTGTGTGACTGCTCCCTCCTACTACAGTGTCATACT